>CM035227.1:4801373-5149743 GCA_020226215.1 Sindora glabra
GTGGATGGTAATAAGTGATAGTTAGCCACGGTCACTAATGATAATATAATAATAAAAGATAATTACTGATAATAAGTAATAGTGAGTGGTTAATGGTGATGAATAATAACTAATAATGGTCAACAATGATAGATAATAATGGAATAAGATTTTAATAAAGAAATGAATATAATAATCTATTTATATTAATAAAATATTTTCATACCATAAAAATAAAAGTGTCAAATGGACTTAAATTCATATATTCACAAACTCAAACTCTTAAAATTTAGTTTATTTTTTATAGGTAATACAGATTAATATATGAACTTACGGTTAAAGTTCATGGACTAATTTATAAATTCATAAATATGAATCAAATCCAAACTCTTAAAATTTGATCTTTTTTTTGGGTAATATAGATTAATTTATTCATTTTATACCCCATATAGAAATATAAGATATCTACTTTTCTATAAAAATATTTTAAATAATATTAAATTAAAAAATATTTAGAAGTTATGACTTTCTTCTCCAACCTCATCTTTGAAGTTTATCAACCCCAATCAACGAGTTTGACTTGTTGCCTCCCTTCCACGGTCAAAGTTGCACAAAAATTAATTTCTCTAGAAACCACACTTGTTTTAAATTGCAACTTACTCCAATTTTGCTTTTGCAACCGAACCAAAGAAATTTTCTACATTGTTTTATATGTCCTATCTCAAAATATTTAGCCTTTTTTTCCCCTAGCTCCCTTCCTTACCTTACAATATAGGAGTGTCTAAATCACACCACTGAAATAGTGCTGCAAATTCGGGAAGTGCACTGGGCCTAACTCTTGCAGATTACCGAAGCCTGTAAGGTAAATTGGAGGAGGAGGAGGAGGAGGTTATCGCCGATGATAGCAGCAAATAGTTAGAATCAACGGACGATAGCAAAGGACACGGGCCATGGAGGGAATAGTCAAAATCGCCGATGCATCTACGCTTTCGTCACAACCAAGACTCCGATGATAGTCCGGTTGCCTGAGCTTTCCCACATGACCTTAGCCCTTGAGGCATCATCTTCCCATTGATAGGCAACTCGGAATCTACGAAGAAAGCGGTATCCTACTGTCGATACCCACTGAATGGGGCTTGCGATGCGGCGACACCGATAGTGAGGGCCTTCATGTTCGGAGTCGATGAACAATATGCAAAGCAGTACAAAAAAGACCTGTTGATACAGTGCCAGAGCAAGACAGAGGAAGCACCGAAGCAGTGAATAACGTAGAAAGGATTGTTAGGGCGGATGGGGTACTGGACCTCAGTACGAGTGTGGGTTGCATGTTGGATCCAAAAAAAAGAGAAGGTAAAGGAGATATGGGCTGAGCTAGGATCCTATTAGGCCCAAGGTTCAATTTGAAATTAAATATTTTATTGGGGTCGATTGCTAATTTTCCTTCCTCCACGTCCACTCCTGTGTATGAATGCAGCGCCTTAAATTTTTCCTTTCAAGGAAGGTTTCTACTCGAAATTGAGCTTCTACGTTCCAAGTAGCAACACTAGGTTTTGCGTTTTACTGAGCTAGACTTGTAATCAATTTTTTTTAAAATAATATAAAGTTCCATTATTTATGAAAATTAAATTTATAGATTTAAATTTAATTTACTAATCATGTATTATTATATCAATAAAAATTATTAAAAATTTTAAATTATTATTACTTTTTTAATAACATATCATCTTCTTATTTATTATCAATGTATTTTATTAATAGATCAAATTTAAACTTCAAATCTATTCACATAAAATATTATGACATTTATACACATCCACAAAACCTTTTTATGAATCATGTGCGATTGCAATAAATATTAAAGATTGAAAGATGTGTCTAAATAATAATAGTAACAATAAGAACAATAACGAGAATCACTTTGTAATTATGATTATGCACTTTAACAACAACAATAATAATAGAATTAACTTAAGTTTAATATATAATATATAATGTATTTAAAAAGTTATAATTGTGTATAAAAAATTTGAAATAGAATTGAAATGAATGCTTATGATGAACAATTAAAAACTACATTGACAACACCGAAAACCGTATGGCCAAAATGAAAAAATAGCGTTAGATTTTTATTGTCAAACTTATTTTGTTTAAACATTATTTCAAATATTAATTTTAGTTAAATTTAAAATTTTTATAACAAAATGTTAAAAATTGCAACTCTTGAACTCAATGTAATTTTAGAAATAAAATTAAAAATATAAGAAATAAACTAAATAAATGATTTTATAGAGTAAGTTAATTATAGGGATTGAAAATTCTCTTGATTTTATATCTTTGAACAAGAATGTGAAATATGCATTATATTATCAATTTCCAACTATCGTTATCTTTTCTTTTCTTTTTTTGGTAATAATAGGAGTTGTTAAATTACAAGATACATAAACCCGAGGATCAGAGATTAAACTTTAAATACAATGAAAGGCACATAATTTTTAAGAGATATCAAATCTCATTTGAGTCAAATACTCTCAGTTAATTATTATTATCTTTACTTATTAATATCAAACATAATATAAGTATTATGTTGAACTGCTAACAATCACAAAAAAAAAGGTTATGATTCTATCAAACATTAAATAGATTCATGCATAATCAATTATCTATAATCAAATATTCATAGTCACATTAATCATATCACTCTTATATCAAACACACATATAAAATATTTCATTAAAACCTCAAGTAAATAGTTGATGAAATCAAGATTTAATAATAATTAGTAAGTAATTATAAAAGGTAATTTAGTGGAAAAATACCATAAGTATAGGAAATAAAATTTATATTGAGTTTCAAATGTTTCATATTTATTGCATTTAGTTTTCCTAATTTACTAAATTATTATGTATTTAATAATAAATTTTTATTTTTATTTAAAACTTAATTTCAAATATCATTTTTAGTGTTGTAATCCATATATATTTAGGTTAATTCCCCTAATCATGATTGACCTTTTGCAGTGAATTAAGTGACATTAGAGGATTACTCCAATTTGGTTTCAACTTCTTTCTCTAAAATACAATATGTACGTTAAAAGATAAATTAAGATATTACGACTATTGATTAAAAATGAAAATAAATATTATAAATTAAAAATACCTTTTTAAATTAATTAACATTTATTAAATTCTGAACCTTTAATTTTATAAACTAAAATTATGTTGATTTCAAATTTGTCTTAATTAAAAATTAATTCTACTTCATAGCAAATTGGTTTTGTAAGTTGCATTGATAGTGAGGGTAATAATTATGATAACTACCAACAGGAAAATTTATTAACTTAATAATTAATGTATCAATATTTTTTTAATTGAATGTATCAATATTTATTTTATTTAGAGGTGGTTGTGCCAACAAAACTTGCTCTTCGTCCGGCTATGATATTAGCTTACTCTTTCAATTACCTTTTTCTATCAATTAGTTCATTTTGAGCATTTAAGCCTCATCAGCCCACTTTTTCAAATACAGAATAGTTTATAATTACTGTTTTAATATGCAAAAGGAAGCACTAAAACACAAGGTAAAATTGCCGGTACCTCCTATCTTCTGGATATTAAACTGCGACTTGTCAGGGTTGATTAATGCTGGTTTTGTCCGAGGGACGGCAGCCCGGGTTTTTTCTGTTTAAAATTTAAATTAAATATTTTTTCTTTTTTTTTAATATGCTAGATGAAAATTTTCAGAAATCAAATGTCACCTGTAAATAACGTACGGTGGTGTCTTCCATGCCTTGATCAAAAGTACAGGCATCCATACCTGTACCATTTGACAAATGAAGGGCAGCCATGTGGCAAAGATAAATCTGGAGAGTTAATTTTTCCCAACTTTTGCTTCTTTACCCATGAAATGCAGAAATTCTACAATGACTCCAACGAACTTTTCGGGGCAATGGGTTGATAGAAGCTCCAATACGTGGAAATTTGGATTTGATGCGTCTGAGAATGATAAAAATGAAAATAATAAAATAATATATAATATTATATTAATAATTTTTAATTAATAAATATATTTATTATGGTAATAAAAATAATTAAAATTAATTTAAATATTTTAAATTAATATCTCTTCATTAGAATTATTAAAAATTTCTTTTATTATTTATTATCATTAAATCAATAATATAATTTTTTTATCTTCATTAAAAAAATAGAAATTTCTAACTTATGCGGAGGCAAACGACCTCATCCATATGTTAAGCATCGAAACATTATTTCTTTTTTTTTTCATTTATTTCATTATATGATTTTATTTTTTTTCATATCTACTTTTATTATTTAAAACTTAGATTATGATATCATTAATTAATATAACTATAACATAATATATTATTTTTATTCTAAAAACATTTTAAATAAATTAAAATTTAATTTAATTCAATTACTTAATTATATATTTTATTTTTAATCCTTATTACTTTATGATTTATTCAATATTTCTCTCTTTTTATTTGCATTATACATGTTTTTCTTTCTTTTTTGTTCACCCATATTATTTATGGTTTTAATATGGCTAATATCATTGTATATTATACATAAAACATGATATAATTGAATTACTTCATTAAATATTTTGTTTTTAGATAAAACATAGCATATTTTATTTTAAAAATATTATAAATAATTTAAATATTTCATTTAATTATATAATTAAATATTCTATTTTCAGTTCTTATTATTTTACTATTCACATAGCAATATCATTCGAAAATATATATATAAGATTATAACTTTTTCTTTCATTATAAAATATTATAAATAAGTTAAGGATTGAATTTAATTAATTTATTTAATTATATATTCTATTTTAACTATTATTTTAGAACATACATATTATTTATATTTTTTTATTTATTCCACTGTACATTTTTACAATTTTCTTTTTTATGTCTCCTAATATTTATAGTTCAAATATTAATATTATTAAGTAATATAGATATAGTATCATATTTTTATTTTTATATGATTGAGTTAATTATAATTTTTTATAAAAATACATAATAATTAAAATTAAATTTATTTATTTAAAATTTATAAATATTTTCATATATATTTTTTAATATTGTATTTAAAATTAAATATGATTTTGTCAACAATTTAATATTTAGATACTCCAATGGAAGATTGTAAACATAAACATGGCATATTGAATTCTAACACTTTCATAGCATCTTTTTTCTAATTATTAGTTATACATTATTGCTCTATGTTTTGATTTTTTTTCAATATTTTATAAGTTTGGCTTCAACCTCCTATACTTCAAATTCCGGACAATATCAATTTTTTACTACTTAAATTACATCATCCATTCATATTTTTATTAAATTATGCATGTTATTGTTGAAGACGAAAATAATGTTTTATTTGACACAATTAATTGATAAACAAACTAATACATAATTAATAAGTTTATATAAGTTTTGGGTTCAACCTCTTTCATTTCATATTTTGGACAATATCAAATTTTTACCATTTAAATTACATCATCCATTCATATTTTTTATTAAATTATCCATGCCATTGTTAATGATGAAGAAATATGCTTTGCTTGATTGTATCAAACAAAGCATATATCCAACAATGGCATGAATAATTTAATGAAATAAATTTAGATGGTAATATTCAAGAGGAGAATAAGCAATTACCTTGTATTTATAAGTTATCATTATAAATTATAAAGTAGGAAGAAATAGGAGATGAAGGTGAAATAAAAGCAGAATACTCAGAGATCTTCGAAAGTGAATGAATATTACTAGATGAATATACAACTTACCACAAATGCATTTATGTATTTGTTGAAGGTTATATTTTATAATTTTCTTATCAATCATATAAACTACAAGTACATTCATACATAAATTTAAATCTATTCATACATTGGCCTAAAGCATACATCAAGACTACCTATTACTTATGACAGTAAAATGCTAATCAAAATAATAACACAGTAGAGACCAGAGGATAATTAGGTGGGAAAATGAAGAAAATGAAGGCTTAATAGCCTAACATGACAAAAGTAATAAATAATATAAGATGGAGATGCAAAATTTTGTTTTAGTTATATAGATCAATATTTTAACCATACTTCACATAGGTATATAATTATCTTCTATATAAAATTAATACATATAAATAAAATTAAATATTGAAAATATTAAAAATTAAAAATATTAAAATAATTTCATCATAAAAATATTTTGTGTGATTTTAATACTTAATAATGTCGGTGTCTAAATTGTAAATAATAGGAGTAAAAAAATTAAAATATGCAATAAAAGGACAGGTTTTAAAAAATTTTCAAGAAAATATTTAAAAATGCAGATAAATAAATCTTATTTTAATTTTTAAGATATTTATGTTAAAATAAATTATGTAATTATATGATTTAATTGCTACTTTTTGCATTAGATTTGTTTGTGATATTAGCATCTAATCCATAAATAATAGAAGTGACCATGAAAAATGAAAAGAAGAAAAATATGAAATTAAGTGAATAAAAAGAAGAGAATGTGAACTCTAATATTAAGTAATATAGGGGTTAACACACACACTTAAATAATTTAATTAAATTTGTAACTTAAATAAGATATTTATATACAAATAAAATATATTATATTATATTTATATTATTAAGTGAGATAGTGTTTGAATTATAAATAACCTAAGTGAAGTACAAAGGAAAAATGGTAATGAAACAAATAAAAGAAAGTAAAATAGTATATAATTATGAAGTTTTGATAAAAATTTAAATTGATTTATATTTAATTTGAAATATGACACTTAAAAATTAATATAAAAATATTAATATAATTTAAATAAATAAATTTAATTTTAATTTCAAATATTTTTAATAAATAGTGTAATGTGTAATTAAAATTTTAACTCATTTTACATGTTTTTATTATAAAATTAGGTATCTTATTTTATATGTATACTATTTAATTAAGTTATAAACAATGATATTAAATTTTAAAAGGAAAAAATGGAATGGGGAAAATAAATTATAGAAAAATAATGGTTGAGTTATAAAATAATATGAGAATTTAAATAAAAAATGACATGTAGAGTTAAATTATTTATATTCTTGTATTAAAAATAAAATATATTATATTATACATTTATTTCTCAACTATCAATTATATGAACAATAAACAACAACAGTGCATAGAAAAAAATGCAAAAAAATACAATGGAATAAATGAAAAGAACGTGAACAATGGGTGAACCACAAAGTAATATAAAAATTAAAAATAAGATATATTAATAACTAATTTAATTAAATTAAATATTAAAGCTTATTTAAAATATTTTATTATAAAAATAAAATATATCATGCAATATATATTTCATAATTATATTAGTATCCATGTTATAAATAATATAAACAAACATGAAAAATGAAAAGAATAAAGACATAGTATGCAACAAATAAAAATGAGAGAAATAATAGTTGAATTGTAAAATAATATTAAAAATTAGGAATATAATATTTAGTTAAGTAATTCAATTAATTTAAATTATTTCATTTATTTAAATCATTTTATAATAAAAATAAAATATATCATATTGTATGGATATTTCTTAATGATATTAAGGTTTGTGTTGTAAATAATATGAGTGAACATAAAAAAAATAAAATAAGAAAATATGTAATTGAGCAAATAAAAAAATAGTAGAACAATGAATGAATGAATTGCTAAGTAATGTAAAAATTAAAATAATAATATGTAATTAAGTAATTCATTTAAATAAAACTTTGACTTATTTATTATATTCTTATAATATAATAAAATATATCATGTTATATATATATATATATATATATATATATATATATATATATATATATATATATATATATATATATATATATATATTATTCAATAATATTGGTATCTGAATTGTAGATATTAAGAATGAACATGAGGAAAATATGTAATAAAGTAGATAGTAAAATAATACATGAGTTGTAAAGTCTTAATAAAATTTCAATTGATAATATATATTTAATTTTAAACATAAGTCTTTAATTTGTAAGTTGTAAAATAATATGAGTTAGAAATAGAATTAGTTTAATTTAATCAGATTAAATATTTTAACTTATTTAAATTATCTTTATAATAAAAATAAAATGTATACTTTTATTGATAATGATATCTAAACTATAAAAAATATGAGTGAATGTAAAAAAAAAGAAAAATATGACATGGAACAAATAAATAATTATAACAGAATAATAAGAGTGATTCAATTAAATTAAAATTTTAATTATTTAGATATTTTTATATTAAAAATAAAATATATAATTCTTAGTAATGTTACCATTTGAAATGTAAAATATAAGAGTAAGCATTAAAAAAAAGAGAAAAAAAAGCATGAAATGAAAAGATGGTAAAATAATATAAGAAATAAAAATAAAATATATGATTCTCTAATTCAATTAAATCATAATTTTACTTATCTAAAATATTTTGTATATTAGCATCGAAGTTGAAAACAATATAAATGAGTAAAAATTTGGTAAATAAATAAATAATACATATATAAATTGCTGAAAGGATCAACCAAATACTTATGATAAGTAAAAGTGAACATTTAAAACAAATGGACTTCATCTGAAGAGTTAACTATTTTTTGCTTAGTCCATTTTAATCAAAATGTGATATTTAATGAGCTCAATTAGCTAACCTAATGATATAGATTAAATTTTTAATTAAACAAAACTTATGGGTTTAAAATATAAATCTGATCAGGCTTCTTTACAGCAAGTTACCAATTTTTAGTGGACCCAATACTCATTAAAATTGACCTCTCTTAGAGATGATATATGGTCAAGGTATTAATGCCTGTACTTTTGCCTAAGACATTATAGTCATGGCCTATAGTAAAACCATGCTTTTAACCTTTTTGTTATTAGTGAGTTCTTCCATACCTTGGATGAAAATCCAATGCATGGATGCTTGTACTTAAAGGCAAATAAGGGACAGACACGTTGTAAAAGTTTTACTGGAAGAAACAAGCCCTTTGACCGTCATTGAAGTGCTTAAGGATAGCCCTAAATATAATTCAATTCAATCTACTGCCTCAAGCTAGTAACACGATGTCATTATTCTTCTTTTTCATTTTTTTTAATTTTCAAGTATGTATAACTTTTAATTTTTTAATGTGGACAATAAATTTAGTACATTATATTTTTTATTAATGAAAATATTTTTACAATAAAAAATAATTTTCATATTAAAACATATTATATATTTTCATTAGTAGAAAAAATAATTTTTTTATTATAATGGAAAAATAATTTACATATCAAAATAAATTATACTTTATTTTTGATAAATAAAAAAATTGGTGATAATACAAAGAATTTGAATTTAATTCATTATTAGTATAAATTAAATTTATGCTATCACTTTATGCCATTAAAATATTATTATAATTTTTTAATATTGATTAAAATTGTTAATTACAAATAATTTTTTAATAACATGTTATTTTTATATTCATTGATAGTGTAAAATAATTCTGAGAGTGACACATATACAATTGATACAACTACTTTAATATAACAACTTTACTAATATTGATTGATGGATTGTTAGTAATTGATTATATGCAGTATATTTTATATTTGGTAGCAATTTTTAATAGTTGATTATATATAGTATAATCTTTTTGTATAGTTATAGAAAAATTATTTTTCAAATTTAAACTAGTGCAATGCTTGTATTGATTATAAGATAAACAACTAATAAGAAAAATAAAAATTCTAAAAAAAAATCCATAGAGTATAATTAAATAAAGGATAATGTTTCCACAACAAAGAGAGAAGGAATATGATTAGGAGGTAATCAATATTAATCACTTTTACTTACTTTCCTTTTTAGTAAAGAAAAGGAAAAAAAGGAATATACATGTAAAATTCATCAATTTTATAAGAAAAAATTTACACTTTTACAATATTGTTATAAGGAGATTGCATATTTTAAAAATACTATGTGTTATAATTTTAGAGTAAACACAAAGGTTGCATATTTTAAAAATACTTTATGTTATAATTTTAAAATAAACATAATATTTAGCCCTTCGTTTATAAAAATAGTGATTATTACATCTCTTAAATTTTATAATTAATACTATTAGTCTCTTATTTTTATATTTATTATAATTCTTGATCACTCTCTTTTACATGTAATATGAAAATAAATATTGAAAAGAAATAATATAATATAAAATTAAGTATGTATTTGATATTATTAAGATAAAATTTAACAATCAACTTTAATATTTTTTATTCATTTTAGCATTGTAAGTAAACGGAGAAAATAATAATAAAAATAAAAATAAAAGATTAATAATATTTGTTATAAATTTTAAGCAATTTAGTAATCATCATATTTATAAATGAGGAACTAAATATTGTTTACTCTATACTTTTAATTTAATAAAATATAATTTTTATATGTTTATTATATATAAAATTTATGTAAAATTATAATATTTTGTAAATATAGTTAAAAATAAAATAATTTTCAACACAAACATTTTAATATAATTTGCACGGAAGAGATGAGATAACATGGGAACAAAATCATTGAATTAATAAATGTAAAAATAAGAAAAACTTGAAAAAGAATAACGAAGATTTCATAAAAAATATATAAATTTTATAACTGTTAACTTTTTTGGGGTCATATAATTGTTAGCCCAAAAAAATTCCATAAGCTAACATGCAGAAAAAAATTGCTTAGATAAATTAAAAAAAAACTCAATAAATTAATAGTCCAACCCAATTTAATTGTTTTAAATTCCTGTTTTGGGTTGAAAACGGGAATTTCAAAAAACCAATTACACAAGTTCTGCCTCTCTCTTCAACAGAAAATTTTTCCATCCAGCGGCTTTTGATGTGTTAAGTGTCTAAGGTTGTGATACCTGTACTTTTACCCAAGGCATGATAGTCATGACATAACGTTAATGTATATGATTTACTCAAAAAGAAGATAAACATGAGCAAATTTTATATAAGGAAAAAAATTAACAAGTAGAAGTAGAAAATTGTACAAAAATTTCTATTCATTTTTATTATAATAATATTATATGCATCAAAAATAAATTTTAAAATTAAATCTTAAATAAAATTAAAAATTGTTAATAAATATAAAATAATGAAAT
The DNA here is from genome assembly GCA_020226215.1 of Sindora glabra. Classification (NCBI taxonomy): domain Eukaryota; kingdom Viridiplantae; phylum Streptophyta; class Magnoliopsida; order Fabales; family Fabaceae; genus Sindora; species Sindora glabra. The sequence continues at coordinate 4,812,578 of CM035227.1, forward strand.
AAATATATAAAATTTATATAACAAATATAAAAAGTTAAAAATTTAATTTCAAAATCTATTTTGATACCTATAATGTTTTTATTTTTTTATTATAACGATTATATTGTACTAATGAAATTAATAAAAAAAATTATTTCATGCACTAGTTCTATTCATACTAACAATGCATAAAAGTGCACTACTTATCTCATATTTAACTGTTTCTAAAATATGATGCATTTTTTATTTTTTAACAAATTTTCAATTTATTAATTATATTAATTTTTATTATTTTTAAATAGTTTTTAAGTTAACTGTAATATACTAATCATTTTAAAATTTGTTGCTTGTAAAAAAGGTGCAACGTAACAATAACTTTACTCTTTAAAATTTTTAAAATTTTGTAATAAACTATAAATCAATTTTCCAAAATTCATTGCTTCAATGCATCAATTTTTCAATTTTATTCCTTTAATTCTTGAGCTCTTATACATTTTAGTAAAATAAAAAGTTACTACTTTCTAAATTTGGATTTAATGTTGTAATTATAACCCGCAGTAATAGCATCTAACCGTTCGTTGATCGATATAAATCTTTTGAAAATGGAAGGGTCCATATACTTGGATGGCGAAATACAATAATCGCAACGTAAATTATTGAATCCAGATTCCCTTTATAAGAAATAAAATTTGAAAAGTGATTATTAAAATTTATTAAATAAACAAATTTTTAAAAATTTTATAATATTTCTATCACCTATATTAATAAAAAAAAAAGGATTGAGAAGAGATAGATTCTATTTTTTCTATTTTCTAAATAAATTTATATTTACATATTTCAAATTTTAAGAAAATGAAAGATAGTTTTCTGATTTAAAAAATTTAATATAATTTTTAAAATTATCCACTAATTTATTGTCTCCCCCCCCCATATTTTCAATTTTTAAATATAATCTCTCTATTCATTATTTATAATAAATTTCTTTTTTACCCTTTCAGTTAACTCTTCCCATCTCTCTTTTGCATGTTATTCTATCTCAATTTTTTAATGAAATTTTAATTTATATGTCACAAGTTCAGAAAAATTATTTACATAAAATTTTAATTATTTTAATTTATAGTTATAAAAATTTAATCATTATTTATATTTAAAATTATCTAAATAAATATAATTTTTATATCAATTAATATTTAACGATATTAAATTGATAAATTTTGAAACTTAAAACTATCTATGCATAATATATCTATTTTTTATCAACTTAAAACTAACGAAATGCCACTAAATACATCTTTACTTTTAATTTTTTAAATAAAAAATACGTGAGAGCATTTGCTGGGAAGAGGTTAGTTTAAACAAAAATAAAAATAAGTAAAACATATTTAGCTACACATTTTTCATTAGCAATAACATTTGAGAAAAATAATATTCATTGATTATTTAAAAGAAAATAAAAGTTAAAAAAAATAAAATGATGTATTTTATGCAATGCTGATGTAAATACAGTTGCACCAGTGTATATAAAATTAAAATCCATTTATAAACCGATAAACTTTCCTTTCTGTCTCTTTTTCGGATAAATTCTATTTCCTATCCGGAAAAACCTGAAAGTCTTTAGCAAAGTAAGCTTCCGGAGGAGCCGCCGCTCGCCGTGGCCGCATAGACGGGGGACACCGAATAGAGGAAATGTATGCTTCCAAGTTCACACTGTACGGAACAGCGCTCGTCCGAACACCACGAACTCTCTCTACATGCCCATCACTTCTCTTCTCTAAACCCTTTACTTTCAAACTCATCCGGTGTAGTTGCTTAGCCTCAACTGCGGCTGCTGCAGTCACCGACGATGGCACACAAACAGTTTCCCGCACCGACCGGCACCCACATCATCCATGGCCCGAATGGGTATCTTTCATTGACCGATTGAAAACCCGAGGTTATCTTGTTGAATCCTCTGCTTCTTCCTCTTCTAATGAGGATAAAGACGGAATTGAAGATGTCGCTGATGGGATTGGCGATAGGGCAGCTGCTGATATTGTTTACAGGAACATAAATCTCGTAAAAAATGCTTGTCTTAGCTTCGCTCGTGACCGATACGATATTTTCAAGTATGTTTATTTGCTTTTTATAGCTGCGAATTCTCTGTTTAAGCTTTAAATGCTTTGGATTAGAAATGGTGTCATGGTGGTGTGAAATCTCGAGCTCCTTAAAATCTTTTCTTTGTTTATGCTCACAGTTATGCTAATAATATTTAACGTCTGTTTGAGTATCAAGGAATTGTTGGGAAAGTAGAAATGACAATGGTAATACGTTATGAATTGAGTGCTGAGGCTGTTTACTTGGAGGTCGTGATGGAATTTAAATGGCTACGACATTGAGCTGTGTTGCCCTGTGCTTCTGTAATTACGTTGTACAAAACAAGCATAAGCATATGTGGGATAACTCGTAATTTGATATTTGGTGGCATTCTGTGCAGATTGCTGTCTAAGAAGGACATTCGAGCAGTTGTGGAGGGTGGATGCCCTAATCTTCTCCGAAAAGCTGTAAATTCGGCTAAAAGGTTGAGAGTCCACGTGCAATTAGATGAAGGGGATGTATGTTGATTCCTTTTTTTATACGTCTTGTATGTATTGAAGTTATTGGTTGCAAATAGTAGTTCAGAAAACAGATATTTGATGTTGTAATTTTTTTTCTGAAGTTAAATATCTTTTCCTCTCCCAAGTTTAAGAGGCATTTTATGGCTTTACTTTGACAAACTTGCTTCTATTCAGGTTTGTAGTGCTTGCAATTTGCGGGGCTCCTGCGATAGAGCTTATGTGATTCTAAAGGAGCCTGAAGCATCTGCTCGAACTGTGGATATAGTGCGTATTCTTTTGTTCCATGCATTAGATCCACTTGTTATTTCCGGGGGAGACAAACCTCCTGGCAGAGAAGTCATGGAATCAGCTGCAAGGAAACTTCTCTTGGAGTTGACTGATCTGAGTGAATCATCCCCTGCTCCAGCACTCCTGATGTCCACTGAAAAAAATGACATGCCGAAAAAAAAATCTCTGCATCTCTTGACTGCTAAACTGTCTAAAGATGTTGAGATGAAGAGAGGTGACTGGATGTGTCCAAAGTAAGTCATATTATTAGCCCATGAAATATTTTGTTAGTCTGACTTGTAGTTTCTATGTGTTAATTTGGATTGTGTTAACCTTCAAATTCAAACAAGTAATGTATATTGATTTTAAAATGAAGGATGGGAGAACAAATGTCCATGATAATTGTTTGAATGATAGGCATGAGCAGAAATGCCATAGTACTATAGCTGCTTACGAATTGTAATTTTGTCACAAATTGTTTAGAATGAGCAGCAGTCCTTTCTTGCTGCAGACCCATATTGCTATTGGAGGTCTCCCAAGTCATTTGACATTCAGGCTTATCATGTCTAGATAGTTCGCTCTCTCCTTTTTAAAGTTGATTCACTTTGGTGGTTATTTTTCAGATGCAATTTTATGAACTTCTCTAGGAATATGCATTGCCTAAATTGTAAAGAAGATGGACCCAAGAGTATAGGTCCTGTTGATACTGAAATGAGGGAAGGAGATTGGATCTGCCCTGAGTAAGTTATTTTGTTTTGATTAGCTTTTATCCTAGTGACATTAAAATCTTCTGCATGTGAACTTACTTTCAAATTTGTGATACTTGTTAATTATTAACGAAGGAATATAATGATACGAAGGCACTCCGTTCTTTGGATAATTGTATCATGAGTTCTGAACTTTTTTCTCCTTATGCATCTCAAATTGATTCAATACAAATTTCAGATAAACAAAAGGAGAAATTTTCTTCTTTAGTTGGGGCAAATGAAGTTGAGCTAGGTGGACAGGTTTTATTGGGATCTATTGTAAACTTTAGTGTATGATGAAAAATAACTCATGACACTGAGTTTGGTTGGCACTAGTTAGTTGGAAGAAGATTTCTGTTTTATGCCAAACCTCCTGGATTAAGTGGGTGATTTTCTATAGTATGCTACCCTAGTTTTTAATGGAAAGTCTACCAGATTTGCCCCCTATGTTTGAATCTACCCAACATATTACTTGACTTTATAAACAAGGTATTATTTTTAATTTTATGCTTAGTTTTTTCTAAACAGTATATAGCTGAATTTATCACTTCGTTCATTCTGGCCTCAAATAAGGCTTTTTTTTTTAAAAGCTTATCCCGTATTTTATAGTTTCATCTGGTCTGCTGACCATTCATATTTGTTTCTTCTCCAGTTGCAATTTTTTGAACTTCTCTAGAAATGTGCATTGTCGAAAATGTAAAGCAGAGAGGCCAGAGAGTCTCAGACCAAACGAAGTTGTCATGAAAAAGGGAGATTGGAATTGCCCACGGTGAGTCTCCTACTTCTACCAACAAGAAATACCCCATCAATAAAAATTATAGTTTATGCTTCCTCTGGTAGCTTCTGTTTCCATTGTTCTGCATGGTCGTTCTTCATGAAAATGTGCTTTAAATTAATTATGAAATTTTAGGTTCTTGTTAGATGATTGAAGGCTATAGCCATCCCCATGCAGGAATCAGAGGAGCTAAAATGTCATAATTCTTAAGTAAGTGTAGTTTTAAAACTCATTATAAAAGAAGTGTGGATAGACAAATAGGAATGTCAATAATGCAACCTTAATAAAGTTCTGTCATCTGCAGTCACCGTAATGCTCTCGCTATTTTTTATTATGTCCCTTGCTGAAAAATTTGATCATAGATATCCTCCACTCTTCACAATCATATTTCATTTTCAACTGAAAGGAGATGTTTCTAATTCCTTACATCAGTCAGTTACGTACTTATTAATCTTTCTGGAATGTAGTTGCGGATTCATGAATTTTGCTAGCAATAGGAAGTGTAAGCGTTGTCCAGAGCCACGACCCAAGAGACAACTAAATCCCGGAGAATGGGAGTGTCCCAAGTGAGTCTGTCTTTCTCTAAGGCTGCCTTCCTCTCTTTTTACTAAAAACAACGTACACTGACAATATTTTTCCACCTATGAATTGTTTGCTGTAGATGTGATTTCTTGAACTTCAGCAGAAATACAGTTTGTCTGAAGTGTAACACTGAAGGCCCTAGAGAACAACAAACTCCTAATGAAGATGGGGACGCATGGATACGGCCTAATTGATTTTTTGTATTTTGTAACATTGACTGGAAACTCATTTCGTCTTCCTCCTCGGTTGGGACTCGAGAACCAAGGGCGGTGCTTAACGACAATGCTTGTATAGCGCCAAAATGGATACGCAGCAGATGCCTTATTTTTGACAGACCAGCCGGTGGGCGTTGGTATCAAACTCAAATTGTGCATTGATAAACAGGGCGCGTGTTGAGCTGAGTATATTTATGACCTTTTTTTAATTCCATAAGCAATAAAGTGCAAGCAAAATGAGAAGTGAATATTGTTAAGTATTGAGAAGTGCAAAAATCGATGCTATAACGGTAATCGCTGCCCTTTCTATCCTTCTAGAAGGCATTTCATGACTAGATTTCTGTGCCTTGTCAATCTGTAAGGCCAAACTCCTTGCTAAACAATATACTGAAATAATACGGTGGCCTTGTCGAATACCTGGCTTTGCAAAAAGAATCTAAAATTGTTACATTACATTATATTTCGCACGCCCGAGATTCTTCCGAATTTGCACAATACCAGGATGAACTAATTATAGTCTCGAGAACCAAAACTAGACACATCTGATCAGAATGATTATCGTTATGGACAATGACAAGAAATATTGCACGTGGCGTGGGATTGTAATTTGCTCAGGTTTTAATTCACTTTGGCTCTGTCTTGGGTGAGATAATTTAGATAATTTAAAAGAACACCAAAAGCGTATTCTATCTTCCCCGAGTTGATATGTAAATCGAATAAACTAATACTGTCAATTTCCATCACTCAGTCTCTAACGCACAGTTGAGATCATCCTAAACCACTGAAACTGTATTTATCTAAAGAAATAAAACAAGACAACCTGTACATTATGTCGAACATTTTTTTTTCTTCCATGACACCAGAAAAATAGCCTTTTTACCTTCCCAAGGCTAATAGTGCCACCACCAAGGAGTTCTGTTAGTTGCCACCATATTTTTCTCAGACTAGACCCTAAATGAGAGGAGATTTGGGTGCTACAATGGTATCGAATCAGCACCCTCTCTCGTAGTGTAAGCCCCAATAAAGGCTAGTGCAACCAGAATTTTTCACCAATTAATTTGGTACTGGCACACCGCGCTCGTTAATGCGATGTGGCTCAACCACATCTCCAGCCACTACAGCAGCATTTCTTCTTTGTCTCTCACGAAGATAAAGCACAGTTAGCAAACAAACGAAGAGAGTGAGAATTGTTGCATTCCCTTCCTCCAAAAGCACATTCTCTACCCATGCTTCCACTTTAGGATAGACATCAGGTAATGAATCAATCGTATGGACCTGGCATTAAAAAAAAAAAAAAAGGAAAAAGGAAAAAAACAAACCCACACACAAAACACACTGCAGTAAGGATCTATTCAATTAATAGACTCGTTTTTAAGTCTGTTTACAACAATTGGCAAAATGAGATGACATGCATAATGTATATATAGAGGCCTGCCTAGAAATTCCCTTCACCCTTTAAAATAAATGCATGCAACTCATTTAACCATTTATATATGGCCTAAAATTTAAGAAACCCCCTTGTAATTGAGATCGTGTGAAAACCCCGAGTTCGTAGTGTCTGTAATAAACCCCTTAAATTATATTAAATGGAGTAGTTAATCCCTAACTGTCAAGTTTCAATCCAAATTTTTAACGGTCATGTACATTGACCTTTAAAAATTCAACTATTCAACATTCTAAATTTCTATTTACAATTTCAGTAGATTCTTCCTAACTTGCTATAAACACCGATCATAATTCTCTCCCCCTCTATCTAACACAGCACTGACTTTTTTACCCATCGAAATTCAATTTTTTCCACATGCATTGGCGGGCATTTAGTTCTCAAAGATTGTTAGTTTAAGGTTAATTGGTTTAATTCAATTTTTGGTTCCTTAGCTTTCATTAAATTCATGTTTGTTTGTATATATAGCAATTTTTTCAACAAAAAAATGGTGGGCGTTCTTGTTTTCCTCTCAAAGATTGTCAGTTTGAAGCTTACTGGTTTAATTCAATTTCTGTTCCTTAGTATTTGTATATAATGCTAGAAGAACCTACTGAAATTGTAAATAGAGATTTAGAATGTTGAATAATTGAATGTTTGAAAATGGAAGTGCATGACCGTTAAAAATTTGGATAGAAACTTAATACCATAGGATTAATTGCTTCATATATATAGTTTAGGGGGGCTTATTACACGCTTTTAAAACTCAAGGGTCTTCACACAGCCCTAGTCTTGCATTCAATTATGTTTATGCTTTGAAACTAGTGTTGGGAACAAATTGGACATTTGCAACAATCAGCTAACAGAGATAGCTTTTATTTAAAAAAAAAAAAAGGAAACAACCCAAGAAATCACATAAAAAAAAGAGGAAAAAAGAAAAAAAACTCACCAAAAAACTATCAGCGTAGTTCTTGCGTATCCACAAGCTTGTAAGGGCTAGTGAGACCGCCAACTTTGCTGCAGGTTCATGCTCTAAAGCTTCATCATAGTAACGCTTGGCTAGATGAAGGTCAAATGGAAGCCCTTGGCCATGCTCATGCATGTATCCAAGATTGAACATGGCTTGTGCATTAGCTTGAGATTTCGCATGCATGTAAGCCTCAGCAGCTCGTTCATAATCCCTGGCAGTTCCCTAAGAGAAGGAAAAAAATAAACACCAGAAAAAGTGAAAAAAATGAAATATGGATGTGAAGCAGAATGGTTAAATTTTTTTTAGAAGCCCAATATACTCCAATAAGACATACCCGGCCATAGTAGTAAGCATCTCCAATCAGTAATGCAGCATGTTCATTACCCTGTTCAGAAGCTTGCCACCATAGAGAATGTGCACGCTGATGCCTTTCTGTATCGGTACAAAACCCAGTCTCACCCATGCACATGCTATGTTCCCCATATTTGTCAAGAATCCAGGCAGCATTACTTTGCGCAACCTCATAACCCATCTCAGCCATTCTCGCATACAATATGAATGACTTACCGACATCACCTTTTAAGTATGACTCTAGTGCCCACCTAGACAAGGAATTCCATGGACCACGCTCTGCAACTAGTTTGTATAATGCAGTAGCCTAAGACAAGGAAAACATCAAATTATTAGATGGAACATTTACTACTTGAGGCCATTCATGGTAGTTGCAGAGGAATGAAAACATTTAAATATATCAACAAACCTAAATCCTGCAAGAACAAATGAATTCTTAACTCCTTCAAGCTTCCTACTTCAATAACTAGTGCAATACACGAGTAATAGTGACCATAACTTGGTCTGGTGTTGGTCAAATGTCTCCAAACTTCCACCATAAAGGTAGTCTTGGCCACCCATATCCAAAATCCTTTCCTACCAGATTATCTACGCCCTTTAATTACAATGCTAGATCATCTGCCTTACATTTAAGATGTTTTTGAAAATATTACTTCAATGCTTAATTAATAGATTTAAACTTAGATTTGATTTTTTTTTTTTTAATTTGTTCATACTGAATATCAAATTAAGCAAAAATTCACCAAATCTGTTCAGCTATAACTCGCTAACTGAAGACATTCAGCAATTACACCTACTCTACTGAAATTTTGTGGGAAAAATGAATACAACATTATCTCCATTCTTTGATAACAATTAGATACATAACATATATCATTACTGAAAATATACAAAATTTCAATATTATGTGATAAAAATTTCAAACGAGTATAAATCCAATGCTTGAAACAAGAAATTATTCAAATGCTATAAATTTAATACTTAATGGATATAGCATTGAAAATATAGTGCTTAATTTCAATGTTAAACATCTTAGTGCTATCAAACACACCCTTACTCAAGTATGTTAGTATAAACATCAAAGTTAGTTTTAAGACTCACAAATTGTTAACTATGGCATAATAAATAGACACTAGTATCAATTTTCACCATATTGACATAAGGTTGTTATCTTAGCTATTCAAACCATTCAACTAGTAATTAATCTCTTGATCACATTGATGAACGTTTCTGATTTTATGCAAGTAGATGGCAAATTGTGTGCATGAAGCAAAGAGTAAAATCAACCCCAAACCAACAATGACACCCCTGAAACCAGTGAAGAAACAAGAAATAATGAAAATAACAACGTATCAGGGAGGAAAACAAAGTAGCACATGTATATAGGTTGTAATAAGACAATAAAAAAATTTACCATGGGTATATTCTTCTTGAGACCCATGCCAGTGTGGAACATCTTTGCAAGCTGATAGAATGCCTTTGCTTGACCATTGTTAGCAGCCACTAAGAAATACTGACATGCCAATTTCAAATCTCTTTTTACCCCAATTCCTTTGAGATACAAGACACCCAGGTTATAGTGCCCACCAACCTCTTCGTTATCAGCAGCCTTCTCAAAATATTCCTTTGCCTATGATTTGAAAAAGATAATGCATAATTAACCACTAACACACATACTGGTGGACCTGACTTAGGGTTGCTACACCAAACCAAAATAGGCACAGTAACAAGTTTATGACAGGTATAAACCATCTATTTTGCCCCTCCCCAGAAAAAATGTTAGTCTCCAACCATATTTGAAGCCCTGCCTTGTTGGATGTCAATTTTGATTAATGGTTTAAAAATACAGAAAAAGAGAGAATTCAATTGGAAGGGTTTCTAACATCCAAACAAGTGCAAAGTTTAGATTTTTCAAACGACAGCAAACAAAACAACTTTTGAATGGAATTTTATTTAATTTTTGAAAAACTGATGGAAAAATCTTCTGGAAGTGTACAAATAACTTAGAAGCAAAAGAAAGAATAGTAATTCACAAAGAGGGAAGTAAATCAATTAGCTAAATATACCGGACAACTATCAGCATAAATCAGGCAGGCAAACCACACCATGATGAACAAATAATCTAAAATTCAAGTACAAAAAGAACAAATATAATCTTACTTTTGTGTAATTCTTCTTCTCCACTCCATAGCCTTTTACATATAGATACCCCATCCCATTATAAGCAGAATAGAGCTGTTGTTTTGATGCAAGTGTAAGCCATTCGAGAGCTTTAGTGTAGTTTCTTTCAACACCGGCTCCCCTAGCATATATCTCTCCTAGAAGCTCCATTGACCTCGGCTCCCCCTTCTCCACTGCCTTCAAGAACCATGACAATGCCTTGGAATGATCACGCCTTAATCCTCGAAGCCCAAAGTAGTAAAACAGACCAACTTTGTACATGGCTCCAGCATTCCCTTTCTGTGCTTGATATTCCAATATCTGAAAATCTTCATCATCCTCACCTCTAGATTTTCTCAGAGCCTCTTTATTCTCTTCGGCTCCATTATTAAGCCTAACTGGTTCAATAACAGGGGAATCTTTTGAAATTAAAAAGCTATTTACAGCTACCTCTGCTAATTCAGCATAAAGCTTAACTGCTTTATCATACATCTGCGACCAAACAAAGTACAGGTTATCAAACACAGCGGACATGACATACAAAACAGACATAAAATCTTCTAGTAATAACTATAGATCTAAACTTATTCTCCTCAAATGAGTTTTCCGCAATCATGCTTTGCACTAATAATTTCGGAACACCATTTCACAATTAGCAAGGCTAGGAATTTTGGGGCGGATTCATTGATAACATGACCAAACCAGAAATTCTGTATTAGTAAACCATCCCTTTTCCCTTTTCTTTTCTCCCAACACCAACAAAACATAAAATCCTGTACTCAGTGTTTCACTGGCTGCTGATAAGGCCCAAAGTATATAAACCACTAGAATCTAAGGACCTAGTTTTCTCTCGACTCCAAGCTTTTCCCCCTCTTGGCAGCTGAAAACACGATAACTTTCGGTGATAATTCTGAAGCATGCATAAATCTTAAAAATTCAAAATTTATGAGCAGAAATCATACATCACAAAGGTTGGTAAGTTACTCACATCTTGGCGCATGTACATGTAAGCCAAAGCCATCTTCGACTGCATATTACCACCCTCAGCTGCAAAGTGATGATAAAGAAGTGCCCTAGCTTTGTTCCTCTCTCTCATATGCCCCATCCCACACAAGAACCCTAGCACTGACTGCGCCGCAGGATTCCCCGTTTCTGCTGCAGCCTCGATCTCTCCCGCCGCCTCTTCCATCAACCCCACATCGCCAGAGCTAACCGCCGATACTATCTTTCTCACGCCGCCGTAGTAAAAAGCCTCCGACTCATTGCCTGGTCCAAAAGAGGTGCCAGCTGAATCCGACTCGAAGATCGGGCGCCATGACCCCGGGTCGAGCTCCTCTTCGGACTTGTGGGAGTCAGATTCACCGAAATCATCCCACTCCTCAGCGGATTCGGTGTTGGTGGGATCGGCGGTTCCATCAACGGCGGCAGAGGGACCCTCCTTGAGGTCATCCTGAGAGAGGATGAGAACAAAGGGGCGAGCAGTGAGAGTGAGAGGATAGAGAGAGAAAATTAGGAGACAGAGAAAGAATTTACAGGTTGAAGATGAAGATGTAAACGACCGTCGCATTGTAATCGGCAAAAGAAGGCAGAGGTGCATAGAATTTTCGAACCAACGAAAGTTGATATCGTGAGAATCGCGGGAATAGTTGAACGCCGAGGTAGATAAACGCCGGGATATCATATAACAAAAATAATAAGTATTTTTGTATATATTTATGCTTTGCCACGCCATAAGTGGCGATATGCCCAATTAAGTTCTGACAGATCAGCCATGGTCTTCAAACTTAAGGAGTACCTAACACTGGTCTGAACGGAGAAGTATAAGGGGAAAAAGGGAATATATAAAATATTATATTATACTTTTTTATTTTTATTCTTGTTTGGATCAAAAAATTGTAAAAGATGGAAATAATTTTATCCTGATGTAAAGAAAAATAAGAAGAATTTTTTTTTCTACAATCAGATTATATTATAATTGTTTCTCTAATATAACTTTAATATTTTACTTGATTTTAATTTTAAAAGTATTTTTCTAATTTATTTAATTATCTTATTTTAATTAATATTTTGAAAATAATTTTTTTAGTAATTTTTCATTTTCTTTCTATAGGAAAAAAAGTATTAAAATGTATGTATACTGGTTTAACCCGTTAAAAAAAAATGTTAGAGCTATTGGAGTCAAACATATAATCCTTCAAATTGAATATTTGTTTTCTTATCTTAGTGTCAATGAAGGTTAACTATAGAATTTTCTTTAATTAAAATGATAAAAGGATGTAATCTCTAAAATAAAAAATTATATTTTTAAAAAGTTAAAATTTATTTTATTTTTAATGTAAAATATTTTAAACCTTACACTATTAATAAAAAGTAATTAGTAACTAAAATTTTTTAATTGTAATAAATAAAATTTAATATTTTTTATTAATGTGATAATGTATAAGTGAATTCAAATATAAAATTAATTTATATTGATAATTATTTTTCTTTCAATCAACAAAATAAGAAAAAAACTTATATCTATATCTATATATTATATATTAACTGTAATATTTCTTATTTTATATAATAAGTGTTATTTTCATAATTTACCATATATTAATTTGTTATTTCTTCTTCATTTATCTTCCAATATTATGTCAATTTCAAATAAAAATTTAAATTTAAATTTAAATTACTTTTAATCTATCACCAAAATTCATAAATACCAAGTTATTCCAACCTCAAAAAACTCTTGAAATTGTATTTATGTTTGTTTCTTTTCTCTTTACACCTTATAGTCATCTTCTCTAATATAAGAATTTTTATTTTCATCTTTTTTTCCTATTTTATGAGACCTTACTATTTTTAATATTTTGTAATTACTTCAAAATGTTTCTATCATGTAAATTTTTTTTACAATTTATTTTTTTATACTAATATTGTTTCAATTTAAGTATTCATTTTTTATTATAAATGTTCTATTTCATTAAATTTTTATTTTTACAATGATTTATAACTTAATTTATTTTTATTAATTTGTTGATTTTTTATGTATAAAAATTGCAAATGTATATTTTTTATGATTTATTTCATTAGGTAAATTTTTTTATTATTTTACACACCCTTTTACAAAAAAAAATTATGCTTTGTAGAGAAAATTATAAGAGGAGCAAAAATGCCCGTGATGTTGTTTTTGAAAATGTTCATAAATTTGCAAATAAACTCAATGGCATTTCTTATTTTAAATTTTGAAAGTTATTTTATCTTTATCTTTATATAATTTTATTTAAAAAAATTCTACTTTTTATATTCATTTAATTTAAATAGGGTTTTTTTTTATTCTTATCTTCCTCACATTGTAAATCTAATTTAAAATTTGTAAATTCTTATCCACAATACACTTTTTTTCATACATATTTGATAAAAATCTCCATTTACCTGCATATATAAATAAACAACCATACTTGCAATCATTGAATAAAGTTTAAATCTAGTATCAAATTTATTCTTATTAACACCATTTTCTCCCCAAAAAATTTGAATTTGGTACTTAATAATATTTGCCACTAAATACATAATAATTCATTTTCATTTAATGGATTCTTACTATGGTAGTTACAAATTTATTTTTTCATTTCATAAACTAATTACTTAATTTTTTTGTAACATTTTCTTAAATATTTATGTTATTTTTCTAATCTATTTTCTCATCTATATTATCAACATATTTTTATTAAACTTCAATTAAACTATTTTATATGTAAGATTATATCAATTTTTTTTAATTTTACTATCATTTTTTGTATAAATTTATGGTTTTATAATTATAATTGATTATAGTTTTTAAGAGAAGCAATGATCCATGATATTATTATGTATCTATATAGGAATTTTTTTCAAATTTTGCAAGAAAATTTTTTAGTTAATTTCTATTGTAATGTAATTTTTAGAAAATGCTTAAATACGAGTACCTTAAATATTTGATATTAAAATATTAAATTTTAGTCAACAAATAGGTAATAATTTTTAAATTATATTTAATAAATTATTTACAATATAGTATTATTATTCCAAAAGTCTGTTTTACAATGCACTAAGATGATAAACGAAAAATTTATTACCATTACAAAAAAATATTCTTCTCATAAATTATGTTATTAAATATTAATATTAATGATAATGATTATCTTAAAAAATAATATCTAATTAATGTAACATTTGAATTTAAAATCAATCATTTTAGTAAAATAAAATTAAAATTAATTATCTACTTAAATGTTAAATTAAATAAGTGGAGAGATAACTTTTTCTTTCCTTAAATTCATCTCAAATTTTATTTTATTAAATACTTCTCTTTTAATTATTTTCTTTCACAAACTTTTTATTATTTTGATTATTTTTCAAAAAAAAATTATTTAAACATTCCTAATTTCCTTTCCTCATTTTACTTTGGGTTTTTTCTTTGTTTGCTCCTTTATAAATTTTCTTTGAAGATTATATAATTATTACTATTTATAAAATACTTATACTTTTAAAAAAATATATTGGATGAAATTGTTATCCACTTATAAGCCAACAATTTATGATTGTAGAAGTATAAATGATTTTTTTTAAGACTGCACATAATCAACACAATTTGGAGTAATTTAATTTTGATTTAAATTATGAGTATCAAAAGTAAAAAAGAATAAATTTATTTTATATGATTTAATATATATAAAGGAAATTATAAGTTCAGTCTTTTATTATATTATAACATTAATTTTAATTATTTAATGATATATATGTAATAAAATCATAATATTTTATTTTATAAGATATTTTTTAGAGTTGTTAATTGTATAGTAATTTTTTTATCTAATTTTCTTTGTAAATAATCAACATATAGTTATAATTTTATATTATTAAACTAAATATCACGGATGACTAGCTAGTATTATTATTAACTGCAATGTTCCTTATTTACTTTTATGTTAAATGTCATCTCCATAACTCGTCATATATTATATATCAGGCCTTTTTAATGAATATTATCTTGTGGTGAATTATAATTGCATGTTCAATCTTTTCTTAATAAATATTGTGTTATAATAAATCACATTTTGACAATTAATGTAAAGAATTGCATCTCTTATTTATATATTACAATTTATACTAAATTGAGAAGAAAAACTCTTTGATTTCTTTTTGTCATTTATTTTTATAATCTTTTTATTTCTTTCCCTAATTTATTGAGTTTTCTAATTTTTATATATTTTCTTCATTTTTGGAATAATTTTTTTAATTTTTCCCTTATTTATTATGCTTTTTATATCTTTTTTTATTTATTGCATTTTTAAAACTAAATCTTTCATTCATATATAACAAATTATATTAAATTAAGAACTTCTTGATTTTTCTTATTTATTATATTTTTATGATCTCTTTGATTTCTTTTCTTAATTTATTAATTTTTTAAATTTTTAGTATTTTCTTCCTATTTAAAATAATCTCCCTTTTTTTCTCTTTATACAGCACTGATTGATTTGCATGAACACCAGTTAACCATTAGTAATTATTTTATTTTTTCAATAAAAATTACAATTTTGTCTTCAATTGATTTTCATTTCCATTTCTACATTTTCATTTACATCATCGAAAAATATCCAAATCCTTACTATTTATATATGCCATCATCATTTTTTTTCAAATGAATACTGACAATTTTTTTGCCTCATCTATTTCTAACCAGCTTTCTTTTATCTCATATCTCTCTTTCAAGTCATTCAATACTGAATCTTAAAATTTATAATCATACTTAACTCTAATCAAATAAGTCATTTAGTTTTTAAGCGATATTATTTTGCTATTGATAGTACATACCCATTGAATCATCATAATGCCATTTTAGTAAACGATAACTTATAATTGCCACCTTTGGTATTCCTTTCGGCATGTTGTTTCTTCATCATAATTGGTAATCAATAAGTATTGATCTCCTTTGAAATAGTTCTTTATTTCTTTAATTTTCTTCTTTGATTCCTTCTTGGATATTTATATATAACATAGCTGTGTTAAGAATTTTTTTAATATAAAAAAATTTACTTTCTAATTTTTAACATTTATTCATTCTAATATGTCAAAATATAATATATAATAATATTAAAATTTTAATATTATGATAAAATTAGATATTATTTGATTTCAGAAAATCACATCTATAACACTTTGCTTAGAATAGCTACATGAATAAGAATGAATTTAAGCAATGAGATTATATAATGATATTTTTTGAATAGAGAAGTAAGTAAAAGAGAATTTTATTCTAACAAACAATTTATTTGAACTTATAAATCTCATCTTCTTGCAAGTTTTGTAATTTACAATAATCTTTTTACATAAAGTAAATTTATTATACATGACTTATTTTATTACAAAAATAAATTATTATTTTTTATAATTTTAAATGTAATATGAGACTAATGTATATTCGTCTTTTTATTGCAAGTTGATAAAATGAAGGAGTTTAAATGTTCTACATTGAGAAAGTATATAATATAATTTTTTTAGCAAAAATTGAAGTATATATATCTTTGAATTTCTATCAGAGGCTGATATGCATTTATTTTTCTGTTGCAAGTTGAATTTTAATCCTTAGCTATATTACATTATAGCATGTAACTTTTAGAGATACTAATGTGTTTTAATCAATTAAATATTCCTTATTTGAAAAAATATTTGAAAATATTATTTAGTAAATTAAATAATATTTATTTTTTATTATTTATCATTATTTATATTTATTTAGAATTAAGGGTAGCTATATATACATTCAATTTCATATAAATAAATGTTATATCTTTTTTTTATATATTTTTATATTATTTTTATAAATTTGATTTATTTTAATATGTAAATGTGTATTCATACTTCTAATTGTAATAATGATAATTATTAATGTAATATTATAATAATATGACAATTCTATCAATTAGCAATGAGTTAAAAAAATTATAGTACATCCCGTTATTTAATTTAAGGGTAATTATATCAATTTTATAACTATATATAAATATGATAATATATTTTACATTAATTGATTGAATATTTTATAATTTAAATTTATATGAGAGATTATTATCAATTAAAATTAATTAAACCCTGCATGGGTTACAAGCTAGTGGATACAATATTTTATTACTCTCCAAAGTTTTTATAATTTTTTTTAGATTCTTATAATTTAAATTTTTTATGCTTCTCTTTTAATTTTTACAGAGTATTTCATTGCATTTTTTCTGTTAAATTCTATCATCGACTGATTCACTACCTATTAATAATTTACGTAGTGAAAAACAAATGATCAGAATAATTTCATAAATTATCTTAATCTTCTCAAGATTATTTACTAGTAAAATAAAATATAAATAAAAATTATGCGAAAATTCTACGTATGCAATCACTGTGGCACGTAGAAAAGTATTTAATCAAAAATAAAAAGTAAATATAAGGATCAAGTTGAAAACTTTTAAATTAAGTGAAATTATGGGGTGTATTAAAATAATATAACCCTTCGGCCCCAAATTTCTCTTCATCGGGGTAAGAGTTTACGAATAAGTACCAGGCTGCTCCCAGTCAAGACAGTCTGGCTTTGTTAGACATACTGAGATTTGATCGAGTGTGGTTAAGGTGGTGGATTTGGGGTCCTTGGTTGCCATGTCAGTTGAGCTTAAGCTGTCTCGTCCCAATCGTTTTTATCGTCCTTCGGTAAATTTGCGTCCTCGATTTCCCCTTGTCTCTCTGGTCGGAAACAGTCTTTTCAATTAGGAATTCCATTGGAATTTCAGGAACCTCTGGAAGGCAAAATCATCGTAAAGTCTCAGTCTTCGATTTCTCACTATGGAATTCGCGTTACTGTCAAAGGATCGGTTAACTTGCAGGTCCCTACTGAACTGACACTTTGTTTGATTCCTCACTAATTCTATAAAATGTCCGCTGTTGAAGAACAATTGCTATGATCATAAATTTTAGTTGTTAGTTGTTTTATA
The DNA here is from genome assembly GCA_020226215.1 of Sindora glabra. NCBI lineage: Eukaryota > Viridiplantae > Streptophyta > Magnoliopsida > Fabales > Fabaceae > Sindora > Sindora glabra. The sequence goes on from CM035227.1 coordinate 4,830,646, forward strand.
AATTTTATGCTTTTGATGTTTTTGCTTTTTCCTTTTAATTTTCTTTCCCGAAGGTTCGTGGCGGATCAGCTGGGGTCATCGAGTCTTTGTATGGCGTTATTAAGCCTATCCCCATTGTGTAAGTTCTATTTATTTTCTATTTTTAAAACATGCCGTATTGTTCATTGCAGCCTATCCCTATTGCTGCCTCAAAATTTCACCTTCACTTTCGTTCAGGATGATTCCTTTCGGCCTCGAGGGGATTCATACTTGTGAAACAAAGATTCTGGAACTTGTTCATGATGTTTCTTTTAACATTTTTTCGCTGGCATCTGGATAAGTACTTATGATTCATTTTTCTGGTTTATAAACAGGAACAGGACCGTTGAGGTTAAATCTTCGGGAAAGATTGGTTCGGGAACAACAGAGGTATGTGGTGAATAAATGAAATGCAATTGTGTAAAGGCCGAAATAGATTTTTTTTCTTTTGGTATAATTGGGATGAGATTATTTCATTATATGCCTATTAGTTCATTGAAGTACCAACCAAATCTTTTGTCCTATGCACCTTTTGCACCTTTCCCTTTTTTTTTTTTTTGGTTCCTTTGTTTAAAGGCTTTAATTTTTGTTTTCTTAATATTGGGTCAATATGCATTTTATATATTTTGGTAAATTTTCATTTAGTCTCTGATTTAACCTTTAAGTAAATAGTTATGGCTTGTTTGCTTGTGTAGGCTTTCATTGCAAGTTTTTATATCTTTAATATGCCAGATACCATTTTCAGTGATTTTGAGACAGCCAGAGGAGAACTTAGAAAAGTTCTATGAGACTTTCCATGGATCAAACATCAATATCCAGGTAATATTTTATAAGGTGCTGAGAAAATGTTGCCATTCTTTCTATTTACATATTTCCAGAGAATTTGGATAGTTAGTAATTGATAATCCTTTTAATAGTATTTGGTGACTGTAGATGTAGCTCGTGGATACCTGCATAAATCATTGTCAACAACAATGGAGTTCATTGTTGAAAGTGATAGGGGTACAGTTTTGTCCTTTGTACTCTCTCTTGTATTACCTTTATGATTGATTTTGAATTACAAGCTTCTCCTTGGTTTGTGGATAATTTTACAGGTGATCTTCTACAACGGCCAATTTCACCAGAGATGGTTGTCTTTTACATTACCCAGGACACTCAAAGACATCCACTGCTTCCTGAACTAAAATCAGGTATGTTGATTCACCAGTTTGCCGTGCTAGTTTTTTAAATTCTCACACCCAAGAAATAGAAATTCTGTGCAATGGCTTTTAAGCTTTACATTGTCTGCTTTCACTTGAAATCTACTTCATGCAACCACTAGCGTTTTGATTGTTGCAAGCATCAAAAAGTAGTCCTGTGGCTCATGCAAGGTGTCTTTAAATAGGTGGATTTAGAGTGACAGGAAAAGTGTCCACTCAGTGTTCTTTATCCGATGCCATTAATGGGGAGCTAACAGTAGAAGCATCTGCAGTTTCCATTAATTCTATTGACATTCACTTGCTTCGTGTTGAGTCTATTCTTACTGGGGAGACAATCGTGACCGAAACCTCTCTGATTCAAACAACACAGGCAAGCTTCATTGAAAATTATCAGTGCAATTCAAATCAAAATGAGGTTTTGATTATCTTTTTCTTCCCTTTTTTTTCTAATTCACCAGATAGCAGATGGAGATATATGCCGGAATTTGACTCTGCCTATCTACGTAATACTTCCCCGTCTGTTGACATGTCCAACTATTTTAGCAGGGTGAGTTTCTGGTTGATGTAGTAGTCCCCCATCTTCTCAGAAACAAAGGGCCTATATGTTTTCTATTTTTAAAAATATTTTTTTCTATTTGTTGTTTTTAAAAATAAAAGAATCTATTTGATAATCTTTCTTCAGAAATTTTAAAAATTATTATCTAAATATGTAATTTTAAAAAAAATAATAATTTATAATTATTTTCTAAACTTATTTTCTTATTCTGAATATCAGTTTTATAATTAAATAAAATATTTTTTTATTTATAATGCCAAGCATCCTTTATTTTTCATTCTCCTTCAATCTAAAAATAGTTTTTGAAAACAGTTGAGAACAATTTTTAAAAATATAAAACTAAAAATATATCTAAACACATCTAAAGCCTATTTGTTTTTTATTTTTAAAAATAATTTATTTTTTTATTTTTATAAATAAGAAAATGTTTGACAACTTATTTTTAGAATTTCTTTTTAAAAAATATTCTCTAAATGTATGACAAAAAAAAAAAGAAAATAACTTTTAAAGGTATTTTTTGAACTTGTCTTTTTTTTTTTTATTCTAATGTCAATTTTATAATTAAATAAAATATTTCTTTATTTATAATACCAACTATTCTCTATTATTTATTTTCTTTCAATCTAAAAATAGTTTTTATGAATAAAAAATAGTTTTTAAAAATAGTTTTTGAGAATAATTTTTTAAAAATAAAAAATAAAAACATATTTATATACACTCTTTAATTTTGCTTTATGATTAATGATTTTTTGGGGGCTATAAACGATTTTCTGTAAAAAGGGAATTATATATGATCTTGGCTCTGATTTAGTCTTCATAATATTTTCTCTTCTTCATGCAGTCCATTTTCAATTGAATTCAAAATTGCAATTGTTATAAGCTTTCAGTCAGAGTTATCAAAGTCGCATACAAAGTCGGATCCCAGAACTCCTAGATTGTGGGTAAGTGTGGTTTCATTTTCTTTCCCATGAATCTCTCTGTTTTCAAAGCAATAATTTAGACTCTCATAAAATCTCTTTTGAACTTTCAGCTCGCAATGGAAACATTACCCCTAGAGTTGGTTCGGACCAAGTAAGAAGACATATAGAAAGGCGCCGTAAAAGTAGAGATCAGGAACTGAATATGTTGAATATGTAAAACCGGTCTTTATTTGCTTCATTCATTCTATATTTTCAAATGTCACGTTCTATTGTCAGCGAACTTGTTTACAACTAGCAAACACGTATTTTGAATTACACAAGAATTCATCGCTTTATAGCCTGTACGTGAGTCTAAACGGGGTAGCCCCTTCCTGAAGTAAAAAATTGTTTCAGTGAAAAACTACATAACGAAGCAGCCATGAGGAACTACGAAGAACTTAAAGAAGGATGAGATGTGTGTGTGTATCGGCAATATAATGTCTATGTTTAGGAGGGCCAAAAAATAAAAAATAAAATACACTCAGAAATGGACGATTGGAACTCACGAACGCAGAGCAACTTCTTCAATAATGTTACACGCGAGAATCCACTTTATTTGACGAGACACCAAAGTTTAAAACTAAATGTCAATAGACCAACGAAAAACCGACAATCCAATTCCACTCCTATAGTGCAACTTCACCCAACTGAGAACTCGAACAACATGAAATGTTGATACTTCTCTCCAGGTCGGAGGACGATAGACGGGAAGTTTGGCTGGTTAATGGCATTAGGGAATCCCTGTGTCTCGAGACATAACCCAGAATGCTTTCCATACGCAGCTCCCCCTTTGCCAGCAACCCCAACATAATTCCCCGTGTAAAACTGCATACCAGGAGCATTTGTCCAAAGGTTTAGCACCCTTGAACTTGATGGATCCCTCACTTTTGCAGCATGCTTCAATCCCACTTTCTCATCCCCACAATCTAGCACATAATTGTGGTCATATCCCATACCAACCTGGTCAATGGTATCACCTATTCTCTTCTCGGATGTAAAATCAAAGGGAGTTCCCTTCACCAGCTTGATTTCACCGGTTGGCACCGTATTCTCATCAACAGGAGTAATGTGATTAGCCCATATCTGAATTGAATGGTCGTGGATGTTTCCTGAGTTGTGACCAGCTAAGTTCCAGTAGGTGTGCTGGGCTAAGTTGATCAATGTGGCCTTGTTCCCGGGCACCGCTTCCATGTCAAGCTTCATAGCTGTGCTCGAGGTGAGTGTGTAAGTAGCAGTAACGGTAACTTCCCCAGGATAACCTAGCACATACAATAAATAAATAAACGAATAAATAACTCATACAGATAAGGAAGGGCAAAAGGGGAAGGAGAAAGAGGGTGGAACAAACAATACCTTCCTCCCCATCAGCGCTATGATACTTAAAAGTGATTGATGGGTTATCGCCTTTCTTATATTCAACTACCTCCCACACCTTCTTGTCAAATCCTATGTTCCCTCCTAAATTTGGAAGTGACATGGGGATAAGGAAATTTGCAAAATCACTTGTAACAAAATCAAAGAACAAGTATAAATCATTGCAGTGCTACATTGATCAATAATGAACAATTTATTTAAGAAAATACTTTATTTTTGCAGTTCCATTTTAGAATCATACATACAATGAGTGGATGATAACAGAACAAGGTTTCTTATAATTCTTGTTACACATATTTTCTTTAGAACAACAAGTATAATAAAGCATAATATTATTATGAGTGTGCAATAACCAGTTCTAAGAATATCAAACTAACATTTTCAAACAACTCAGAACCTTGTTCACAGTTTCCTCTGTTCCCCAAAGTGTATTAGAAAATAGATGGAAAGAATGCAGAGTCCATTGCAAAAAGTATCATTACGTTGGCATCAATTCCTAGCATCACGTTGTGCCTATCTCAGATGAATCTGATTCATGGGAACTTAAGTCCAGAATTTCTAATTTTAACAACCTGAAAACTCTGGTAAAGTATAACAGATGGATTAAATATAGAATTTCATACCATGGAGACTATTGGGGGGCTTGTTGACAGGTAAAGAATACTCAACATTGTCAAGTGTAAACTTCCCATCTCTGATTCTGTTCGCAACCCGACCCACTATGCAGCCAAAATAAGGAGCAAGACCTTTCTGGTCGCAACATTAATTCAGCAAAAAATTATCAGAATAAAAGAAAATCTAAGAAACATTCATAAATGCCTGCATTTGAAATGTCGGATCTGAAACAGAGACATGCAACAGAAACTTCTCTTTTGTTTTTTGAAGTCTCTAACAGCGCTAAAATCACACATTTGCTAACTCAAAATACTCTTTTCCATTTATCGGATCATTTTCTCAATTATCGCCGATGATCATTGAGAATAACCGATAATGGATACTCAACTGTATCACAACAACTAAATCGAACTTGGAAGGTTTGCGCAATTTTACCTGATATGGTTCAATCGAATCGAACCCAAGAACAACATCAGCCAACGTTCCTTCAGAATTCAAACCAATTCACGTATCAATATTCTATAACATTAATTCAATCAATAATTTAAAAAAAAATCGTATTGTTACGGCAAATAAGATTTAATTGAATTACCATCTTTGCCAGGAACGGACAAGGAAGTGATAGTGCAGCCTAAATTGGTGACCTTCACTACCATTGTGCCATTGCTGAGCTCGAAGAGCTCCGGTTGATTCTTGGTCTGATCTGCCATCGGATTGTTGGGAGACAGAAACACAGAAGTCGGAGTTGGTGATGAAAACGGATAGAAACTAGAGAGTGGTGCGGGACTGAGAGAGATATACTTTTTTAATATGTAGATTATTTGGATCAATTAAGATTTACTTAAAAATAGGAAAAGATTCTCGAAATTGAAACGGGCGTTACAAAGTGAGGTATTCCACGCCTTGGGTGAAAATCGAAGGCATGTATACCTGTACTGAAAGATGAATAAGGTAAACGTACATGCCACATGGGAAAGACTTTATCCAAAGAGTTCAGTTTTTTTTGGCTGTTGTTGAAATTAAGTTTGTCCTGTTTGTAAAACATGGTTTTTACAAAATGATCCCAAGGCTTTTTTGAGGATGGGATCTTGCACGGCACAAATATGTTAAGATTTGAGCGTATTGAGCCAAATTGTTATAAAATTTTAATTATTGACGACTCAAAATTTCTGTTTTATATAAAATTATTATTAATTTATGAAAAAATTTATAATTAAATAACAATTATAATAATTATATATATATTTATGTGACCCTCATTATATTTTTTTCAATTTTTTAATTTATATATTTTACAATAATTTTATCACAAAAGTTGTAATTTTTTATATTATAATTTTGCTACGATTCAAACTCAATTGTGATCAATATAAATTTTGCTATCCAATTTCTACCAACGTCGATATTATTCACACTAATTTTATCCATAAATTTTTTTATTTTTGTAGTAACTTATTTTCATTATTAACTTTTTGAAAAAATAGATAAAGTTTCTCTTGTTTTAATATGTTTCACGAAGGGTTATATGTCCTAAAATATAAAATCAACAATTTTCTTAAATATAATAATAATATAGGATCACAATGTTAACACACATATTTATTTATATAAATACTGATGTAAGTCTAAATGAATCATATATAATAAGATTCATTAATATTAGTGTAAGTCTAAATGATTTATACCAAATCTTAACTATTAATCATAATAATATATAATGATTAATATTAAAATTATTTTAGATAATTTATATACTGCATGTAACTATTGCTTCCTTTCAATTGACACATTAAAGGAAAAATATTCATATTCATATCATTAATATAATTTAAATCAATTTTATTAAAAGTGATTAAATTAAAAACAAAAGATTTCTTCTTCATTATTATGTCTACCATGCTTCTACATTAATATTAATATAATGTGATATATTCTTCTATTAATATATATATTTGGATAGAAAAATGGTGGTCAAGTGAGGCAATCACGAGACTAAATTATTAACAATTTTCTTTCTTTCTCATAAAGATCATTTTCAAAATTTGAACCTTTATTCATTAACAAGTTAATTCCATTTGGGGTAAACATGTTTTTTACTAAACCAATGTCTTATTTGTATTATTAATACATATATAATACTAACAATTTTAAGATTATATCTATTATAAAAAAGAGAAAGGAAATAATACCAACAAAAAAGAAAATACATATATTTTTTGTAGTTTGATAATGCATAATAAATTATTAATAATGTCAACTCACATAACTTAACAAATCAATAAGTATAGATTTTTGTTAATGAAAATTTTCAAATTTTTAATATCTTTTCCTTCAATTAATAATGTAAAGAATTAAAAAATGGTATTAGATATTTTCTAATAGTACATAATAAATGAGTTTATTTAATTTATGCTATTAAATAATAATTGAATTTATATATATATATCTTATTATTTAAGACTTTTTACACACTATTTGTATTAAATTAAAATATACATTTTTTAAAATCAATAACGTAATATTTAAATATAAATAATTATATATAAATAAATTTAAATTTAAATTTTAAATATTACAAAATTCAACAAAATGTCCAATATCAATTCCAAATCTAATTATCTATAAATTAGAATTTCAATAGCATGCACTCATGGACCTAATCAATCAGGGTAATGACACTTTCATAAACTTTCAACTACACATAAATTTGGGCTCAAAAATGTAATTCTAACAAATCATTTCATACCAAGTTTCCACCTTTTGGAGGCTTCAAATTGATAAAATTTAGTATTGTACAATGAACAAGGCATTAATACTGTACTTTACTCAAACTATCGTAGTTCATGGCCTATTGATGTCACTTATCATCGGTTGTTGCTGTTGACACAGGGCTGACTAACAAAGTTGCTTAATGTCTTTACTTTCTCTCTGGTCGGGCCACATCCTTTAGCCCCCGTTTGGAACGAGAGAAGTAACGGGTGAAAGAAATGGGAAGAAAGAAGTTGGGGGGCCGTACGAAACTTCTCCTATTTGGAAGGTGTGACAGAAATGGGAAAAAAAAGAAGTTTGGGGCAAAAAGGTGAAGTGGGGCCCACATCTGCAGAGGTTTAGATTTCTCTCTAAAAATGAAGAGAAGTGGGGAAAAGTTCAGCTGAGTGCAAGTTTTTCCCACAACTGCCCTTAGAACCAAAGAGCAACTGGAGAGAGCTACCCACCGCAACAAGCCACCGCTTGTAGCTTCCTCATCATGGTTGTGCCTCCAGCTTCCTTGTCGTGCTCGTGCCTCAGCCACCATCCACAGGCGCCGTCGTGTTGCAGTTTTACCGGGGAAAATGCCTATCAGCTGAAGCTCGGATGGAGAGTTCCGCCGCTGTTCTGCTCCCTCCTCCCCAAGCGACTACCATCTTCCCTGTCGCGGCTGCATCTTCGCTGTTGCAGAGGTAAAACTGAAGTGTTAAGGATTTGTCGTTTGTCTATTTTTTCCTACACAGGTTGCGTGGATCGGAGACCGTCTAAAGATAGGAGCCCGCCGATGAGCTGCTAGTCTGTTCTGCCGCGAGTGTGATGTTGATCTGCTACCGATTGAAGCTGCCAGTTGCCCCTGCTGTGCGTTGGGTCGCGGACAACCGGGTCTGGGATCCTAGAGTTCGAGTCATTGTGGGTCGACTTGGTTCGGATCCGACCCAGTTTTGACCCGACCCAGTGTGCATAAATTTCAATTTTTTTTCTTTTGCAAGCCTTTTTTCCTTTTGTTATTTTTTTTATACATTTTATTTGGATAATTGAACTTCCTACCCCTTTCAAAATTAAAGTTTACATAGTTGAGATGTTTTGTTATACCATGCAATAGCCATTTAGTTGATTAATAAATTTGAAATAAATTTGAAATAAATTTCAGTGTTAATAATTTTTTTTTAATTTTATTAGCAATTTTTTATGATTAGTTATCCGGTGCTATGCCTAAACTAATTAGTTTTTCAAGTTGTATTAAAGATTTTTTAAATATTATTAATGCAAATTAGCATAAAAATAAGCTAATTATATACAACAAATCTGTTCACACTTTATTCACTGTATAATCTTATGAATGATATATATAGTGATCTACCTAATTAAATACTTGTTAAATTTTCTTTCCAACTACATCTAATAAAATTGACCAAGAGAGTAGTTAACTTTGAATGAAAAATATTTATATTCAACAAGAATGGAATATATGGTTATATAAATTATTTTTTATTACCATCTAATTAAAATAGTTTTTTAAAAAAAATTTGAAAATAAAAGGAGATAAAATTCTAGCATTGATGTATGTAAAAAATAAAATCCTAATACAAATATATTTTAGAATTATACATTAATTATTTTAGTAATTTAATGTGTATCACTTAGATGTTCATTTTAATTACATTTGGCCTTGTCACCAAAAAACTAATTAGGCCATGTAGTAACTTGAAAAGCTAATAAATATTAATGACATGGAATGAATACATCTATTTCAGATAATGATAGATATTTACATTTCCTCCTTTTATATATCTCGATACCTGAAGAATTTGGCATTCCTTTGTTGTTGTTTTTCATATATTACTCTTGATAATAGGTACTGTACTCAAGGCATATTTTCATTTTATACACTCTCAAATGACTCGCATCTACACTACTAAAAAGTCAAGTTCTTAATCCCTGTTTAAGCTCAAAGGTATGTTTCTACTAACTTTATAAATCTCATTGCATATACTTATGGGTGCGAAATTCTCTCTTGTGTGTTTTTTTTTTGCAAATTATGTTAATAATATTTAACTAGTCCATACATATTGAAGCTGATATATATGTCTACATTTGTTTAAAACTTATGGTTTGTAATATTTATTAGTTAGAATTTGGAGGTATTTCACAAGTGACTATGGAGGATAATGTGGATGAATTATATGAAGATCAGTTGGAATTAGACAGGTTGGAATTAGACGAGTCGCCTATTATTGAAATGATGAAGGAATGGGATAGATTGTGTCAAATGTGTGTGGTTCAACTTGTATGCTATATTGGTTATTTTATGTACCTATTGGAGTTGCAAGCCAATATTGTACCTAGAGGCATTGGTGGAGTCAGGGAAGCAAGAGATCAGATGTGGCAACAACTCTTGCAAAACCTGCTACATTCAGAAAAAAGTCATGACATGCTACGCATGTGTCCTCATGCTTTCCTATGATTATGTGAAAAGATCATATCAATGGGTAGAGTGAGGGATTCCACTTATTCGACTGTGGGGGAACAAGTAGCTAAGTTCTTGCATATCCTAGCACATAATGTAAAAAACAGAATTATGTCATTTTTCTTCCATCGGTCGGGAGAGACAGTTAGTCGTCACTTTCATAACATTCTACGGACTATTGTATCTTTCAGAGATGAGTATCTTGTACAGCCTTCTGGATCAGAGGTTCTTACACAAATACTTAACAACAGTAGATTTTATCCTTATTTCAAGGTAACATATTTACATTTTTGTATGACATTACTAATAATTGGATTGTTGTTCTTTATTTGTCATGCTGTGTAAATATATTAAAAGGAAATTATTTACAGGATTGTGTTAGAGCTTTGAATGGAACACATATACGAGTTAAAGTTCCCAAGAAGGATGCTCCCCACTTTCGAGGAAAAAAGGACTACCCCACACAAAATGTGTTAGCAGTGTGTTCTTTTAATTTGAAGTTCACATATGTTTTGTCTGGTTGGGAGGGAACTGCATCTGACTCTAAGGTCCTCAAACATGCTTTAGCTAAGAGAGGAGATAGATTGAGAATTCCAAGAGGTAAGTATCAATTTTGATATGTCTTGCACAATAATAGGTCAATGCCATAAGAATTAATGTGTTTGTCTTTATGGTTATGTGTTCTGATGTTTATTTGTATCATTGTTGTAAATTAGATAAATTCTACTTAGAAGATGCAGGATTTCCTCTAAAAGGAGGCATTCTTACACCCTAAAGAGGAGTGCGATATCATTTGAAGGAGTACACTACCCGTGGACCTCAAAATGCAAAGGAATTATATAACCATCGGCATGCATCGTTAAGAAATGTAATTGAAAGGGCTTTTGGGGTGTTAAAAAAGAGATTTCCAATAATTGCTACAAGCACGGAACCACATTACTCCTTTAAGACCATGACGGACATTACTATTGTATGTTGTATATTGCATAACTTTCTAATGGATGTTGATCCCGATCCACGATTGATAGATAAGGTCGATCGTGAGCTGTTAGAAAGGAATGTAGAAGATATAGGAGATCATAAATCCAGGACCACAGAGGAAGACTATAGGCATGGGTTCATCATGAGAGAAAACCTAGCAGCCGATATGTAGAGTGATTATTAATAGAGCTTGTCATAATTTTTGTCATTTATAAAATAACTCTTTATACATTATCTCTTGATGTTTATGAATCTTGCACTATTGATGTGATTGAGAACTATATTTAGAGTCTTATATGTATGATTTAGATTTAGCGGATTGTTGCACTTCCCTTTTGTAGCATGAATTGAATATCCACTATTGAGTGATGTGATTGTGCATAGAACCTCCTTTTGAATTGCACATAATTTAAACAACTTATGTTTGAGAAGTTTGTGACCAATTACATGTATCATGCATGATATAATCCTTTTCCATTCCTTATACTATCACCCTTTATTGGGTTGTATATTTCATTGCAGATCTTGCTATACCGAAAAATAAGGAGTCTGATAGTAGGGGAGATGGATCTTCTAGGGACTTATTACGTTGGACGCTAGATATGAATGCTATATTATTAGATTTATTACTCGAGGAGGTGCAAAAAGGCAATCGACTAGATGGCACATTTACATCCATGGCTTATGCTAGCATTGTGGTGCAGCTTAAGCAGACTATAGGTCTATTCTTTCAGAAGCAACACATCAAGAATCGATTGAAGACATTGAAGGAAAACTTCAATGAATGTTATGATCTGTTCCATAGGTGGAGTGGGATTGGTTGGAATCTATCCACACACATGTTCAAGATGGAACCAGAAGTGTGGAGTGAGATATGTCAAGTAAAGATAGAATAACTCATGCACTATACATAGATGTAATACTTCGTTCATTTCTTAGTATGGATTACACTAAAATATGGTATATGATGATGTGATTGTGTGTGTTTGCAAGATAAACCCGAGGCCAACAGATGGAAGCATTCACCAATACATAACTATGACAAGCTATTGGAGCTATTCGGAAGAGACAGGGCCACAGGATTATATGCTGAGAGTGCAGCAGATAAGTTGAAGAGATGGGATAAAGAGAGGTTGGACCTGAATGATAGCTTTGAACACATGTCAGCTTTTGATATTAATTGGGGAAATGATACTCGCAACTACGCTGGCCATTTTGACTCATTTAGTCTTGAATGTGCTCCCTCAAACCACTCTCAGGAGTTTCCTAACTGAAATCAATCTCAAGGAACATCATCATCAAGAGGATCAAAGCGGAAAGTACCCACAATTGATTTAATTGAAAAGGGTTATGAGAAGTTGAATATAGGGATCAACAACTTAACTGATGTTATGAGAGATGCGGCAGAAAGCCATGAGCAAGTAGCTGAAAAGCACGTAGAAATAGTCGAAAAGAAAGCTCGGATAGTAGAAAGATAACTCTCCATCATGGAAAGCAGAAAACCTCGCCACTATAGTGAAGCAGAAGTCTAGACAGAGCTGGAGAAAATAGGAGTACTTGCAGAATATTAGTTGAAGTGTTATAGCTTCCTTTGTGAAAATGAGAGAGCCAAGAAGCACACTGATATTAGTTATGGCCAGTGTAGGACTTAGTTGATCTACCATTTTAGGTACACACTGATGCATTCTCTCAACTAATCTTTTTAAAGTTATTAAATGGTATCTTAATCTAAAGAATGACATTAACCTTACTGTATTTTTTATCCTTGCATAAGCAGAGAGTCTAATTAAAGCTAAGTTCTGACAGTATGTACTAAGTATCTTGTTATATCTATATCTTTACACATATATAATGATACTGTAGAATAATTGTAAAGTTGCAATGCGGTTTATAATAATTGTTTGAATTGATGCACAAGTAATGAGGAGAGTAGACATACTTGTTGCCACAGCTGTGGCGTAGTGTCAAGTTGATCGAGAAGGTCATTTGGAAAGGAAAAGTTATTTTGATATCATTTGCTTTGTATGGTAATAAATCTTGTATTAATCGACCAAAGTGAACCTGTGATGTTTATATTTTGTATGTGAACATGAGGTCCTGAATCATCATTTGGATATTTATGAGATACAATTAAGTTATTATGTATAATATGTATAACTTATGAACCATGTTGGTAGTTAGATAATAGATATTAATGATGAAATTAGGTGGACCCCACATAAAGAGATTTATCTTATTCTCTTAAAAATTTAAAATTTTTTATTCAATATCTATCCAACAACATTTATTATAAATTTTAAATTTATAAGGAAAATTATATAATTATAAAAATTAATTACTACTACATCTTATTTTTAATTTATTTTAAATAAATTTTTTTATATAGGTATTAAAGGGGTAGATAATAATTATTTGAGATAGTTTTAAAAGAATAGGATTAATTTATAAAATTATATAAATTTTTAAATAAGTATAAATTTTTTTATATAATTACTTGAATATTTATTTATATTTTATTTCTGATAATTAAATTAAGATATTTAATTAAAATTGAACTTATTATTAATTTATCATTTATTTATAACTATTAAATTAAAATATTTAATTATTGGATTTATTATTAATATGGTATTTAATTTAATAATTAAAATAATATTTTTTAAGAATACAAAATTTAAAGTATACACTTGAGTTCATATATTATGCATAAGGGCACAAAAGTTATTTTACAGAAATACAACTTCTTTCTCTCCTAACTTCTCCCTTTCCAAATAAAAAAAATTACTTCTTTCCTAACTTCTCCCTTTCCAAACAATACAAGAAATACTTCTTTCCCCCCACTTCTCTCTCCCCCAACTTCTTTCTCTTCTAACTTCTTTCTCCTCCCACTTCTCTCCCATCCAAACAAAGGCTTAGAGAGTTATGGCATCCACTTCTATGGATTTATACCAAAATAGAGAGAGAAGTAAGAGATTGGTTTGTCACATCATATTAGAATCATTTTATAGCACAGTATTATATAAATAAAATAATACATTATATAAAGTTTGGTTTATTATTATATAAAATAAATATTTATATAAAATTATTTTATCTTTTATTTGTCGTTATTTTACAAAGTATGTATAGATTTCAAAAATAATTAATTTAATAAAAATATCCTGATATATTAAAAATTAATAAAATTACTTTGAATAAATTTAAAGTAAATAATTAAATTAATATATTTTTAACAATATTTTTTTAAAAAGATGATAGTATTTGTAAATCAAATATTTATACTATAATAATAAAAATAATATTACATGTTTCATCAACAAACGTATCAAAAGGCTTTTTGACCATTAGCCTCTTTATTTGAAAAGAATTGACGATAATGCTGTGTTAGAAAAATATTTACCCTAAATGCTTTTTTCTTAAATTCACTGGGTCACGGGCTGCAGCTTCCTATGATAAAAAAAGCTTGATCACATTGAGCTTCTACCCATGACTAGTGGCACTGATCATGTTGGGTCAGCTCCTATGATTAAACTCCTGTTGGTCACAGAGAGCTGCAACCTATGACCAATGCACACTGTTTACCAGTGATTTATCCCTCTCCCTAACAACGGCCATAACACAATATCCCCCCTCCTCAGTAGTGGCCATAACCTATTGTTATAATATATATCCCCACACTTTGTTGCATATAATACTACCAAGCACATATTGCCCACACTTTGATCAGATTCTATTTTCATATTGCATAAATTATGTGAAGATAGAAGTTCAGAAGCTCATTATACAAGCTTAGAGGTTCATTTCCCTACTGTGAATCTTTCAATTTATTTTGCTCATGTAAATTAGAAAATAGAATTTACCAGTCCAAGTAAGATGTTTATTTAGGAAAAAAATATTTTTAGATGATATGAAAATATAATATGTGTTCAGTGCAATATTTTTTACAAGTATTCTCTAATTTTATTTTGTATTGTTACTAGGTATTATAACTAGATTATCATTATTCTATTTAATTAAGTATTTTATTATTATATTTGTATTTGTTACTCTCATCCGTTTATTATGATATCTATACTTTTTTAGTTTTCTTCTATTATTATGCTTGTGAGTATTATTTTAATTTACTTTTATTATTATGGTATCTAAATATATTATTATGCTTGTAGTGTGACTAAATTATGCATGTTGTGCATATTATTATCATTTGAATTATTATGCTTGTGGATTAAGCATTATAAAAAAAGAAAATAAAAAATCTAAATACTTGAAAAATTTAAAAAAAATATTAAAATTTGTTAATAATAAATTATTATTATTATTATTATTAAGAAATATTAGTTAAAGGTAGAATATAATATTTAAAAATTTTTAAAATATTTTTTCAAACCATAAATTTTAATTTAATTAAAAATAAATATTAAAATACATATAATTTTAATTTAATTAAGAATAAATATTTATATAATTAAGAAAAATATAAAAAACAAGTTTAGGTATTTTATAAATAATTGAAAGAAATTCTTATATGTGACTATAAGAAATGCTATTAGTACTCATCTAAAAGTAAAAAAAATATTAAAAGTACATATTATTATCCTTAATTCATTGGCCTTTAAAATAATCTTATAATACACATAATACTGATTAATTAAGATTTTACACTCTAGGGTCGTTTGGTTCAAAGTGGGGAAAGGAAATTATGAGGAAAGGAAACGAATAGCTCCTAATTATCTAATCTGTTTAGTTCAAGTATTTAATGTACTCTATAAGTAATCATTATTATAAAAAATAATTTATTTATAATTATTATTATATAGTTATTATATTATTTATCTTATTATTTTTATTTTATTTACCAATATCATAATTTTTATAATTATTTAATATTAATTATTAATATGTTATTGACAATATTTTTATTATCACTCTTGCTATTTTAACTACTATTAATACATTAACAATAATTAATATTATCATATTGATATTAATTATTAATTTTAATTTAATTATGAATTGTAATATTTATTATTATTTTATTAATATTATTAAATATTAATAAATTAAAAATATAATAATATTAAAAATAATAATAATTAAAATAAATATAATGTTATTAATATAATTAAATAATTTTATAATAGTTAATATATATATTTAATATTTAATAATATTTAGTAATCTATTAATAATATTATTAATATATAATTATTTTTTTATTATTTAAATATTATTCAATTATATTATAATTATTATAAAAATTAAAATAATTTTTATCTAATTATTATTAATTATAATTATTATTTTATTGAAATTATCATAAATAATATTTATGATAATTATTTTATTAATATTATTAATTATTTTTATGGTATTAAATGTTGTATATTTACCAATATTATTAATTTCATAATTAAATTTGATTGTTAGCATTTTTTATTATTATTATTTCAATTATTACTATATTATTTATCTATTATTTTTTGTAACAATGATAGTTATAATTCTATTATGAATATGTATTATTTTATTATTATGATTAAATTATTAATTTTTTATTAATATTATTAAATTATTATGTTATTAATTAATTTATTATATTTATTATACTTATTATATGATTATTTATTTTTATCTAATCATTTTTATTATAAAATATTATTTAATAATTATGTTCATTTTTACTATTATAAATATTTTATAATAGTAAATAATAATAATTATTATTATTATTATTATCATCATCATCATCATAATCATCATCATTATATTGATGATATACTAAAAACTCATAACTTAGTTATTATCCTTCTTTATAAACTTATTTTAGTATATTTACTTTCACAAATTTTTAATTTCAAAATTGAACTTAAATTCAACTTGTAAGTAGTTATTAATAAATAAGTTAAATTAAAGATTTAAAATAGTTATAAAAATTAATTATTTATAATGAAGCATATTTAAAATTATTTCTTCCTAAAAACTTAAAAATATTGAATTTTTCTACTTTATTGAAAATTTAAGAAAGTGGAGAAATGCAAAAATAATTTAGATAAGAAATTCTATATATGTGTCTGAATGTAACATTGTAGGAAGTTAAATAAATTGTAAACTATAAAATTTAAGCCCATAAAAGTAATATATGTATAGGTAAATATCTATGATTGACATGTGAAATAATTAGTTAATTAACTAACAAGAATGAAGCAATTATGAGTAATTACATAGTAACAGTTAATTGTAGTTATTTTTGTAATTATGATACATATTTCAATATTAAATAAATTTACTTCCTAAGATGACTCATGAACCTGACTATGGTAGGAATAAAAATAAGTATCAAGGAAGAAAATATTTATATTTATACGAATGGATAAATTTATGAGATAGATCAGAGTGATACGTTTAAGTGTCACAAGATCAAAGTATTAAAAATTAAATCAAACATAACCCTAGATGCACTGAAAAATCTAGTTGGTTAAAAGCTACGACTTAATGAAAATCAAGTCGTAGCTGAGTTGGTATATAAGCAACCGCTCTCGCTAAATTTGATGCGATATAAGATGTGTGAGTTGAAAAATGATGATGATATTCAACGAATGTGGGAAGTGAATGCGAGATTCCTTACTCAACTATCCTGCCCAGAAGTGTATGCACATACCTCAATTGTGGAACTAAACTTAAACATAGCAAGTTAATCAGTTAATGCAAGTAATCCATACACATTACCATCCACCAGCTAACTTCATGACATTAATGATGGGTCATCATATTATAACCCGTACCTTATTAGTAGAGAACCATTAAACAGGTGAATTGAATATGGTCAATAATTTCATACCTCTATTGTTGATTATGCTCCAAAGTCATATTTTTCTAAACCCAACTATGGCTAATCTCAATCCCTCTCTTCCCTGGAGGAAACAGATGACATCATAGATGAATTTGAAGAGGAAGATGCATATGATGATGTTCTTGAAGGGTTTGATGGTGATAATAACAGTTACAATGACAATAACGGTGGAGAAGATGTTACGAATACACTCTCAACAACACCTGTAAGCTGATATATGGAATCGGCTGCTATTTTTTTTTCATGAATAAATATAAAAGTTATTATGAGTCAAGATTATCTTGAAGTGGAAGATGACATAAATATAAATAACAATCAAGAGCCACATATGGGTTTGCAATATATGGACAAAAAGTAATTTTACGGTGCAATAAAGATATACTCAATTTGGACTCACCACACATTCTATGTGCATTACTTTCCAGTCAAATATGAAGAATATCAGTGCCCTTAAAATGGTGCACAATGCAATTGGAAGGTTAGAGCATGTCATAAGCTGAGAGAAAATAACTAGCAGATATCAAAATACAATGGGTCTCACACATGTATATCTATCTCTCTTTCTCGAGATCATCTAAAATTGACACAGATGTTATTTCATCCTACATTATGGCCATGGTGATCGAAAACCCAAGTGTATCCATCCGAGAAGTCATTAAATGAATCTATGGTATTTTTATATACTCAGTATCCTATAAGAAGGCATGGAAGGACAAACACTGAACCATCGCTCTTGCATTTAAAAATTAGGAGAAGCCACATTCTATACTACCAAGATGGTTAGCCATAGTACGACACTTTAATCATAGGTCTTACTTCGAGATTGTTAGTAGAGAATGCCCATCAAGTAGTTCTGAAGTTGAGTCGGTTATATTATTCCATCGAGTGTTTTAGACTTTCAACCATGCATTGATGAGATTGACCATTTGAAACCGATACCAAGTAGATAATACCCTTTTGCATGGAAAGTATAAGAGGGTCTTGCTTATCGTAACATCACAGGATGGTGATAGAAAAGTTATGCCTTTTGCATTTACTGTGGTAGAGAGGGAAACATACGAGACATGAGCTTAGTTTTTATCAAATATTCGATGGTGTATTATTAAAGATAGATAAGATATTTGCTTGATATCAGATAGACATCTTAGAATACTAACTACTGTTGTAAACCCACGTGTAGGGTGGCAACCTTCTTATGCTTATCGTGTATTTTGCCTTCGATATATCACCAATAATCTAAACTTAACTTTTAGGATAATGTAGCTGAAGAAAATGTTTACTAGCATTGATGCGTATCACTTACAATAACCTCATTGATTATCATTGCCTATCATGATTATTGCTTATTCTGTCCATCTGATGTGTGGTACAAGTTACCAATATGAGCGACATATTATGGACTTTAAGTTGGATGAACTATGCCAATTACATCCAAGAGCTGCTGATTGAATCGATAATATTCTAAAAAATTAATGGAGATAATAAGGAAGACCAACGATGAGGGCACATGACAACTAACTTAGTTGAGTGTATCAATAGTGTATTCAAATGAGTTAAATTTTTATCAATTACTGGGTTAGTCAAAGTTATACTATATCAACTAAATACATACTTTGTTAATTGAACAAAGACCATTACAGCATAGTTACAAGCAGGAGAGGCGTTTAGCAAGAACATCCAAAAAAAGATTCAAGAGTACATTTGAAAAGCATTTGCTTGTCATGTGTATCATTTTGATTGCCTAAGGTCTGCTTTCGAGGTGGAGGAACCGTATAACTTAACTTGGAAATAGTTTAGTTGAACTTGTAAGGTTAGCTTGTACAATCGAACATGTGATTATGGCAAATTCCAAGTGGAGCATTGGCCTTGCCAACATGTGCTTACTGCATGTGCAAAGGTCTCACTGGATCCATTACAGTTTGTCGATCCTATTTTTTGATTAGGGACAATGTTAAAAGCTTATAGTTGTAAGTTTCGATTAATCGATGATATAAAGCACTAGCCAACATTGAATGGAGTAATACTAGTATCAGATCCAGCACAGATGCATCTCAGTGGTCGAGTACGTTCTACATGAATAAGAAACAAAATGGATTGGAGAGAGGGTTCATCAAAATCTTAGAGGTATGGGTTATGTAAACAAATTGAGCATAACTGCACAACTTACCAGTTTAATCAATGAAATGTGTCATAATACCCCTAACTTAAAAAAGTTAACAGATATCCTTTCTTCAAAATGATTATTATACATATCTTCGGACTATGCATAATTTATTGACATATTAGTAAAAGTTAGATAACTTATTGTATCTGAATAGTATATTGTGCTTGTCTTATTATATTAAATTATTTATTTTCTTGTTGCATTTTGAAAAACTTACACGAATTTATGGTTGTGCTATTGACTGAATTCATCCAGTTTAATATAGTATATATCACTCGACTCCAATGTTCATCGGTATCGTGTTATGACCTCTGGGCCCGATGATAAGTCCCTATTATACTTGTAGTTTAGACATGTTTTATAGGCCGTGTGGCTAGGCTAGGTAAGTTTATTATTTTAATAAAAATTACTTGATTTTATACGTGCTAACTATGTTTTCAATTGGCATGTGAAAGTGAATCAAATCCTAAAGTTACAACAAGTCACCCATAGGAATCGTCTCTTCGATCCACCACTTGCAATTATCCCTTATCTTTAATAGGCAGGTTTCTACGGCGCCAACCAGCTTGGCCACTTTAATTTTAATGCTACTTTCATGTCCATATTCGTTGAACGATGGCATCTTAAGACATACACTTTCCACATCACTTTAGGGGAGTGCACCATTATCCTACAAAATATTTTTATCCAGTTAGGTTTACCATGTGAAAGCATCCTAATCTCTGGAAACACCAAATATGATTGGCTAAGGATGTGTGAAAATTTACTTGGGATCAGACCGCCCGATAAATATTTACAAGGCCAGCCTTTAAATATCACTTAGTTAGCAACAAACTTTAGACGCTTACCGAATGATGCAGATGATGAACAAATACAAAGATTTGTGTGTGTCTACATTTTGAGACTCATAGATATTTACCTTATGCCTAACACTTCGGGCCACAGAGTGTTGTTAGTGTATCTATTGTTGTTGAAAATTTTTGTAGATACTGGTCAATATAGTTAGGGATTAGTGATTTTGGCATGCTTGTATAAAGAATTACGTACCGCCACTAAATGTGATGAGATTAATATCAGTGAATATTTACACCTATTACATTTATTGCATTTGTGGGCGTGGGATTGATTTCCCACTCTAGCACCGATAAAATCCTCGTATCCTAATCCTCGGCTGGACATCTGCCTCTTGCTTTCACCATTAAGCTTTAGTTGTGGATCATACATAATTTTCATATTACATTTGTTATAACACTTTAAAATATTCGAACAAATAATACACAATTTATATTCCTCCTAAGTGGAAGAATATTAAGCTGCCTCCTTGACCGCCAGCAACGGCCTTACACCAATATCGAATATTGCTTGATCAAATAAGGGCCGATAGGGTTGAAAGGTCTACTTTGTTGTATCTAACAAAATCAGTCTCACATATAATGATATGCTTATTTACATTGCATTTGTGTAATACGAAAACTGCTGGCAACGGCCTTACACCAATATAGAATATTATTTAATCAAATGAGGGCCGATGGGGTTGAAAAGTCTACTTTGTTGTATCTAATGAAGTCAATATCACATGTAATGATATGCTTATTTACATTGCATTTTTATAATACAAATTATTTGGTGCTTTTATGACATTCCCAGTGTATAGTAATTTGTACTAGAGTATTGTTTGACCTCACCTGACATATGACTGGCCTTAGTCCTCATTATATGCTTCCACATTGTGGAATGGTACCATACAGATTGTGTGCTTTGTTAGTTTGGCAGGCAGCAACTAATCCCACAAGAGTCATTCGATCTAGATTCTTGTCGTGCTTTACAACTTTGGGGTAAAACATTAAAAGATTAGTGGCAAGAGCATGTGATTTTTATTGTTGCTTGAAATGCCTGGCACAACACACTTTCATTGACTGAAATGGAAATAAATGCTCTTCATCATGACTCGAGCTACATATGATGATATTAGAGATACACCAAATGATGGATTCATTCAGTTAGTAGTGGTCCAGGATTTGTGATAATCTTTCATCCTTCACACACTTTTATGCTTACATCTTTAAATTATTATATATTAAATTGTCAAAATATACTTTTTTGCAAGCTGATATAATTGAGAGATTATGCAAGCTTAGTGTCGAGGATTCCCCCTCTCAGCCATATAGTTAATATAGAAATATAGTGGATCGAGAATATGGCATCATGCTATATGTACTAAGAGAGCATCAAGATATAACAACTTTCCAACCTGCTTATCTGGTTAATGAATTATCTAGACCACCCATTCCTGAACTTAAGCGTGGTAAGAGAGGCTACGACTTTATGTCTTTTAGGGATCCTATTTTGTTTGAAGAAGGGGATGACGATGTAAGTATCCCTCATGGTCATCCATTGATAACATAAACAGATATCCCCTCCTCCTACACTCCTTCATCAATGTAGGCTAATATAGGAGGTGCATATTTATCAATTTATACCCCTTCATCGTAATTCTTTACAAGTGGAGATACTGGCCCATCATACAATATGATATTATTGCCACAGCATCCTTATGATACTCCATAGTCATCGATCTTCATCCCATCGCCATCACAATCAACTCAGCAAGTCCCCAGTTTTCTAATGGCGTTATTTGTTGACCTATTTGCATTTACTACTGAGTATGCCAATGAATCCACAGAGAAACAACAACAAGGATTTTTCACCCTAGAAAACCCTATTCGATCATTTCAATCCTTCCACTAGGACTTGAACTCTCCACCCTTTAGGGGTCAGACCCGCCCGAGTAACGCAGATGATGATAAAGATAATGATGAAGATGAACAACATCATTCCTTAACTTAACGACCGCAACGAGTAATGTGATGTCTTTGATGTGAGATTGAGAGCCGTTATTTTGGTGACTGAATATTTCATCATTGTATTATAGCATTATATCTAATTTATTTATTTAATTAACTCATAACTTTTTTCTTCAAATTTAGTACTCTATCACATTTCGTTTATCATATTATTTAATTTTGTAAATTAATTGTACAAATTAAAAAAAAATTCACTCTTATTCATTATTTCAAATCACATTATTAAATTAATTTCATTCATTACATTGTTATTTAACATTCTTTTGAGCATTCTAAAATACTATTTGTTATGATGTTAATTTAAAATTATAGTTACACTTAACTATGGAAAATGGTGTTGATTATTCATCTAGAGGTAAAAACCCAAGTAAATACATTTTACGAAAGTTACTCATCTTCAGGTAGAAAAATTAAAAAATTATTGTCCTTCATCTTAAAGAAAAATATTAAAATATATTTAATTTTGATTTATTTAAGAATAAATATTTTTATTTTATGTATTTATCCTTCAATTACTTTTCCTTCGAAAACTTCATTTGTTTTGACATAAAACACTTTTTATAGAACAAAGTTATAAAATAAAAGTATAAGAGAAAATATTTTATTCATTTAATATTAAATATAAAGAATTTGATAAAATAACTTGTAATTTTTTTCATAAAGGAACTTATTTTTTTATATATATTATTTAGTGATATTATTATCTAAGTTATAAATAAAAGAAATAGATGTGAAAAATAGGATAACATAAATTATGCAAATAAAAATAAGAGAAATAATATTTGAATCATAAAATAATCAGAGTTATAAATAAAGTATATATTGAAATGAATTAATTTCATTAAGAAAAATAATTTTTTTAAAATATTTCTATCATAAAATTTATATTATATTATATTTATAACATTCAATAATATTTGAGTTGTAAATAATAGAAGTTAAAAAAATAAAAAAATATAATGATTTAAATTAAAAGAAGATAAATAGTGTATGATTTATAAAGTTTTGACAGAACTCTGGTTAATTTATGTTTAATTTAATATACGAAATTTAAATAATCATATGAAGAAAATATTAGAAAATTAAAATAAATAATCATGATTTTATTTTTAAATACTTTTATTAAAAATAAAATATGAAATTGATTAATCATAGGATAGACCTACCTGTGACCAGTGACTGATTACGGAGTCCCTCTCCTCGTGATTAGAGAAAATTTAAAAAAAATACATTAAGTATTCCAAGAAATAATTTTGGCTGCGCTGGGTATGGGAAATTTTTTTTAAAAAGCATATTACGATCAAAAAGCTCGTATCAAAATGTATACATGTATATATACATAATGATATGTATATTTAGGTGTAAATAAAAAAAATTAGTAACAAAATAATAATAAATTAACTTAAGAATGTAAATTTTTAAAAATTATTATAAAATATAATATATATTATTTAAAAGTATTATTAATATAATGTTATTTTGATAAAAAATTTTAAAAATACTAAAAATATAAGAACCTATACAAATAATTTTTTTATTTTTAATTTTATAAAATGAAATACATGGAATAAGTGCAAGAGAGAAAGGATTTAGAAAGAATTTTTTTAATTTAACATCTTAAAATTTATATTATACTATGCTATTAATTTTTATCCTCTCCTTATTGAATATGTAGTATTTTATAGAGTTCGACAAATAAGAAAATTTTTTTAAGTAAATTATACAATCTATTATCTATTTGAAATTTTCAAATATAATGGCTTGTCTTATACTATTAATATTGTATAATTTGTTATTTGTTTGAAATCTTCAAGAATAATATAGATCTTGATTGCATAGCTATTAAATTTTATACCAAGTATAAGACCTAAAAATTATATTTAAAATTGTTTTCTTAACTTGTTTTTGAGATTTTTTTCCTACAAATTACATGACTAAATAATTACTTGCAAATTTTATGAACAATTTATTTAAGGTTATTAATGATTAAAAAAAAGGCTATGGTCAATTATTAAAAACATTACAAATTAAAAATGAAATAAATATAATTTTAATTCATTATTAGAGTAAGCCTATTCTACATTTATTCCTACATTGTTACAATACTAAAAAGTTGTTAAAATCCTTTTGGTGGCATTAAAATTCTTATTCATTATTTTTAAAAAAAATTATATGGCACCTTTTTAGCGTTACGTTAATCTTAAGTAAATTCATACACTTAAAAAATTATAGAAAATTATAACAATGAGTGAATTTATGGCACATTACTAATATAATGATATATTAATACACCACCAAATATGATAATATATCAAATTGATAATTTTAAAGGATGTGTAACACAATGATATATTAACAATTAAATCTTGTGGTGTATTAGTGCATTATTGCACTGCTATATTAATAATGTATTGTACATTTTTTCTATAACAATTGCTATTTGCACCATATGCAAGGTTTTAACATTAATTTAATTATAAAATTTAGGTTATGACTTTTAATCATGGCATAAGATAAAAATTAAATTTATACATAGAGTATAAAGTATGAAAGAGAACTACTTATATAAATACTTGGATCTTTCATATCCAAAACTACACTTAACATTTACATTTTCATATCATCAATTATACTATTCACCTTTTCAATTCTTGAAATCAAAATCAAATGTAACAAAGTTTTAGGGTTACCTTTACTCAACTAAAATCCTTTTTTTTTTCTATATCTCTAGGAGAAAGAGTATAAAATAGTTTCTTCCATGGAGTAAAGGGTTTTAGAAAGGTAAGGATCTCATTTATTAAAGAAATCAAGTTATAAATTCTATTTATTATAGGATCTATACCTATTAAGTTATAAAATATGTTTGTGCTTGTGCACGTTATGCTCCTTTCATCTTAAGTATCATTAATGGCCTTATTAACATCTATTTATTTACTTAAACGTTGTAATATCATCGCCACGTGTCAGCATATTAATGCAAATTTTCCTGCCTAAATTTTTACTGAACTTCACATTTTTTTGTCTTCTTCTGCTGCGATTCTCTTATTTAATTACTCACTTTCTAATAATAATTATCTCTCTGGTCTCCCTTTCTTCCTTCCGTTACTTTCTTCAACTCTAACAAATCTGAATACCCCGTGCATCCCCTTTTTTCTTATTTTTTTATTCCTTATCTCTTTAATTTTATGGTACACATACTCTTCTTATGACTTCCAGTTTTTTGCTTCTCTCTTCTTTCTCCATTTTTTTCCTCAAGCTTGTATACCTGTGCATATGCACAAGTATCTAATTTTTTCTATGTTAAATATGCAATAAAAATTATAAAATATTAGAATTTAATTTATTATATTTATTTTACAATTATATATTTATATTTAAAATTAATAAATTTTGAACGCGGTATAAGAATTAAAAAATATGATATATATTAAAATAATTCAATTAGATTAAATCTTTAATTTATTAAAAAATTCATAATAAAAAATTTGTGATATGTTAATACTATTCAAGGATAGTGGTGTTTAGGTTATAAATGCATGAAATGAATAGAAAAAAACATAAAAAATATGTGATGAAATAAATAAAAAAAGTCAATAAAAATACAATCTCAATTAATGCATATATTTTAATAATGATATATATATATATATATATATATATATATATATATATATATATATATATCTTATTAATAAAAAGATAGTCGAATAAAAAAATCTTTATTTGGCACGTCTTCTTCTTATACTCATGAAGATCCATAAATGATCCACTGGAAAAACTTCCTGGGTCTTTCAATATATTGTTTCGCTCATATATCTTCCAAAAAAAAAAAAAAGATCTCTAAGATTTGAAATATAATATATGAAAATTAATTTATAGAATACATCAAAAAACTAATCAAATAACTTTTAATTTAATTTTTATATTTTTGTTAAAAAATTTATAATTATATACATTGATTAATAGTATCCAAATTGAATTTTCAATTTCTTAAAAATATTTTTATAATAAAATTAATTACATATCATGTTATATATATATATATATATATTAGTGATAGTAGCATCTAATAGTAATAGATATTAAAAAAGAAAAGTATGAAATGAAACAAATAAAAAGAAGAGAAATTATGGATGAGTTAAGGTAATATTAGAGTAAAAAATAAAATATATAACAAATTAATTTAATTAAATTAAATTCTAAAAATATTTAAAATAAAAATAAAAAAATTAAATATATTATATTATGGATATACTTCTTAATGATATTACTATCTAAATTGTAAATAATAATAGTGATTATGAAGAAAGAAAATTATATAATAAAACAAATTTAGAAAATAAACAATGAAAGAGTAGTAAAGAGTTAAAAATAAAATATGTATTTAAAGAATTTAATTAAATTAAAATTTTAAGTTATTTAAAAATTTTCATAGTAAAAATCATTTTATATTATATCTTTATAATTTAGAGATATTTGCATTTAAATTATAAATAATAGAAGGAAATAGGAAAAATAAAAAACATGTAATGAAATAAAAATAAAAAGAAGTTGTTTAATAAAAAGAAGTAAAATAATGCATAATTTATAAATGCTTGGCAAATTTTCAATTAATATATTCTTAATTTAAAATATAATACTTAAAAAATTATATCACAAACCCATTGATAAAAATTAAATAAAAAAGTTTGATTTTAATGTTTAAATAATTTTATTAAATAGAATATATAATTAATTAATTTTATTAATACTTTGTACATTTATTTTTTAATATATTAAAAATATTTTTATAATAAATTTAAATATATGATGTTATATATATACTATTTAGTGATATTAGCTTCTAAGTTCTAAGTGGAGCAAAGAAAAAAAAAGAAGAGGAGGAATAATGGTGAGTTGTAAAGTAATATAAAAATTAAAAATAGAATTCAATTAAATTAAATTTATAACTTATTTAAAAGAATTTTATACAAAAATAAATATATTCCATTGTATGTTTAATTGTTTGTGAAATTAGTGTTTGAATTATAAACAATGAGATTAGATATAGATTGTTGATTGTTTGAATTATAAATATATCCCGTTGTATCTTTCTCTTCTTTCATTAATTTATTGAATTATTGAATAACGATTGTTGATTTTTTAATATAGCCATTTTTTGAACTTTCTAATAAGTGATATAAATGATTTTTTTTCTCTCTTTTTTCTAATGTTTATTTATTTTATTATATATATTTTTTTCATATACATTATTTATAACTTAAATACTAACATAATATCATTTATAAGTAAAAAATATATTATTTTTTCTTTCCCTTCTTTTTCTTTTTAACGTACTTTTGACTCTTATTTGTTTTATTTGTAAATTACTTTAATTCTTATCACTTCACACATACCTTAATATCTTTGAGTAGCATATATATAATATTTTTATATAAATAATATTTAAAGTATATTAAATATTCAATTTTATTAAATTATTTAACTATAAATTATATTTTTAATTCATATCACTTAACAACTTATACATTAATTTTCCTATTTTTACTTATTTAGGGTTTACATAATTTATTTTTATGTGAATTTTTATTATTAAAAGTAAAGTACAAAAGTCATTAATAAATATAAATATAATAAGATATATTTTTCTTTCATAATAAAATATTTTAAATAATTTAATGATTTAATTAAATTAAATTAAATAACTTAACTATATATTTTATTTTTTATTCATATTTTTTAATAATTCACATATTATTTTTCTTAATTGTATTTATTTTATTACATGTTCTCTCTTTTTTTTATATGATTTTCATTTGCTTTCCCACTTAATAATTCAGCGTATTAATGTTTAATTTCCCACTTAAAATTTGCTTACCGCCTATTTGCTTCTTTTAATTTTTCAACTTTCTGTACTTTTTATTTTTTTTCTCTCTCTTTCCTTGTTAACTTCCTTTGGAAGCTTCCCTCATAACTTCTTAACTCCTCCTCCATTCTCACGCTCCTCTCCACTTACTTTCCTTTTCCAAAAAAATGTCTCTTTTGTTCTCTACTATTCCTCTGCTTCTCTTCACTTATGGATCTTTCCTTACTATTTTACAATTACAACCCTTTCTTTTCTCTTTTGTTCTCTACTATTCCTCTGCTTCTCTTCACTTATGGATCTTTCCTTACTATTTTACAATTACAACCCTTTCTTTTTTTTCCCCCAATTTTCCTTCCTTCTTTTCTTCATTGTTTTTCAAATTTTTACATAGATACCTAACTCATGATAAATTCATGTTCTAAAGAGCACCAGAAGATTTACATTGTTAATTTAGACACTGCTTCCTTTTTTTTATAGTTGTATTTTTTTAATTAGGAAATATGAAGGTTTTTACAAGGTTTGCTTTGTTATTTTTTTTCCTAAAAATGTTAGTTTCTAAGTTTATTTTTTGTTTTGTTCATTCTATTTGAAGGTATGCTTCTGTTCATATTATTCATGTTGATTTTTAAAATTGTAGCTAAAAAAGCTACTCTGGGGATCTTTTGAAAGCGATGATGGGCAATCTCTTTTTGTCGGAGACAGTATTTGGTTAGAGAGATAAACAAAGGTAATTTTTCTATAATTGCTAAAAGGAAAATTGTGTGTTGAGTGTAAAAATGATTTGTAATTTAGCAGAGTTAGGGTTTGAATATCTTATCTTCTTTGTATTTGGTCATTCCACTTTAATTTTTACATTATAGGGAAGAAATCTTTCTATAAATGCTTGAATGTTTGAATAGAAAAGTCTCTTTTCCCCACTTCTATCAAATGTTCTTTTGCATTGTGCCAGGCAAGTTTTGTTTGATTATTTTTATTTCATTTACCTTTTCTTTTTATTGTGTAGGAACTAAAATAAAAGTTCTCTTTCTAGGGTCACAACTGAGAAATTTTTTTCCTAATTTTTAAGTGATGTTATTGTGATTTTTTTTTACTATTTTTGTAGCATGTTTTTTGTTCTACAGGTATATTGATAAAGAATGATGAATGATTATCATGCTGTGTGTAAGGAAGAGGGTTCTAAATAACAAAAATATACAAGTATATGTTTTATAAAATGTAGGTATTCATGATCCTAATTACTACCCATTGTTGTTTCCTTTAAGATTATTAGCAAAGGAAAATGACTATACAACAAAGAATGGAGGAATATTGTATACTTTCAGGTCTCCATATTATACAGAGGAAAATGACACTATTTTGCAACTCTATGAGTTTAATATTTCATCTTTATTTTCAGAAAGGTTGTCAAAGAAAATAATTATAGAGGTATAATGTAGTGTCCTATTCCTTTGAGCTTCCGTCACAAGTTACTGTTAAATGTTAATTTACACATCATATTGATTAAAACTTGAAATAAATTAAGAAAATTTGTTAATTGGATTCTAGAAGTTAGGAATAGAAAGCTTATAGAATCAAATGACGGAGAAGTTGAAATCACTATTTCTAAAGGTCTTTTGGTGATTGAATTTGAAGACCTTCTTAAAATAATTAGGAATATTATGTATTTTTCATTTGAACAAAATTACAAAGAGTCTCAATTATTGAAGGATAAAGTTATATTAGCACCAACACTTGACATTATTTGTAAATTAAATAAGTTTATGATATTAAAAATTCTTAAAGGGAAAAAAACTTATTTAATTCTGACCTAGTTTTCAAAGCAAGTTTTGACCTAAATGTTTAGGAAAATTTGTATGCACAAATTTTTTTGAATATTTTGAATTTTTTAGGTTTACCTTGCCACATATCATTTTAAAAGTGGGAATTCCAATAATATTGCTCCAAAATATTAATCAATTAGCAGGATTATACAATGAAATTAGATTAATTGTAATCGAGTTAGGTAATCATGTAACTAGAGCAAAAATCTTAACTAGAATTTATTTTGGGAAGAAGATTTTCATCCTTAGGATGAATCTTTCCCTATTTGAATCAAAATGACTATTCAAATTATAGAAAAAACAACACCTTATAATTGTTTCATATGCTATATGTATCAATAAAAGTTAAGGGCAGTCTTTTTCATATATTAGTTTATACTTGCACGATTCAGTCTTTAATCATAGGGAATTGTATGCTACAATCTCAAAGGTAGTAGGCAAGAATGGATTGAAAACTCTAATCCATGACAAAGAGAATTAACATTTAACCTAAACAATCAATATTATTTATAAAAAAAGTGCTCCAAAATTTAAATTAGGTATTACTTCGAATTCATATGTGTTTTATTGCTTTGGCTAATATATTTAATTCTTATTTATTAGTTGAAAATATTTCTTTCTGTTAATTCATGCCCAATCTTATTACTTGAGTTACAATACTTTTGAAATTTGTATGAAGGCAACACATTTACATAAAATTTGCAATTATGTGCATGTGTCTAGGTGTATTATGCATTTAATATGTCTTTGACTTGCCATGTGTAGCTTTAGAATTCTCATAACATAAAATACAATGAAATTGTTCGAGGACTGAAATATATAAAAAAAATTAAAGGTTTTTGTGGATTGTTCAAAGGGAATGGTACTAATTGTGCTCGAATTGTCTTGAATTTGGTTGTGAAGTTTTTTAGCTCTAAGCAAGCTTCTAAGGAAGTTTTCATTAGAATATATAATAATAAATTGATTGCCTAATTCCTTAGCATCTTTTGGGGGTTTATTGGATAAAATTTTATAGACTTTAAGCCAAGAAAATTTATCATAACATCAAAGGTTTTTGCAATTTTTTTTTGATGATTTTCCTTTATGGTTGAGTTGAGTTAGAGGGAATCACTTCTTACAGAATATAATTTCTTTTTGTTTAGTGCACCCCATGTTTCATATGATTTCAACATTCTCTCACTGTTATCTAACTTTCAATGGTTATATTTATAATATTTAGTTATATATTGAGTTATTTATAATATTTTATTAGAAAACAAAAATATATTATGTTTTATTTTTAAAAAAAAATATATTGTATTATATTCACTCTTTAACCATGAAATGTTTATAATATTGTATTATGTATTATAATTTTGATGTTAATATTAATTTTACTTTTTAATTATCCATGAAATTATATATATATATATATATATATATATATATATATATATATATATATATATATATATATATATATATATATATATATATAACATTCAACATTTCAACACATTTTAATTGATTTTGTGGTATTTATTATATAAATATTATATATATATTATTTGTTATAAAATAACAAATACCTGTGCGAAAGCACAGGAGAATGACTAGTTAATATTCCTATTTTATAAAATATAGTGGGTTTATAATAAAATACTAATAATCTCCACTTGAGCCTAAATAATTTATATATGATGGCTACTGAGGTATTAATGTCAATATAAAATAGTACTATTGCATTTATTGATTTAAATTGAGATTGTAGACATTTAAAAATATAGAATCTTATATTTGAAGGAATATTAATATCAAATATATTAAATACCTACATTTCATTGATAAACATAATTAATAATCTTAAAATGTATACTATAAGATTCACACAATTTGATGTGATTATATGTAAATTTCTACACAATGGATCTTACCATTTGCCAAAGATACCTAATAAGAATTACAATTCTTAATATAAAATGAGATAGGGTCTTATATCTTCATTGACATGTCATAATAGAAATATACACAAAATATGGCAATATAAAATGAACATTTTAATATGAATATTTCATTAATAAATCTTGAGATAAATATATCATAATAATGTCAAATACATATGGCTCATACTAACCCATAATATTAAAAAGTTTTACATAAACCTATATGGATTACATAATTAGTATAAGTTCTTACCATTAAGCCTTCAATCAATAGATTTCGTGGAAATGCGTTCAATGCTAGTGACATGCTTGCACACTTTTCCTCTCACAAAATGATATTTCACATGAAAGTGCTTTAGACAAGCAGAACTCTTGTTATTAAGATAGAAACTTATAACAGTAAGGTTGTTTTAGAAAATGGTTAAGGGCCTAGTAATGCTCTTAACAAGATGAAACTCAGAAATGTAATTCCTTAATCATACAGCTTTATAAGAAGCCTCATAGCATATAATATACTTTATTTTCATAATGGAGATTGTTATCATAGATTACTTAATATTTTTTCATGGTATAACACCTTCAGTTATCATAAAGATGTATATAAATATAAATTTCATACCATCTAGACAATCAGCATAATTTAAGCCTGTAACACTGAGATCTTCT
Source organism: Sindora glabra (assembly GCA_020226215.1). NCBI lineage: Eukaryota > Viridiplantae > Streptophyta > Magnoliopsida > Fabales > Fabaceae > Sindora > Sindora glabra. Next base: position 4,863,715 of record CM035227.1, read on the forward strand.
AATCTTTTGTAAGTTAGCATGAAGTTCTTTGTACCTTATAGGTACCTTAAAACTTTTTTTGCAATAGTTCATTATCTTTGACCAGGATTGTTTAGATATCTCCTAAATGCATCCATAACAAAAGCAATATTAGTTCGTGTACATATTTAGGTATATATTAGGCTATTTACAAGTAATACATGTGGGGTATTTTTCATTTTCTCCCTTTCTTCATTAATCCGAGGACATTAGACCTTTGAGAAGATTTCATCCTTCTAACTAGGTGAAGAAGTATGAGAACAAGTCATCATGTTTAACCTTTTTAGGATTTTTTTTAATATATGACCTTTAAGACAAGTAAAAAATACCTTAGAATTTATCACAGTGAATTTCAATACCCATAATAAAAAAGGCATTCCTTAAGTCTTTCATCTCAAATCATTACAATAATATCTGCTCAATCTCAATCAATAAGTTCAGGTCATTACTAATTAGAAAATTGCTTTCCACGTATAACATCAAAGTTATAAATTTCCATATTTTTATCAATATATATGCATTAGTCTATACTATTTTCCTTAAATCTAAAATAAGTCACTATTTCATGAAATTTTAGATATCATTGTTTGAATGCTTGTTTCTAGCCATATATTACCTTTTTCTAGTTTGCACACTATGTGCTCTTTACCTTTCTCTCAAAAACCATCCAGTTACTCCATGTACATAATTTTTAACAAATCACTATTTAAAAAAGCTATTTTTACATCCATTTAGTGTAATTATAAGTCAAAGTAGGCTGCAAGTACCATAATAACTTGAAAAGAATCCTTTGTTGATATTGATAAGAATGTTTCCTTGTAATTTATACCTTCATTTTAAATGTAACCCTTTGTTACAAGCCTAACCTTATACCTTTTCATTTTCCTAGGTAGCATTCTTATTATCTATTATTACCTAAGTGGCAGTGATGTATTTCTAAATACTGCTCATTGTCTATAGTCTGCTGATGAGTCATTACTAACATAATGAGAACCTATATAGTTACATAAAAGAGGTAGGAATGAGATAATAATTAATTAGATTTTAGTTGGATTAAAATCTTATTAATTAAACTTATTTTTTAGTGTATATATCTATTATCAAAGTAATAATATATAGTATACATATTATTCACGTAATAAATATTAAATTTTATTATTTAATATTAAAATAATATGAAATAATTATATTATTTAATATTAGATAATTATATTATGAAATAATATCATTGTCTAATAATATTTAATTATTAATATTAAGATAATATTAGATAACTAATAGATAAACCTTATTTCTCCTCACTCTTACTATGATAGAGATAAAGTATTCGTAGTTGAGGGGAATTAAAATTGAAGGTGGTTTCCTCATAAAACTAGGAAAATGGCATGTCTTATTTTAATATAAAGAGAATGAAAGCGTCACTTTGACATATACATACGAATTGCCACCAGTAAAACTACATTAAACTCTAAAACCATATTAAACCTTAGTCCCTTATGAGGGAGACATTTTTTAACAGATTCGTGGAGGCTAATAAATCATCATTTATTCCGTGTAGATATTGTAGAGGTATCATCACTTGATTATGCTTGTGATTCAAATCTGCACTTTAAGAGGTAATTCTTGATTCTTGATCAATGTCTCTGTGCATTGATTTTAAGAAGGTTTCGCATATTAATTTTTTTACAAAAAAAAAAATTTTGTACTTAAATATATGCGAAACCCAATAGTCAAGACTATGGAGAACACATTCTTTAATTAGTTTTTGTATTCTGTCTTTGGAGATGTGAGCGAAATGCTAATGTCAAAGCATTGAGAGGTTTTTGCTAACTCTATTTCTTTTCTTTCAGAGGATTGTATTAACAATGTTAAGGGAATTGAGATCCAAACTAATCTTATGTAGCCCATTTGTCAATTCACCAACACCAGTAATGGTCAAACCACGGAGCACATTCACTTTCTTACTTTCAAAATTACATGAATATCCTTCAAGGTCTAATGCAACTACTAAGATCAAGTTCCTTCTTGTAAAAGGCATGTATACTACATTTCTCAATTCTAATTCATGCCTAGTAGACAATCGTAAAATAATGTTTCTAATGAATTCTACTTTCACCTTCTCACTATTTCCAAATTTGACAATCAATTTGTTATTGCCTAACCTTTTTGAATTTTTTTAATGATTATGAATAATTTGTCACATAAATTATTACACCAATGTTAAGCCGCCATATGTTTGATGGTACATTAATCGCATTAGATTTAAAAAAAAAGAAAATCTCTTGTATTTAGCCTAGTCTTTATTGAAAGTCCAATCAAACATCTTTTTAGAAATTTGTTACATATCACTAAATTGAGATGTGCAACAACATCTAATATTATGTTATAAAATTTAATACCAAGTGAATATTTAAGACCTTATAACGTAATATAAGAATTAAATATCATACTTCTAAAACCTAAGATCGAAATCGTATTTAAAAATTCTAGAAATATAACACTTAATTCTACATTCATATTATTGCTAACTAACTCTATTAATAATATAGCATAAAAAGGGTTTTTAAAGTTAATGAAGATTATGTAGTTTTAATAAATGATGAATGCTAGAATGATCTTAGTGATTGTTAGTTATTTGATTCTTTGATCACATTTGTGTAAATAAAAAATTGTTTGATACATATATTAATTGTAAACCTAGAATTATAAAGATGACTAATAGTGATACTATGAGTGTGACGGTATTGGTAATGTGAAACTTAAGTTGCAAGATGGTAATATAAAGATTTTGAAGGATGTAAGATATGTGCTAGCATTAAAAAATAATTTAATTTCTTTGAGAAAATTGGATACTTTAGGATATGGATATTTTGCTAAAGATGGAGTCTTGAAAATTACTAAGGGTACATTAATGATTATGAAAGGTAAGTTGACTAATGAGAAATACAATTATAAGAAATTTAAATGATGAATGATACAATGTAGTGAAGAAGGTGGAGCATGCAAAAGTTCCTATGAAGAAAGTGACATTTGTTGAGATGTTAAGAAAACTAGTTCTTATCAAAGTTTTAAGTAAAGAGATATAATTTGTGTTAAGGTGGATATTATTAGAATTTGGCTTCTTATTTGTAATTATTTCTTATTTTGAATTATTTTCCAATTCAAGTTAGGTTTTTGCGTTAGAGTTAGATTGGAATACTTTACCAAAAAAGTATTATTAGATTATAAATATTTGTATTAATCAATAGTTTGATGTATGAGACAAACTTGAAATGAGGATTGTATGAGAAGAATTGGTATAATTGTTATTTAAGTTTGTGATAAAATTAAATTTTGTAATTTTTTACAATCTAATAATGAAAAATTTATTAATTTTTCTGTGTTTTTTTCATTTAAATTTAAGGGATTTTCTATATAAATCATGTGTTAATTTTTTTTACTATTCTTATTGATTAATATTTTTCCCAACATTTTAAAAGCTCGGTAGTTCTTGTGATGTGATGCAAATCTTCACTTCGAAGGAGATTACTATCTAGATTTTATTTTTTGTTTTTATTTTGGCTCTTAATAAATTCCTCTTTTTATTTATTAGCAAATTGGATGACGGAGAACACTTGAGCGGCAACAAACTCAGCAGCTCAAATGATCCAAAGTTCACAGAAAAGAAAAGGGAAATTCTGATGAAGGAGAATAAAAGCTACTGAATCCCGTTAGCTCCTCCTTTAATCAAAATTTGCACATTTTTTTTTTCAAAAAAAGGGAAACAGAGAAGGTACTGAGGAATTTTGTTGGCCTTTATTCGGTCCCATTGAAATTAAACCTTTAAAACTCGCAAATATATAGTAGATAAAATTGTCTCGTTGATCCCCTTACTCATTATCTCTTTACATGTATTAATTTTATCGATGGATTGTGGGTAATAAAATTTAATATTTCATTTAAAAAATAATATTTAATATAAGTTATTAAATATTTATATTACATTTGATACAGTGGAATGAGAGAATGAAATTGAATAGAAAAAAATGAATTGAATGATTTATAATTATATTTGGTATAAATAAAAATGAAATATTCATTTTATTCTATAGTTATATTTGGTATAATAAATATTATAAGAATGAAATAGAAAAAAATATATTAATTACAATAATAACTTTAAAAATATAAAATTAAAATTATATTTATATAAAAGATAGTGTTATCATTTTTATATTTATTTATAATTTTTTATTTTTGAATATATATATTAAATAGAAAAATTAAATTATATGGTAAATGAAAAAATAAATAATATGAACAATAATAAAAAATTATATATTTTAAATTTAATTATTAAAATTATAATTAATAAAAATTAAATTACCAAATTTTTTACATTAAATAATTTCTAATAATTTTAAATTTATTATTAAAAATATAATTATAAAAAATATTCAAATTTAAAATATTAAAAATTAATATTATTTTATTATTTATTAATAAAAATAATATTAAAATATACACAAAATATATGGGATAGAAGTATAAAAAAATTATTTCATAAACAATAAAATAATCATTTTATTATTTTTATTCTATAAAATAAGTATTCTATCATCTAATAAAATAATTATTCTCATTCCATACTTTTTTTAATTTTATTTCATCTACCAAACATGCAAACATTGCACAGAAGATTTTACCTTTTTATATTTATTTTTACAGGAGACGTCAAAGTTAAAAAAAATAGATATGTCAGTGAATTACCAAAGCATGAACAAGACGCAATTGTTTGACATTATTCTCAAAGGCTGACCATGCTGAGTGGCTTTCATCATGTCAAATAAAACGCCTTCTCAGATCCCCCTACCTTATGTCCTATCATTCTTTGCTCACAAATAATAGTTAACTTTAAAATCACACCTCAGTGTAACACTCTCTCCAAAACTCACTTTCACCCCAAATTAGTTGCTCCTTCGCCACAGAAATGCTGGATCCAGCTGCTGAATTGGTGCCACCGCCGTCTTCACCCACCATCTCCTCCATCTCCTCATCCGATCTTGACACTGAGGTAAACGCATTCTCCAAAATCCCTGCCTTTTCAATCCCCAATTCTGTTTGCCTCGTCAATTTTCTGGCTTTTGTACTTCTTTATTCTTTTTTTCCCCCTTCGATTGATGGATTTTATATCTCTTGGATTTTCAATTTCCAACTTTTCACAGTCTACCGGATCATTCTTCCACGATAGAAGCACCACGTTGGGAACTTTAATGGGTGTCAGCTTCCCAGCAATTGCATTCAGACCACCATCGCAACAGCTGGGCCCACATTCCGTCACTGCCTCTGTCACCAACTTGGGTGACTCGAGGAGGAGCACAGTGCCCAAGAAGAAGAAAAAGCCGAACGCAAAGGCGGAGGATGCAGCCATGATCGTGATGGAGCGACGAAGGAAGTGGTGGTGGTTGTGCAGCGACGGCGACGCGAGACCTTCTTCGCTGGGTGAGTTTCTGGAGGTGGAACGGAGGTGTGGAGACCCATTTTACGGTACGGCAGCGGAGCTGGAAGGAATGGTAATGGGTCAGCAGAGGAATATTGGGACCGGGCGTGTATTGTTTGCCAACGGCAGGGTTTTGCCGCCATCCACTGATGACGACGGAGAATCGACGGCGACAACGGCGGGGAGTCTTTGTAATCGATTTCCAGTTTCTCTAACCGGAATCTGTAGCGGTGGGGCATGATAGAATAAGAGTTTTTGAATTTTGATTTTTTTGAGTTATAAAAAGAAAAAAAAATGGTGTATTTTCTATTGTTGGGTTGTCAAATAATTAGTAGATTAACGTATTATTTTGCCTTTATTTATGCTTGCGGTTTACGTGCAAAAAGAATGCTGTTTGGGCTTTCACTTTTTCCTTTTTCTTTTTGACATATGGTTCTCCATATCATGTAAATCATTATCATATTCCACTTTTTAGAGAAGGTTGATTAGGATTAATCATGTTCTACTTTTGGCAAAAGTAAAGTAATTAGGAAATCTGGGTCGCCTTGTATTTTAGGTTCTGCAACCAAATCAATGTGTTCTATCGTTTTTCTTGTGGAACGAATCACAACTTTCTTTTTACAACAATATTATGTATTATGTGTTCCGGCTTTCATCGAAGAAATGCCGTCAAAAGCGATTGGAAGAAGCTGAATCTTTCCTTTCTCATTCAAATGTTCAAATTTGAAGCCTGTAAAATGGGGGGAACTTCTTTTGAAAACATTTGAAGATTTCCAAAATAGGATTTACTTTTAAGCAGATTTTAAATTATGAATATATGGATGTTGAGTTGCTGAGCATATTGTAACTCACTCAAGGCTTGAAATTCTATCAAGAGATTACCGGTGACTTCAACGAAGTACATAATCTCGAAATTCTCTCATTTTTTAGCCACTTGATTTGTTGATACCCTTTTTTTTTATTTTTTTGCGTAAAAGATTATGGTAACACAGCATTTTAATTCTAACCTTAATTTTCTATGAGAAGTTGAAATAACCTTCTCAGCAAAATCTTGACCCCAAAAAAAATGAAAAAAAAAAAAGGAAACAGAGAAGAGGAAGAAAGCACTGTTTGTGTGTGTGTATGTGATGCAAGGATGATGATACCATATCATGACATGGTTCTCTTTTCAGGTGTTACAAACATTTTGAAAAAAAAAAAACAGAAATCAGAATTTGAAGCAGAATTATTTCTTTCAGTTTATATGTTATTTATATAACTCGGATTTGTTATCACCAGAGACGGGATGAAAACTTTCTAGTCCAAATCTAGAGCAAGTTTAAAAAAAATCCAAAAATTCCTACTAAATACAAGATGAAGAAGGATATCGTGAAGGCCTTCATAGAGTTTCATCAATTGTCTTCAATGCTGGTCTCCAAGATCTCTGCTTTGGGCACTTTTCAACCAGCTCTGGTTCATTTACCTCCTGACACTGACATTCCGGTCTTTTTACCTCCGCAGGAAACCTACAAAACCCACTAAAAGCTGGAAAAATCTTACTGAAACTATTAGAACTTGCATGCTTCATTGCCTCGGATGCCTTGTAAGTAAAAGAGCTCCATTCTTCATGGGTTAGCACCGAGTACAGCAGCTCCATTGGAAGAAGAAAGTAAAATTTTCGCCGTTGGAGTTCTTCACCGGCTAAGAGCCCTGGAATCCGGTGACCGACTTTTAGAGAGCTTGATTCGCAAACAAACTGTCCTGGGTATTGTAACATGAGCTCTGCAGCTTTCACCGGTCTCGGGTAGGCCTCTAATCTTCCATCAAAGTTTAAGACCTTGATTACCCCACTGGCTATTATGGAAGGTGTGCAAGAAGCTGCATTGCCCATTTCCTGAGACAGGGACAGGGAATCAGGAAAATGGATATTTGGTATTTCTCTTGAAGATGTTGGGAAGCTGGGGAAAGAGGTTGATGCAGCTTCTTTGAACGTGACTGTATTTATTCAAGCAAGCTACCTCCAGGTTAGAGAAAGAACTTGGTTCATTGTCATTTTCTGTTGGCATATCTTATTATGTGACTTTTTATTTTATTAATGTTGATGTTTGTCATTTTCTTAATGACATACTACTGGACTAAAGTTTCCCATCTGGCAGCAGCATAGTTTTTTGCAGCTATGCATTTGAAGGGAAATTAGAAAGGTGCCTTTCGGTTTACCTGTTAAGCATATAAATTATGCGGCTCTTCTGTCCTAATAAAAGGTCTTCTTTTCTACGGACCGAAAGGTAATAAAAGAAAGGAAAGATGGTGATGCTTGTTCCGCGTACAGACTAACTTACATTTGTATTGTTTTATTGAAAAAAAAAAGGGAAATGAATGATCTTAAATTTGATTAACAGAAGGGACGAGCTACTTGATGCACATAGCAATATATCAAGTTCAGATTTAGAATATGTAGGTAAAAGAATGTTCAAGACAATATTTGTTATTACATTACATCATTAAAAATGTCGACTTTATGACAACTTTGCAATGCTAAGTAGATCTCTCCGGATCAATTTCACAAACTTTGGCCTAATTTGACTCCGGGTGTATTAGAAACTACGGTAAATAACTTTGCAGTTAGTTTTATTTTGTAAGCTCAAAATGTCATGGTTTTAAAGGAAATACGATTTGAGAACAGTTAGTGCATATGGGGAGGGATGGGATGAGGCTAACAAATATAGATAGAGGGAACGTATGGACGCCCACCGAACTCATTATTAGAGATGCAACCAAGAAATTTCTTTGAATTTTATCCCATAACATAGTAAAGGTTCACCTAATGCTTTTTAAAATATATGTACACATGCACTTTCGGAAGATAGGACAGGACCATCTGCAGTTGCATCTGATGCCAAATTGTCAAATCTTTGCAGGGTATCCTGTCGCTCTCCAATGCTAGCTTGCAGTTTATTCCCATGAAACTTATATTAAAGGTGCATCACCAATTTTCTGCTCTGAGTTCGATAGCATTTTAGTTGGCATGGGCTCTGTCTGATATTTGCCCCATGATCTGTCAAAGTAGCAGCTGATTAGTCTGCTCAACAGCCTCTGCTTTGCTGAAATTTCTAGGGTGAAACTAATTAATTGGCCATTTGAATTATAAAATAAAGAGTCAACAAGAAAAATTAGAACTAACCAGCCGAGGGAGTATTTAATGTTGTAATTAGTAGGCATTTCTTCACATAAATTTTCATTTGAAAGCTGGAAATAGTAAAGGTCACATGTCATAAGAAATTTAATTGAAAAGGGTTGGTAGAACAGAGTGAGAAATAAATTTAAAGTATAACAACCAATTGATTAGTTTGTCGTTTTGAGAAAATGATTAATTGTTAGATGATGAAGGCGTGATTTGGTGAATTCTCTGCTTATTTCCCAATGAATGAAGGCCAACAGAAGTGCAACTGTTAGTTAGTGCTTTCAGTCCAAAATTGCCGCCGGTGCGATAATGGCAATTCAATTCAATTCTTTCGTTAGCGGAGCTCTGACATTTTGCAATAACAAATAGATTACAGAAGTGGTGAATAAAGATGAGAAAATGCTTACAATTATGCAAAAAATGAAAAAAAAAAAAAGAGAAAAAGGAAAAAGTGTAACACATAAGTGCATAAAAATACACACAAAAAGCAATTCAGATCTAATCCATATTGAGGTCTTTGTAAAGTCCTCCAAGAAGCAGAAGCGTATTAGCATTGGCGTGGCAGTTGGAAACTTCACTTGTTGTTACTTACACTAAAAAATGTAGTGTTGATACAAGTAGAATTGCAAATGGTGAATGTTTTAATCTCAGCAAAGTGTTGCAATATGTGCAATATGCTAATGGAGTGCTAAGAAGGATGCGGTCTAGCAAAATGAAGCCTCTTATATATTGTAATGAAAGTATTTATAGGCCCTTAAACTTAATGATTGCCAGTATATTACTATTACAAGCGGTTATCTCATAGAGTAATTTGTCACGTGATTAAACAGATAAAAAATTATCCACAACTTTTGAAATAACTGCCCACAACTCCAAAATTCTTGCTATTATTTTTACTACATTTGATAGCAAATTATGTTGGCTATCCATTTCTAAAGGTTCTTCGGCCGAACCCTCTAACCATTTTCCTCTTGCATACCGCAAGGATTTACTATGGTATTCCATCTTTTCATAAATCCCCACTCCTTTCTTTCTTCCAGCAGCCGAACAAATGATTTATCTAAATTAAGCAAGCAACGAGATTTTACAAGATGGTATAATAACACTTAGATGATTGACATAAACATCAACAAGGAAAAATATGATGGTAAATGCAGGAACCACCGTACGAGAACGCAATGTAGATGCAAGAAACCTTGAAGACGAGAGAGACACAGAAAAAGAAAATTTTGTTCCCATGGATGCTAAGACAGAGGTGGAAGGATGAGACTTGACAATCCATTGTTGTATCAAAATGCAGATGCAAGAGGTCGAGAGCCTCTGGCTCACATTTTATAAGGTCTTGTCTTCCTTTACCTTCTAAGTCCAATCTCAAAATTTTGTAAGTGCGTAGTGGGAAAAATGCTTATTAGCATTTGGAGATCAGACAGCGTATTGAAACCGGCCATCTGCTTAACGAGAAAGAAAAGGACTGCTTGATTGGCATCCACTGTTTGATTGAGGTATGCGTTGTCCAGGCACTACAATATTATAACAGGTGTTCTTTCCGATAAGACAGACCAAAACAAGTTAACGGAAAGAAAGAACTAGGGTCCCAATGCAGAATGCATGCACGCCACGTGTCCTTTTACTTTCCTCGACTCTTTTTCTCTCTCTACTCTCTCATCGGTATCCATGGCCGTTTTACTTTGGCCCATCCCTCCCAATCCTCCCTTCTCCCTCTGACCTTTCTTCTTTGCCTCTCTCACTTTTGATCGTTATTTTGTGTGAAGTTCAATCTCTGTATTTTCTTTTCCGCGGAATTCAATCTTTGTTTCAGATTTTACATGGAGTTGGCGAGTGCTGATTTCCTGACGTTAGCCCTAGCTCGACCTTGAATTGAGGGGAATCGCGTAGAAATGGCGATTGTGACTGGAGACGGGTACCTGGAGAAGTTGGTGAAGTTCGTGGAGCAACAAGCGGGTCCTCTAATTGAAGGAACTTTCGCTTTGAAACTCAATCCTGCGGGCCTTCACTACGTCCAATCGCGGCTTGAGGCATTGCATGAGCTTGAACAACTCCTGGCCGGCGCGCCTGTTGATTATCTGCGAGCTTATGTGTCTGACCTCGGCGATCATCGCGCGCTTGAGCAGCTTCGGAGGATTTTGCGTCTTCTCAGCTCGTTGAAGGTTGTTTCTGTCTTGCCAACTCCAATTAGGGATCCTACGCCGTTGTCGTTCTTGCCGTTTCGGCGGCTGAAGGTTTTGGAGCTCAGGGGATGTGACTTGTCAACTTCTGCTGCTAAAGGATTGCTGGAGTTGAGGCAAACTTTGGAGAAAATCATTTGTCACAATTCCACGGTGAGTTTATTTATTTATCACTTTGTTGAGGCTGTCAGAGTCCATTCGGGTTCTGAGAAATTCAGATACATTTAAAATTCTCAGATAATTCACTAACGTCTGCAATTGAAAGTTCACGACTCCATCAGTTTGTCTAGCATTTTTACTCAATAGTCAATTGAATTCAAGAATTTTGTATGTTTTAGGATGCTTTACGGCATGTATTTGCAAGCAGGATAGCAGAGATAAAGGATTCTCCTAAATGGAACCGACTGTCATTAGTCTCATGTGCATGCAATGGTTTGGTCCTCATGGATGAGTCTTTACAGCTTCTTTCTGCAGTTGAAACACTAGACCTTAGCAGGAACAAGTTTGCGAAGGTAGATAATCTTCGTAAGTGTACCAAATTGAAGCACTTGGACCTTGGGTTCAACCAGCTGAGAACAGTTGCCCCATTAAGCGAGGTATGTAGTGAAAATAAAAATGATTTGTAATCACTGTGTTGACTTATATGCATATAGCAGTCTCTGATGACAATCTGAGGGCTTTATTGTCTCTTCCTCTGTTGGTTTTTTGTGTTTTCTTAAGTAGTATATATAATTTTAGACCAAACCATGTAGAAGGTTTCAGTTGACAACTTTTTTTTGGATCTGTATTTACCTATGGGACTGTAAATATCGAAAATACAAATACATTAAAAGGGAAAATGCATCAATATTTCAGTGACTTCAATTATGCTTTGGAACTGGAAGGTAAACTCATTGAAAACTCATCAGGTTACAAACTAGCAGTTGGCTGTGCTAAGGGAAATGTTCAGAATACTCAAATAAAATGGAACAAACTGTTTGTTGGCTAAATTCTTTACAAATTTCCTATAAATGCATTTCTTCAATGTAGAAATCAGATCTGGACCGATATTCCAGTTTTGTTGGATGTTGCAGGTTTCTTGTCATATTGTTAAACTTGTTCTGAGGAACAATGCTCTAACTACTTTACGTGGGATTGAGAATTTGAGGTCACTTGAAGGACTTGATGTTTCCAACAATATTATTTTCAATTTTTCAGAGATAGACTTCCTTGCAGGCCTTTCATCTCTTCGAAGCCTGTGGTTGGAAGGAAATCCTTTGTGCTGTGCTCGATGGTATCGAGCACAAGTATTCAGCTTCTTCACATATCCAGAAAAAGTAAGTTACTATGTGTTCTATCCCTCTCTCTGCAGGTGTGTGTGTGTATGTGTATGTGTGTGAACATTCATGTCTGAGAACAAGTGCGCGCACGTGCACTGCATGTGTGCATACATATCCGATCATAGATTCCTGTCCCTCTAGTTGTTTTACAAATAGAATTTTGTATATTACTATGTTTTATATGTTGGTGTGTTTCATGGTTTCATTTGCAATATAATTAATTTAAAATGTTTGAAGCATTCTTTTTTGTTTAATCTTTATCTGGCTTCTTTTATTTTATTTTTTTCCCTCTTGCTAAACTTACATTTATTCTTGTCTGTGCTGATTAGCTTAAGTTAGATGATAAGGGAATTGATGCCAAAGATTTTTGGAAGGTGCAACTTATTGTTGCCAGCAAGCATAAGCGACCAGCCAGCTTCGGGTATTATTTACCTGCAAAGAATGAGGCTCTGGAGGAGGGAAGCTTAAATAGAAGGGTAGGTAATCAACGTTTGGTTTTTGTATTGATCTAGTTGAATAATTCTGTTTTATCTTCTCAGCAAATTTGTGGTTCTTTGTGAATGTTCTTTTACTAGGATATGAGTTCAATGTTTGGTGGTTCTAATTGTTCTTTGGCACTCTTTGCTACTTAACTGTTTGATCAAATCATTAACTACATGTGTCCATATATACATGGAAAAGTTTGGCAGGTAATGACATTTCATGTTTATTATTTCTTTAGCAGAAAAAGGTTTCGAGACTTGCCTGCATTGAAAGAGAAGAGACTTCTGACATTTTTTCTGACCAGGAGTCTGTCTCATGTGAGAATGAAAGCCAAAACAAAGAGGATTCGGATAAACTTGATGATGAAGCTGAAATAGTTGATTTGGTAAATAAAGTTGAACTTATGAAAAAAGAACATTCTATTCTTTGGTTGCGAGAATTCAAGGAGTGGATGGATACTGCTTCTGATCAACTTGTGGAATGCAGCAAAGAAGGCAGGTCTGCTTTGCATCCCAGGAAAGAAAATTATGGGAAAAGGAAGCCATGGCAGGTGCATCCTGTTGAAGTCCCAAGATATGCCTCAGACCCTGTTCGCCACTCAAGAGATGAGAGTGGCAACATCTTAGAATCTGATAATTCATTCGTGGATATGTCTGCTGGTTTTCATAGCCAGCAGTGCTCTCGCCATAGGAGTTCGCTTGGTAATAATGGTGACTTGGGAAGATCAGGGCAGGAGCATTTTAAATCTCATTCACTTGAAAGGGTTGGTAGCACATCAATGCAGTCTAGAACTTCTCCTTCAGATACTTCTGCTACACAAGGAGGACCTGGAATTTGTGAAAACGTTAACATGTCACCATTGACCTTCATTGATGATATATCCGGGTCTCATTCATCATCTACATGCCCCACCTCACCACCTCATTATCAGGATGATCTTCTTCACCGTCGACAAAACTTGGTGGAAGAAATTTTGCAGCTGTCTGCAGATTCCTTTTTGGTGTCATCTTCTGATAGCAACTCAAGCTGTAGCAAAGTTGGCCACAGTGAACTCGAGCAATCCGTGCCAGAAGCAGATGACACCCCACCAAACATTACTTGAATGAGAAAGTGTTAGACGGCCATGGATCTATACTTCAAGGTCATCGAGATTGGGGATAGTTACTGTGTGATTTTAGTTCTGGAATATCTGATGTCAAAATTTCACCCAACCGATGACCCCAGTAACATTGAAGCTGTCAGTCAGGAAAATAAATCTTCAGGTTTCGTCAAAGATGATCTTCATGGCATTGCCAAGGTCAATCCAAGCAGAAATATGGTGCCCCCAGGGGCAGTTAATGTATATTATAAAGCCTTTTTGCTCTTTTTTGGTTTGTATTCATTTCATTCATTTGGTTAGGTTGTTGGCCTTGCCTGATTTGCGGGGTCAATGATGGTTTCTTTTCTTCTTGTTTTTGGATTCATTGCACGCGGTGATCACTTTTTAATGTAAATAATCACATGTACAGCACTCAACTCATTGTTAATCCATTTGCCCCGGGGCCCTCGTTAAGAATGTATGAAGTGGTAAATCAGTATCTGTTCAGTTTTTGTCTGCGTTGTGCACACGTCCTCTTTTTGCTTGGACATCAGCTCTACAATATTGACTTGTAATAATTAACACATTTCACACAGATGAAATCACTTGTTGGCCAAAAATAAAGTAAGTATCATTAACCCGTTCTTAAAAATAAGAACATCTAATTTCTGTTCTGGGGATGTCAAACTCTACGGATACATTTTATTGTAGCAAATGGTGGGAAACTAATGGCGGGCATAAAAATAACTAGTCACGTTTGAACAAGTTGGCTCTGGTTTAGTGCTTAGTAGTGTGGCCTTAATGTTTGCTTCTATTATCAATTTATCATTGTGGATGAATGCAGTGAATAAGTACCCATTCTATTCTGTATGGGCCTCAGAGGCCCAATTAAGGAGGGAGTTGTGGCCCAAAGTGCTAATTCTTGGAACTAGCTAGGGTTTTCTATGGTGCGGTGCGGCTCCCAGCTGTTTACTCAATCAGGTATCAGGCATTCTATATAAATCCGGAGATTCCCTCTGCAGCCACAAGGGTTTCATCGCATTGCCTGGTACTACTGTATCAGAAGGCTAAATGGCGAGGTATAAAGCGTTTTTTGTTATCCCTCTTCGGGTTTTATCACTTTCCCTGCTGGTTAGTCTTTAAAATTGGTTTCCATATTTTTTGGCTTTTGAGAGTGATTCTGGATTGAGTGTTCAATCGTTAATAATGAGAAGAAGAATCTGATGAAAAAGGCAATTCTCTAGACACTGATGTGTTTCGGCGATTGAATAGCACATTCAGTCCTTTTAGTTGCCGATACTGATGCGGAGCACTTTATGCTTGCATTTACCGTTTCTTTTTCCGTACGGTTTTGCATTCAAATGCTCCTACACTTCCCCTTTTTTATTCATCTCGTTTACTTTCGCTAATAATTGAAATTATATGATCAAGATTATACACGATTCTGACCCAGAAAGAAAAATGCAAAACTATAATATTATAAACAAATTAGGAGCTTATGAAGTTGGAACGAGAAGGAATTGACAGTGCAAGTATATAAAGAATGGAGGATTCTTTGGTACTGATAACTCATGGCTGAATTATGAGTACCAAAATGAAAAGGGAATCTGGGCCGTTAATAAGGTATAAATGCAAAGCAGCCGTTGATTGTAAAGGATGGACAACTGGTTGAAAAAAGATTGAATGAGGTGCAAAATATCATATCTGCCCTTATTAGTTTCATGTTGCAGGGCTCAGTTTCTGATTTTCCCTGGAGAAATTGAATTCTCAAAGTTGTTAGGGTTCCAAGGTAGAAGAACTGCATTGTAAGAAGCGTATTATGTGCATGAGTTTAGACTTATTCTAAATACCTTTTTAAGTAATCCAAACATATTAGGTTGTAGTATTGCAAATCATGTTTCTTATATCTGTCCTATTCCCTAAGAGGAAAAAGAAAAGAAAATGCTTGCCATTTATCACACTTTAACCTGTATCTCTCGATGTAAACAAGGCTATTTTGTCTATTAGTCACTGAGAATTACTGCTTGTCTCCTTTTATTATGTGGTTCTATCTGGTGTTTAATTTTTACACAAGTTGTAATTTGCGAAGCTCAAAATAGGCTTTCATATTTTTATCCTTTTCGTTCCCTGTTAATTTGCAGTAGTCTTAGAGAAATTGCCATTTTTATTCAGTTGTTATACTCTTTAAAATAAAGTAGCTTACATGAGTTCTATGATAGTGTGTTATCAATAGCACATCACCTAGCATTTCATGTCCTTTCAGCCCATGTACTCAGCTTAGTATGTTTTCGTATTTCTTTAAGAATAATACAAACAAGTAATAGAAGAAACACAACTACACTAAGGGAGGTACTAAGCCGTTTAAGTTAGTTTAACCAATATCTCATGCATTATACTGATGAAAAAATGGCACTTTGAGAAACCATGCCTTTATAAAGTGTCCTGTTTTGATGCAGTGGCCCTAGTTGCAAGGGATTCAACTGTTCTTGTAAGTGTTAGCTTAACATCTTTCATTTTGTTCCTCAGTACTTTTCTTTTAACATTTTATTGTTCAAACAAATCTCAGAAAGCCTAATTACCTTTTTATATGGAGATTAATGTACTAAACTAGAAGAAACCTTTAGGCAGAAGAAATTCTCTAGGAGCAATCATGAGTGGCGCCAACAACAATATTCCTACTTCAAACAGCACATTTGAGACCATTCTAACTGAGTTTCAAGCATGATGTCTTAACATTTTTTATCCAGTGGCCTTATTTGTTAAACTCTTACAACTTGCCTCAAAATTCTGACTTCTTACCTTTGCTTTCAAAGACATGATTGTCATTAGTGCATCTCTGCTACTTAGGTGAATAGTTATGAAATCATGTTCACTTTGGACAATTTTAAATACAAAGCACAATAGACTTAATGCTCTTTTACTTTCTTGCCTTTATTGAATTGGGGTTTCCATCAATTTGGTCACCATTGAGAGAGTTTTAACGTAGATGTGATTGGATTTGTGATATTTTATCTTCTAAATTTATTTTGAAAAACTTGACAAATATGTGGCAAAGCCTTTAAAACTATGAAAAATAAAGTGCTATGGAAAAAAAAAAAAGAAAGACTAAAACAAGAAATTTACCTTTAAGAGGTTTAAGATAGGTTACAAGGACTTGTGAGTTGTGATACAGAGTTTCGTATTGGCAGTTGCATATAATGGCATGGAGGAACAAAATTCTGCTTGCAAAAAAGTAAAGACTAGAAGACTATACCACATAATGTACCAGCTCCTTTAATTTGGAGTTAAATATAAGTGAACTGTTTATATTCTGCCCTTTTGACATAAGACATCCAGAGGATGATTTAGAATAATGCTAAGGCTTGGGATAGTAGCAGGGTTAACCTAAGATTCCATTAAGTATACTTATGGTAGGAAGATGGTGTATTGGAATTTCAATGGAGAATGGGAGGACAGTGGAGGTTTGGAAGCAGTATGATGAGGTTTAATGGGCATTTAAGAAGCTCTATAAGGTTTGGTAGTACTTTTGAGATTTGGAACTGCTATAACAAGAGTGAAAGTGATTTGTCCATTTATGTCATTTAATGCACATGTCCTTTTCCTGGTTCATTTTAGATGTTTGAAGCTGTATTTTGAACTCTTTGATATCACGCTGAAAAAGACTTGAGTTACAAAGTTTTAAGATTGCACTAGCGTCAAAGTTGAAGGAACACTTCCCTCAGTGGTGAACTGAATTCCAATTTTAGTGACGATAAACACTTTAACAAGTTCCCTGGATGGCTGAAGGTAAACATTAACCCTTTGATTAGTTTGTTTCGAGTTAGTTAATAATCTTAGCTTCACTATGGACCTCTGCCCTTGGTTTTTTGGAAACCTGCATATTATACATACAAGTGGATTAAAGAACCCAAAGAAATACAACCTCTCTGAGATATACAATTTATACAAGAGAGGTACAAAGTTAGACTAATTTGGAAACTCTGGGCAACTTACATTATACCTACTATTTCATCTGGTTTTTGATTCTTAGTCTTATTTGGTTAGTTGCCATGACTGGGCTTATAGTATTGACTTTGCACAGGACTACTAAGGTGAAAAGACAGGATGTATTCCGACGAAATGCTATTGATTTTAGGAGGACTATAATGAGGAGGATGACAGAGCCACTCATGATCTACTAAAAGGCAAGTAGCTTGATATTGGTTCAAATCCAATCTGTAAGTGAAAAGTGATCTTTATCTGGTCATGGCCTTGATGTGCTATTTCTTCGGACTCATTGAAACCTTCCTTTTCAGAGCGAGACTTGCTAGGAGAGGGGCTTTTTCCTAGCAAAGGTACTGTATATAGCTCAATCTGTAAGTTCACACAAGTTAGTACTGCTTTTTTGAATTTTGTTTAATGAATAAGTTTATAAAAGAAGAAAGTGAAAAAAAAATTTGGCACAAAGCCCTATGGAGGTAAAGCTCCTTCCTTTACCCGCCCTATTCTAAAAGAAGCTTAGTTAATTGGATTGGACTAAGGATGACTTTGAAAATATTATTTTTGCTAAATTATTGTTATTCTAATTCTGTTGGCAATTACTGTTCACCTTTTTAACTGCAGTTGCCTATTAACTTTGTGATTCTTGAAAGCCTGTAAACTGTCATATTTATGGTCCCTGGTGTATTCTTATTATTTAACTATCATCTAGTTCATGCGTAGACTTTAAAATAGTAAAAGTCAGAGAGGGAATCCCTCACATAATTTGTGTTAATGCTGCAACCATCCCCTGGCATGAAACTAATTAGAACTTTATAACAGCCTCTCTTTTTTGAATCTACATAACAAGGTGCCAAAAGACATTTCAAATACAATCTGCTAAGTATTTCCTAGTGTTGGACCATTTGTAGCTGTTATAAAAGTGTTAAAATAAAATTAACATATCTAAAAATTCTTCATTTTCAAAATAAGAAATGCCATTGTTTTCTATGCTGTTCTGTTTAGTCTATATACCTGTTAATAGTTGAGTTTATGTCAGACTTCTAGTTCGCAACAATAGCAAGGTTGGAGATCTATTAGAAAATCAAGATGAAAGCACCTAACTAGTCAAATATCTTCTGTCCAGACCTTGTTCAATTTCGGTGGTTTCTTCAACAGCCTTGGACATCTGAGAAACTTCATAGCAGGTACTGATATTAAATACAAGTCAAAATGTTATGTGTTTCAATTTCTATTCACATTTAATTTATGCATGAATGTTAAAGATTCTGCTTTCATTTTCTGATTGGATAGATAAAAATAGTCCTAGCAAGTACTAATATCAAATTCTTATATGTCAACTGGTAGACTGAGTGCACTGAAGTTCAAAAACTGCTTTGTCAAGTGCTTAGAGAATTAAGATGAAATATAGGAAAGGTAAATGGGTCGTCTAATTTATGCCTATATAGTTTTTGTTTTGAAAGGTATTGCTAATCTTTTTCAAGAGAGATAAATTTAGTAGGCCATGATTTTCATGTGATACAATATTGAGGATGAAACTAAGGTATCTGGATATGTATAATGCTTAAAGAAGCTCTCGCAAACTGTGCTACTCTATGGAAATGTGGCATAGATAAAATTGACATATTCTTTGATTGTGTTGTGTAGTTGATGTGAAGAAAAAGGGCATGTGGTTTGGGGGTGGCAGATATGCTGCTGATGACAGACTACTAAGGTGTGTCTGTAGCAATCACCAGGGAGGACCTCTATCAGGTTATGCACCACATCCTTCTCTGTAGAAATGTCCATGCTGTTCACTGTGGAGTGGGCTGCCAATGTAGGATTATCCAAGATCACTTCCAACACGTTGCTGCGATTTCCTTTCTATGGAGGTCATTCCACTATTATTCCCCTAATCCTTCAATAGGGCAAGAATCTGTCTCTATTTGCGAGTGTAACTTGAGGGTTTATACGCCTGTGTTACAGTGTAGCCTTGGATTTAGGGATGAGGAGGCCCGTGAATGCAAAATTAGCAGTCCAGGTTGACAATTAATTGCTTGTAATAGGTTCTACAAATGAGGGAGTTTGTTTTCTTGTTTGTCTATTTATATGCAACAAAGAATCACCGTTTCTTTGAAATCAGAATAAGATACACGATTTGTGTCCCATGATGTATGTTTTATTATTATTTCATTGTAATAGTAATTACGTAATTTTATTGGCTGTGAATATCTTGAGAACAATACTGATCCCTATAACAAAATCATGCAAATAAGATGACTTATATTAATGATTCAAGTTTAGCAGAGTACTGTTTTCACAATTAAAGATAACTTTATAACCATCGCTTCCATGGTAAAGAGCGAAAAGTGCAAAACTGATATAAATAAAATACACAGTACTTATCATCAACTAATCAGTAAGTGACTAGGCTTCAAAGATATGTCAGAGAGACAACATTTTAAAGAAATGATAGAACTAAGAATAAGCCACAAAAACCAGAAAAAGGTCTTTTCATTAACACAAGTTCTCATAAAATTTTAAATTTTAAATAGATAAGATAAAAACACAGATGTTAGATTACAATGATCAAATACACAATGAACAATAGCCTTTTTACCAACTTAAACAGATTACAGAATACAGAATATGGGACTGCAACAAGTTGCTTATTGATCTAAAAAATTTCCTTTAGCCAGGGAATCAAGTATTTGGCTTTTATGTAGAAACTGATACATCAGTAACTAATAGTATTTCCCCTACAAAGTAAGGCCTGGATAGCTTTCTATTCTGGTGCTCATATTTCAGCCATAAGTACCAAAGAATTCTCCTTTTTCTTTTTAAAGGTAAGTCAAAAGCAGTTTTAAGATGCAAAGTTGTAACATTTCAAAGCTTCAAACTTCCTCTCTGCAAATAAGTAGGATAGTGCCCCAGATGCATGCTAAATTTATAAAATATGCGGTATGGTAATCACATTCATAGGAAATGATCTTCAATTACTCCAAAATAGGTTCAAACAATAAAATACACAAGAAACACGAAACTGTGTGCCAACCATCAAACCAGGATATAATCAAAACCAGCTTTCATCGCTTAACAAGAAGGAATCCACACTCCAATTATTCTTACAACTCATTCAAACTGACAGAATACATCAAGGCATCATAAAAAAGGGAAAGCTAAAGTGCTCAACCCATCTTTCAATTACTAAGTTAAAAAAACTGGAAGATATCTCGTCATTCTACATTCAACATGTAAAACAAAGTAACCTTTACCATAAATGGCATCAAGAATAGCAAAAGCAGGAGGCCTCGGTAACTCATGATAAGACGCCATGCTCCTCATTCAAGCACTCTTCCAACATATATAGCTTTCTTGGTACTTCAGAATTTTTATGGCAACATGATATGCGTGCAAGATTGAAAGAGTGGACAAAAGCATAAAATCAGGAGTGAAAGTAAGGATCGAAAGTGGGACCCTCGTTACCAAACGCGCATGCACTCTATTAACAGGAGATTCAACATCTCAGGAAAAAGTGTGTCCTCATTTACAGCAGAGACCACCACTATTATCCCCATTCTTTCACTCTGTAAACTTTAATCCTCCAAAAGCTACAAGATAATGATTCGGGTCACCAAATTGAAACCCACAAATGCCTATTTTTCTTCAATTGCAGTAACAAATGCAGTGGCATCTGTTAATTCTTTTGTCCCTTTACTAGCTAGCTGTATATAAACCTCAAGAAACAGGTGATAAGACGAGGAAACGGGAGAAGGAATGGAAAAATAGCAAGCATTCTGTACTCAAAATTCTTAACCAACAAAAGCTAAGAATTAAACAAATACGGTGATACCACCTCGTCACCAACCTTACGTCCTTTAACTGCAGTGAGAACTTGATGATAATTCACTTCAAGAGGACCAGTCTGGGACATCAAAGATTTCAGGTACTCAATAATTCCATCAATAACCAGAAGCCGTTCCTTTCCCCTAACATTAGGAACCATGTTCTTAAGAATTCTTAATGATTCATGTATCGTATCCTTTTTAAATTGGATACCATCCATCATTTCTACATGTGCTTGTTCAACATCTGGCTATTAGAACACTTTGATTTTGCATCACTGGGATGCTCAAATGTTTCATTTATCTTACATGAATATTGGTTGAAAAAACTTATTTTGATGATTGTCATTCTCATTGTTTTATTGTAAATGTCTGTACGTATAAAAGGATTAAAGGAATTGTAAATCTAACCCTATGTACACAAAATTATGTTAGGATTGAGTTGCTACAAATTTTTAGGCAGATAGGTATGCAAAAGATTCATTTCATAAGAAACTATTTAGTAGGCACTATAATTGGAATTGGATGAAATTAATATTATAGTACAAGATAAAATATTCATCCTTTGTATAAATGCAAGAAATGGGCAATTGGAAACACAGTTTTGTAAATCACAGTTATCCATAACATTGTGTGTAAACAGGCACTGCACTTGATATTGATGGCAAAAAAGTATATTCTGCCTACTCATAAGATGGCTTACAAAATATGGTAGACTAGGTTCCCACTACTTTGAATTTTTGTTCTACACTTTTTCTTTTCACAATTTTGGTTTAGTTTCTATCCTTGTGTGTCATATTGTTGTACATATTTTCTCTTAATGATTAT
Source organism: Sindora glabra (assembly GCA_020226215.1). Taxonomy (NCBI): domain Eukaryota; kingdom Viridiplantae; phylum Streptophyta; class Magnoliopsida; order Fabales; family Fabaceae; genus Sindora; species Sindora glabra. The sequence continues at coordinate 4,886,068 of CM035227.1, forward strand.
TTGAATAATGTCAAGTTTGTTAAGTATAGGAAATTAAGTTATGTATAATAATTCTTCACTATAGGTGCAGATAGCTATTTTCTCTTAATGATTATATGACTAATGCCAGGTTTCTCTAAATGATTTTTCTGGACTGGGACATTCATTGTTATCTGACCCTAAACTAACTATTGGTAGACGAAGAGAGGTAATGTAGTAGATGGTGATTTCATTAAGACTATAATGATTACAACAAATGACATAGTTAAAATGCAAAACTTTTTGTTGATGCTGAACCCTAAGGAACATGTGCACGATGTTGCAGTGTCCCTTTTCTCTGTTCTAAACTACCGTATGTTACAATCATAGTTGGTTCTAGTATTTTAGTTCTTCATATGTATTCGGACTATTTCAATCACATATATGATATGTACTTTAGTTCTTCATATATATTCTGACTATTAGTGGGGACAACCACTTTTGCTAGGACAATTGCATTTTTTGGTGTAATTACTAGACTTAAAGGAGACAACCCTATACAGAGTTTAAACAGTATTCATTATGATCGGAATATGAACTTCATATTAGCTTCCCTCTGCCCTTAAATTTAAATGTTTTATAAATGCTGCAATGCCTCAATTTCAATATTTTTCCATAACGGGTTCCACTAGGTGATACTCTGTTCAGTACTCTGCTAGATTGATCACGAAGTTAGCAACAATGCAAGATTGGAACTTCAATTCACAAAGGGTGTTCAGGCTTGCTTCCTAGCCCATTTCCTGTCCTTCATTGTCCTATGGTTTAACAATCCAATATCTTTGAACCACTTACACACAAAATAGAAACAATCAATGAACCCTACATTTTTCCAATTTTTGGCCACCGACAAGCTAAATGTCGACAATGATTGCAACATAATAAGGCCAATTTTTCTACACTAACGAAGAAATTAGAAGATAGTAGTAATCTTTACCTTACATGTTGCTCTAATAACCCATGTTGTCCGACATACAATTGTTGCAATCACCTACAACATCGTCGTCAACAGCTTTTTGCCATCGCTAATGAAGATCTACTTAACAGCTGCAGCTCATACCCCATTCCATCCAAGGGAGCTCTTCGAAGTACTTTTGAGGTCTTGCTTCTTTCTGTTATCTGTGGTCTCTGCGGTGGAAGGAGAAATTTCTTTAACAACGTCCTTCTTTCAACTTAGAATGCAAATAAGGGCAGAATTATCCGCTAACTTCCTTCTGGGAAAAAGGGCAAATTTCATTTTCCTTTGGCCACTGGCAAAAACCAGTACCTCTTACACGTGTAAGCATCCCAAGTAATCTTAACTGTGAGTACGAGAGAGTAACATAAACTTTGAGTACCAAAGAAACCTCCATAAAAAATATAGGAAATTCTACGATAGGGAATTGGTGCATCACTAGTTTTAATCTTCGATTTTTGAGAAAAAATAAATTTAATATGTAGCAGATCTTTCAAAAAAAGTAAGATTTGATGGTATATTATGCACCACTCCGCTATAATCTCTCCCGTAAATATATTATACTATCTGGTGGTGCTCATGGATTCAGCGTCCATTCTAAAAGCCATATTATCGTGTCGAAGCTTTATCAGAGCAATCAACAAAGTGGCAATTGTAAGAATGGATGCAGCGATCTTGATGATCGAACTTTCTGCTGATGTAGTGCTGTTAGTGCCGCCTGAAACTACAAATCCTTAATCTCATATTTTCATTCCTTGGCCTTGGGAAATCAAAACTACTTGGCATTGTTTAAGTTTCTCACAGTGGGAAAGTGATGCAAAAAGGGTTATTGCCAAATTAAAAGATATTGAATCAGAATTGGTCGGTGAGCTTGTTTTTGCAGTGCAATCAAACATTGGAATTTTCATTCATTTTTAAATAGATTAAAATTTCTATTAAAATAAAATAAAATTAATTCTAAAAATTTATAATGTCAAACGAACCTAAGAGAAAGCATGCATGACTTGCAAACCAATTATGAGGAATTTGGCAATGCCAATTAACTAAAACGAGTATTGCAGTGTCTGATGATGCCTTCGCTAACAATGGATTTATCATTCATTACAAAACCATATAAATCTTATTATTAAATCATCGTTATTATGCAAAAAGAAAATTCTATGATATACTATTAATATGTTTTTGTGTAATATGTAAGAGCTGATTTAAAAAAATAAATAAATAAATAAACTTAATTGGTACACGAATGTGTTAATGGTGTGCCAATACCTCTCCATATACTAAAAGCTTTATTAGAGCACTCGACAAAATACCAATTGCAATCTTTCTAGTCTCTACCGTTGCACTGCTAATGGCGCTGATGGGACAAATCACTAAGCTCATATTTTGATTCATAAAACTAAAGAATCTCAATGTTAAGGAAATTAAACTATTTACTACTGGGACATGTTTGTAAGTTTCTTAACGTTGGATGGTGATGCAAAAAGGAATATTGCTAAATTAAAACTGGTCCGTGAGCTTGCTTCTGCAATGCAATCAAACATTGAAACTTTTTCTTTCTTCAATTTACCTATAAAAAGGTGAAAGATTATTATATCAGGCCATCTATATATCTGTCCAAATAAATTGAAAGTCATTTTTAAAATTTTTTCTCAACATCCAATATATAGGCTAATATATCTATCATTGGAAAAACCATTCTATTTTTTTGTTCACATGAATTTCATGAGCATCTTTTACTTTTAAAGTAATGATAAAAATATTTTACCCTACCTCCACTTTTTAAATTTCTTCGAATTTTTTTCCTTTTGCGGTAGGGAAGGATGACATCCTATACCTAATCTTAACTACATTAAATAAAACATAAAATAAATATATAATTTGAAAATATACGTTCATTAACAACATCTAAGATCTTTCATGTTGTTAGTATAACACTTTAATCAAGTAATTGGAAAATGTAATAAAAATTATAATATATTTTGCATGTACATTACAATAAAATTAATATTTAATGACAGAATTAGATTTGAGAATCCATTGGTAATTGAAATCTATTGTTTCATTAAAATAGATTTGTGATGAATAATTCCTAACTAATTTCATCATTAAACTGAAACATGCATCAAAACTTGATATTAGTCCCTTATTGTTCTTATTTCTCTCTCTTCCTTTCCTTCTTTCCTCTCGCTTTGCGCCATAGCTATTGTTTTGCTTCCCTACTTGCTCCTTGGCCGCCTTCTACCACTGTAGAGAGCTTCCTCACCAACTACAATAGCTTTTAATTAGTGATTTTTCCTCACTTTATAAATTTTTAGTGATATTTCAATTTAGGGTAGTTTTTAGTGTTTAAGCTTAATTGTATACAAGGTAATAGATTTGTATGGTTTTAAGCTTGATTTTTGTGATTGAGCTAAATTAGTTTTGGTATGTTTTCCCTTTTCTTTCTTGTTGTAATTCTAAAATTTTAATTCATTATGAGGCTATGATTTCTATTACTTTGTGTTTGAATTTGGAGTTTAAAACTAGTAATTTAATTGTTGAGGAATTTAAGTTTTATAGGCCAAAGTATTATGTTTAGTAACAAGTAGTTAGAACTTATGAATTTTTTAAGTATTGTAATTACTTAAGCATTATAAGTGAAGAATTTAAACTATTAGATTTTGCATTTTAAATTCAGCTAAAATATATGTCATTTAACAAATTTCACATTTATTATTGAAATATCATATTAGCTATTATTCTTCATCGATAAGAATTATGCTAATATATCCTTTTATAATTCAATTATTGAAATTGAATCATGTAGAATTTTAAATTTTCTAATATTTCCTAAATGCTTTATCTAATCATAACCTTAGTATTTCTCTTTGCTTTTCTTATTTTCTATGTCACTTTAGTGTTTCTCTTTACTTTTCTTATTTTCTATATCACCTTAGCTTACAACATTTCATTATAAGCTAACATAGGCTTCAAATAACCATATTTAAAGAGCATTGGTACTTATTTACTTATATAAACATTAGCCATGACACCTTCATGTTATAAGTTTCTTTTATTTGCCATCTATTTCCCTTAAAATTAAATAAGCAAGCTATGAGGTCAGACATCTTATGTAAATGTAAACGATGTTACATGCACTATTGCTTATAACTATTAATTGTCCTTACTTCATGAGACAATTAAAATTTATAAGTATTAATTCAAGCAAAGCACAAAAATAAAAGATCAGATAGATTATAATAAGAACTAATAGAAAGAAGTAAATATATCTTCTCTTTACAAAGTCCATTCTTAAGTAATTAAGTTGTGAGTAAGAATCTTGCATAAGATAAATAGATGATATCATGTGATTGTTGTACATGATCGTTATTATGATCTATTTCCTTCCATCTTCTTTAGCTTTAAACATACAATAATAAGTGATTATAATAAAGTCGCAACCTTTTGCAAACTTTACATTATTTATTGTTATCACAATTTTAATAGTTATTTATAAGAAAATAAAAAAAAGCTTAAGATTATATTGCAACTTAATTAAACACACATGAGATCATATATATCTTAGCCACATAACAAATAGATAATTAAATTTGAAAAGAAAAAAGAAAATAGAACAAAGCCACCATAAACCAAAATAATTAACTTATAATAATAAACACAGATTATTCATACAAGCGTTACCACCAACTTTAAACAATTAACTTATACAAGACTTTTTCACACCCCACTACACTTGAAAACTAGGTAGAACATTCCATACAAACATTCCCACAAAATTAACTTTAAACAGCAGTTTAAATATATATAATCATATTGATATTAGATCTGTAAAATTCAAAGTCATTAACACTTGAAAAAGCCAAGGTAATTGTTCTAATTTTCCTTGTCTTGTACCTTCTTTAGCATATAAACTATTTCTAATTCCACTTTGACAGCCAAAAATCAAATCAAACTTTTGATTTAGACACATTATGCCTCCATTTAATTCTTCATTTCTAAATTGAAATTAATTCTTATGAAAGTTAGAAAAATCAAATTAATTGTAGTTTTAGTGTTAGTAGTAGAATTAATTTTTAAGTGATTTAGTATTTGGTAAGTTATTAAATTCAAATTAGTTCTTAGGGAAGTTAGAAAAATTAAAATTAATTCTTTTATTGAATGTTATAATATATTATGTTGTTATCATATAGAAGTAAATTATTCACTTCCATAAAAAATGGTGACCGCAGGTTCAAAGGTTATAGTATTATCTTAACTATTATTAGTGCCAATTCATCGACACTTACAAACCAGCCATAAATATCTCTTTAGTCACCTAGGTAAAAGTCCTGAACTTCCTCACCTATTGATCAAGTAGCCCTTTCCCAGCTTTCGACTTAGGACATTACTTAGCAAGCTATACAGCACCTGACTTCATGTCCAGCACACCTTCTATTATATCACTGGGGTGCTAACCTAACTAATGGCCGGATTTAGGTTTATCTAGAGGATAACTCATAAAAATTGATTTACATTCAATTTTTTATTTATAATAATCTTTATTAATTTGTATGAATATTTAATATTTATTATAAATTTATACTTTTGTATTTAGTTATAGGTTAATTGTTATGTCAACCTAAAATCTTGTTAGGGATATAATAAAGGTGATACAAGCACATTTCATAGAGTTAGCCTTTACTTACACCAATAGCTTGTATTAACTTAAAAATGAGTGGTTCAAGGATTGGATGGAATTTTATATTTATATTTTATAGCTTAATTTTAATTTATATTTGCATTTATCTTATATTTTAATTTAGAAATTATTAGTAGTTAAGTTCAATTATTTAATGTTGTAAACCATGTATAAGTGGGCAACCTAAGGCCATACACATGATTAAAATTTTTTTTACCCATAATGCTATAATCAATTATAAGGGCATAATGGGTTAACAAGGAAATGCTTACTAAAGAAACCTGAGTATATGATTGATGACATTTTTAGGACATCAAGAAACAAAAGGGTAAATATGTTGCCTTTAGGAAAAAGTAAAAAATAATAAAAAGGGCATTTACTATTGGAAGAAACCTATACATAAAAAAGATTGTACATTGATAGTTCTATTTTCACTTTAGAATATAAAAGAAAGATGTTAAGTTTTAATTAGTTTTAATATTGGTTTATTCCATAACTAACTTTTATGTCTTCTTTATAACATTTCAAGTAGCTAGCTTTAATTGAATGCCTATTGATCTAGAGGTATTTTTGTGTACTCACACTCATGTTCCTTTGAATGACACCTAGGTGTTTATAAACAAGATGTTTAAGAGATCCTAGGTAAGATTTAATTGTTATTTTTGGCATTATTATATTATAATTTTTATCTAAGAAAAGTATTTACCTTTTAAATTTAGTTTTGTAAAAAGAGTACTCCGAGATGGTAGAGGTTCAACCTTCTCAAACATTAGCTGATATTGGTAAGGGTTTCTTAGCATAGATTGACAAGACCTCACTATAGATAGAGATAGCTAGTAGTTGAAACAAAATAGGCTAAATTTATAGCATAGAATTAGAGGCATACAAGGTTACTGGATTATCATCTCCACTATTGAATTATCTTTACAAAATGTGGAGCTTAAAGCAACACAAGAGAGGATGATAGCCTAAGAATAGTAGCTTGTTACTATGCAATAGATGATTAAGCTACACCAATGCACACTAACGGATTTGTTTTAGAAGTTAAAGATGAGTTATTTGACATTTTTAGCACTACCAGCTAACTAGGGATGCAAGTACTAGGAAGATAACCACCAGCAAGATATTAAAAGTTAAACTTATAGTCTCTAAGATTTTATATTTTTATTTTTATGCCTATATTGGATTTTATTAGTTTTTGTACAAATATTGGATTCCTTGAATTTTCTCTACATTATATAAATAAAATATTCAAATTTAATTTGATTTTATAAATTTTAACTTTCAATTTTGATTGTTGAATATGTATTTTTTTTAAAAAAATACAATATAATGCAATGTGTTTATTGTTTACCTTGCTAGAAAAATAGCTAAAGTATCAACAAGTATTTTCTAAATTAGTGATGAACTTATAAATAATGATGTCATTAATTTGTGAAAATTTTCTAATTTAGGAATGGATTAATCTATTATTCAATTTAAGTTTAGAAATGAAAATTTCATCAATAATATAAGGATTAGCAATGCACAAAGATGTTACCAATTCCTTTTGTCATTCACTTTTGTTCGTTGCGGAGTCACATAATTAGCGATGAATACAAAGATATTAATTATTAATTATTAATTGAATTATTGATAGACTATTTATGGATGGGTAATGAATTTTTCTAAATTAGTGACAAAATTTTTCATCACTAATTAACATTTTTTTGTAGTGATAGGTTTTAAAAGATAATTAAAATCCATAAAATATACCTTCATGACATATAGAAATGTCAACATCAAAGGCACGAGTTTTAAAAAGCTTGAAAGCATCATTCCAGGTGGTGTTAATGGATTTAAGAGGTTCTAAGTCATTTAATAATTTGTAAATGTATTGTTTATAATTAGTGATCATTTCATTCAATGGAAAATAACACATTGGAGAAGGATAGCTTGAGTCCTGAAGGTAATGCTAACATAGAAGTAATTTCTGCATACATTTGAACCTATATCAGTTGCTTATGTAGGGTTTAAAAGAGACTAGTTGCACTTGTTGGTGATAAACCCACATGAAAAAATGAACAAAAAATGATAAAGAATGATATTAAAGTCTTGAAAACTATGATTTTTAATACAGATACTATTAGATCCATTAAATAGACCAAAGTTTATGAATCAATTTATAGACTTTAATGGATTGAATTACTTAAAATTTGATTCATTTTTTCATAGATAATATAGACTAGGCAAATACAAACTAATTCATGGACTTATAATTAAAGTCTATAGAGTCATGAATCGAACCACGAATATGGACCAGACTTAAATTATTTAAAATTTAATTCATTTTTTCATGAATAATACAAAATAGTTTGTATCTAATCTATCCATTTTATAGTCGTAGATTGTTATACCCTACGTAATAATTAAGAAAATTTATTGTAATAAAGTGCCTTGAGATTTCTATTAAAAAAATTGATGAGGTAGTTAAATTATATTTATTTATGTCAAATTAAAATAAAAGTATTTAAATTTTGATTGAATAAATTATTATTTTTATACATGTGTTATTTATTGGATGATAAAGAAGTTAAGAACATAGAATTTATAAAATATAAGTATTGATTATAGTAGGTGACTTTTATCTATAAATTTATAAAATTTATAGGAATATTTTCAAAATTTAAGGCATGAAGGATCATGATATATGTGTGTGTGTGTGTGTGTGTGTGTGTATTATGATAAATTATTCTTTTTAGTAATTTCAAAGTAATAAAATATCTAAGGGGAGTTTCAAGGGAAATAAAACTTTTTTAAGGGAAGGTTAATTTATCATTATAAATTATAGGGGTGCTTAATGGGCCTAACGGATTTGGCTTGCTAAAAATAGGCTCATAAAAATACAGGTCTAAATAAGTCTAACCTATAAGGACCAGATCTAAGCAGTCGGCTCACAAGCCAACCTTGTTTATAAAGTAAAGCTCCTTTCGCGGGTCGGGATGTGGATCGGATTAGCTAAAATAAACCTCTATAAAATTCGAGCCTTAGTGGACTGGCCTTAAATGAGTATGTTTCACATAAACCCTAGCTCAATTCATCTTGCCCGGCCTATTAAGTACTCATAATAAATTATGAAATAAGAAGAAGTGGAAGATGAAAGTGAAATAGTTTGAAACTCTAAGTGAGTATATCTCTATTCTAAAATTTATATAATTCTCATATTAGTTGAATGTTATAATTCATAAATTCCTTATCAATCAAATAAATTACAAATATATTCATACATGAAATTGAATTTATTTATAATTAGAAAGCTTACACCTCACCAATTGTAAATTATCTACCTAATTGAATGTGTCATCGAGATAATTAGTTTGTTAACATAATTATATTATATATATACATATATTATACGATTATTTTATAAGATGTGGCTATTTCCCATATTGAGGCTTTGAAATAAAAATAAGGTACGATTATTACTTATTGATTCTTGATGGAATACTACATTAAGTGAATATAGATTGATTTTGTTAGAAAACATAGCGATGCCATTATTGATTATTGAATAAGTATGATTGAGTTTATACTGTTATATACATGTTGGAAAGTATAATGTGAATTATATTATGATGTGATTAAATGTTATGACCATGAAAAAGGGCATGGTAATGTAGATATATATATATATATATATATATATATATATATATATATATATATATATATATATATATATTATGTACTTTAACATTGCCCCGTGATGATGAAATAGTTGTTTATGTTGAAATTTGCATTGAACTTGTGACATATAGAGTTGAGCTCTAGTAAATTTATTACATTATGAATTATGCAATAAGTGACATTTGAAATAAGAAATATGATAAGGGCGATTATATAAAGGCCAAATGGAAAATTCTTAGCAAATAACTTATGGAGGGTATAAGGTAGACCCTATAAGAATAAGGATATATAGCTTATGAAGGGTATAAGGTTGATCCGAAAGATAAAAAATGGATACATATGTATTTATTATAAATTGTTATTCATTGTGATATGATATTGAAATCTTCTTGTAATTATAAAAACTTGATGTGATGAGCTTTACTAGTTATTTATAGATGTGATAACTATCTAGAATGGGTAATGGGTGTGATGGCAATGTTGTTGTGTGAATTAAACAACTGATATTATTGTGATTTATGTTACAAGATAGGAAACCTAAGTTATATACAAGTGAATATGTCAAATCAAGAATTGATATTGCAAGTTACAAAATCTAAAAATGTGGTTTGCAATGATTTCTTATTATAAGATTTAATTAGCATTTTACTATCTTGTACAACTAATCTTATATGTGGTTGTGATAAATATGTGGTCATTGAATTTTTGTAACTCATTCCATTTTATTTTCAATATTTTCATGTTAAACATAAATGCTTTAGAGTATCATTATTTTTATGGAGAATCAAGACCATTTTGCTAAAAGATTTTTACAGTTGGATTAGAATGAGGATAAAGATATATATTATGTTGATATGACACTTGATATGTCGAATCATTTATCTGTATATATGCCTTGAAATTATGTAGTATTATATGTGTTTTATGTTGTTGTCGTATCTACAAAGATTACAAGTTTTTTTATTTAAAGTATGTGATCCTTAGGAAGTATCTAAAAATAGGGATTTTTTTTTTATTTTTCCATAAGATTGGAAATGTATTTTGGATTCTCTCGAAAATAAAGATTTTTGATGGACAAAATGGGCATAAATAATATTGAAGTTGGTGAATACCGGATAATGAAATTCACACTAGTTACGATTGAATTTGGATCATGACATAGATATTGTGAAAGAGGAAAAAAAATTAAGGATTCAAGAATAATGGGTGAAGAAAAAGTTGTTTTCTTCATATTCAATAGTTAGTAACTGTGAAAATTGTTTATATATTAAAGGAAACTTCTATTTTAAAAGTTATTTTGAAAGAGGTTATTGAGTTAATCATATTAACCCACATTTCATAGGAATGGATTAAGATTCTCTCATTTTCTTAAAAGAGGGATGGGGTAAAATTTGGAAAGATAAATATAGAAATTTTTTCATAAGAGCATAGTGTACATGCCGTATTCAATAAGTATTACTAATTAAACTAATAATATCTATTTTTTCTTCTTTTATGTTTATATGTTCAAAGGTGGTTTGTGAAGTTTATACATTATAAAGTTGTGGAATATTAACTAGCGGTATGAGATTAATGGATTTTATCCTTGAGGGGCAATAATTAAACATAAATATGTGGTACCGATTATGTAAGTTTTCAAAATTCAAAATTTATTCAGAGTAGTCCCCGAATATATTAAGTTGATGTAAAGAGTGTTCTATTGAGTCAAACAAAAAAAAAAAAAAAGAATTAGTCCCCCTTCTCTTAACACATAAATTAACACAGCAATCTCCTTGGCCATTGTTTAAAAAAAATGTATTATGATTACTCAGAAAATAATTTTAAAAACTCTTATATTTTGTATTATGGGAAGAGTTCACTAATGTATTGAAATTTCTTCAATATGCCATCAATGCTTTTTAAGAATAAATACTTTGTTATTTGACTGGAGATGACAAGATCGCTAGCATTTCCCCATGAAACTTATCTGTTGCCATCCATATAAAGGGAGAACATAATCTAACTACAAAGAGGCATATGCAACTAAATGATGAAGAATCAAATGCCGTTTCCCACTTCTTTAATCCCATTTATTGGACAAATGCTATTCCATTAAAAAAAATCAACTACTTTTTAGGTTAATCTTTTTTTTTAAATAGTATAATCCACTAAACACGTACGTAAAGACCCAAAATCAAACTTACATATTATAGGAGAATAAAATTGTTAAAGAGTATCACACATTACTTGAATAAAAGGATTTCAACTTTTAGATGAACATTTTAATAATTCTTCCAATTAAAATTAAATATAAATAATTAACTGGATGTGTTTTATTCACACATCAAATGGCAATGACTTCCATTTATAAGCCAATGCGATGGAGATATTAATTAAGGAATCACCGGAACATTTTTATAGTAAATTTTAAAATAGTAGAATCAATGATAGAAATGGAAGACTGTCCTGATTTTATAATGCTGCCTAGGATTATCCTAATAGATAAAGCCTTGGTATATTTGTTTGCTTTGCCTTTTAAGCTAATGCATGAGTCAAGTTTTCCTAAAATGGTGAGAAAATAATATTGTTGTCATCCAAGTCTCATCGTTAAAAAATTATTATATTTTTACCTTGTACATTAATGTATGTAGATACATACACATCTACTTTCTACATACATATCTACTTGTATAATAGTTTTGGTTGTGTTAGTAAATTTAATCATTTCAAAAAACTACATATGCATTAAGAATTTATTAAAGATGATGAAGGTAAATATATATATTGTTGATTATTTATCAACTTAACTTTTTTTAAATTTCAAATTATTTAAATCAATTACATGTGACTTTGGACTTATTATTATAATATTACATAATTATGTATGATTTGTAATATTAAAAATTAAAATTTTTTCTTTATTTACTAGTGTTTGAGGTTGTTTTATAATTACATGCAAGTTTATAGCCCTTTATTTCAAAATTTATTTTTTAATTTTTTATTTTATATCATTCCTCTAAAGTATCTATGGAGATTTGTTGCCCTGTAAGCTATGAAGATGACGAGAATTTTGCTCCCAAAAATAGGGCAAGGGATAAGACAATATTTTATTACTAATAATAGAACATGAGGCAAGAAATGATTAATTTGCTCCCATCCTATCTGATAGACTGGTTCAGAAAATAAGAAGCTAAGAAAGAAGAAGGAAGAATGAAGAAAAGATGAGTCTTGTATCACGAATGGGATCCTGTCAGTAACAACCTTACTGATCATGGATAAGAGACAATGCTTTACAGTCCAGGGGACTTTGAGAGCCCTGGTTCCCTCCCTCTCTAATTTTCCTCTTTCTGTTTCTCCCCCTGCCTCTCTCTCGCTACCCCCTTTTATAAGGCTGCCTGGTCCCCTTATTCTGTTGCTTTACAGAATTCTGTTATTCTGTTATTCTTGTCTTTCAGTTATTCTGTTATTCCTGTCTTTTCTTATTTCTTCTAATATAAACCCTTTTTATTGGGGGTTTCCTAACAATACTCCCCCCAAAAGTGCCACCTTGTCCTCAAGGTGAAAATCCGGAAAAGTGTCTTGAATGGTGGCTGCGGATTCCCAGCTACTGTCACACTCCGGTAGGTTGAGCCATTTGATTAGGACTTCCAGCTCTCCATTAACATCCTCTCGGGTGTTTAACACTTGTTTCGGTGTAACCTGTAGCTCCCACTCATTTGATAGCATAGGAGGTAAAGGTTGAGGACTGGTTTGAGGAGGTAAAGCCTTCTTCAGTAGGGACACATGGAAGACAGGATGTATGAGGCTAGTTTCTGGAAGTTGTAGTCGGTAGGCAACTTTTCCAATCCTGTCCAGCACTTGAAAAGGACCATAAAATTGGGGGCTGAGTTTTTCATTTGGCCGTTTAGCTAGGGTCTTAAGATGGTAGGGTTGAAGTTTGAGATAAACCCAATCTCCCACTTGGAATTCTATCTCCCGGCGGTGCTGATTAGCTTGTGCTCTCATCCGGTCCTGGGCTTTGAGAAGGTTGGCCTTCAATTCTGCTAGCATATTATCCCTGTCCTCTGTGAGCTTATTGACTTGCTCTACAGTGGAAGGAATAGTGGTCCCTTTTAAAAGTATAGGAGGATCTTGACCATAAAGAGCCTTGAAGGGGGTCATTTTGGTGGTGCTGCTGTAATTTGTATTGAACCAGAACTCTGCCCAACTTAGCCATTCTGGCCATTGTTTGGGTCTAGTCCCTGTTACACACCGCAAATAAGTCTCTAGGCAGCGGTTAACCACTTCTGTTTGCCCATCCGTTTGAGGATGGTATGCTGAACTAAATTTCAGCTTGGTACCTGCCAATCTGAAGAGTTCCTTCCAAAATTTACTAAGAAAAATTTAGTCTCTGTCTGAAATGATGGATGTAGGAAAACCATGAAGTCTCACTACTTCTTTCAAAAATACTGTGGCAACATCCTTGGCAGTAAAGGGATGACTGAGTGCTATAAAATGAGCGTATTTAGTGAATCTGTATACTACTACCATGATAGTATCTTTGCCTTTAACTCTAGGTAGTCCTCCAATGAAATCCATGGAGATTTCAGTCCAAATATGTTGAGGAATCGGCAAGGGTTGTAGGATTCCAGCTGGTGCCAATGTCTCATATTTGTTACGTTGGCAAGTATCACAAGTAGAGACAAATTGTTGAATGTCATGCTTCATTCCTTCCCAATACACCACAGCTGCTAGTCTTTTATAGGTTCTGAAGTATCCTGAGTGGCCACCCATTGGAGAGTTGTGAAATTCTGCCATAAGGATAGGAATTTGAGAAGAAGTTTTTGGCAGTACCAGTTTCCCCTTGAAAAACAGTCTATTTCCTTGAAGTTGGTATCCCACCTGTGAATTTGCATTAATTAATAGGTCTCGGATAATACCACCCAGCTTCTCATCCTTATGTGCCTCTTCTACCCAATTTTTAAAGTGATTATACTGCAGCACTGTCACAGCTTCAAAGGTCATTTTTCTTGACAGGGCATCTGCTGCTGAATTTTCTTTTCCTGGTTTATATTGGATTTCAAAGTCAAGTCCAATCAGTTTGGAGGCCCATTTAAATTGTTCTTCACCTAGGAGCCGTTGGTCATTGAAATACTTTAGGCTTCGCTGATTTGTTCTTATGATAAAATGCTGCCCCATTAAGTAGTGTCTCCATTTTTGGACTGCCAGTACTACTGCCATTAATTCTCTTTCATACACAGATTTGCTTTGGGCTTTTTCGGATAACTCTTGGCTTAGGAAGGCTAATGGTTTGCCTTCTTGTAATAGAATTGCACCTATCCCTTTGCTAGAAGCATCCGTTTCTACCATAAAAGGTTTGGAAAAGTCTGGGATTGCTAGTACTGGAAGTAGAGTCATTGCAGTTTTTAATTTTTCAAATGCTGTTTGGGCTTCTTCACTCCATTTAAAACTATCTTTTTGCAATAATTGGGTTAGAGGTTTAGCAATTTGGCCATAGTTTTGGACAAATCGCCTATAGTACCCAGTTATTCCTAGGAATCCCCTCAATCCTTTTACATCTTTGGGAACCGGCCATGACCACATGGCTTCAATCTTTTTGGGGTCGGCTGCTACTCCTTTAGCTGAAATGATGTGGCCCAGGTATTCTAAGTTGGGCTGGCCAAATGTGCATTTCCTTTTGTTAGCAAACAGGGCATATTCTCTGAGTGTCTGCAAAACAGTCTTGAGGTGTGTTGAATGGGCTTCATCACTAGGGCTGTATATTAGGATATCATCAAAGAAGACTAGAGCGAATTTCCTCAGATAAGGCTTCAATATTTCATTCATCAGTGAATGAAATGTAGAGGGTGCGTTAGTCAAGCCAAATGGTATAACTAAGAACTCATAATGTCCTTCATGTGTGCGGAAGGCTGTTTTTTCGATGTCTCCCTCTTTCATGCGAATCTGGTGATAACCAGATTTCAAATCAATCTTAGAAAATACAACAGCACCTCCTAATTCATCCAACAGTTCATCTATGACAGGAATGGGAAATTTATCAGCCACTGTGATCTTGTTGAGGGCCCTATAATCCACACAGAAGCGCCATCCTCCATCTTTCTTTTTGACTAGGATAATAGGGCTAGAATACGGGCTGGTGCTAGGCCTAATTATTCCAGCCTCTAGCATCTCATTTACTAGCTTTTCTATCTCTGATTTCTGATAGTGGGGATACCTGTAAGGTCTGATGTTGGGAATGGTTGCTCCTCCCTTCAGGTTAATAGCATGATCATGCTTCCGGGTTGGTGATAGCCCTCGGGGTTCTTGGAATACATCATCGAATTCAGTGAGGAGGGTCTCTACGGCTGTTGGAACTGGTTTGACTTCTTCCTTGTCTTCTGCTATTGCTTTATATTCCAGCAAGAGATAGTGCCCTTCATTTTTCAAGACTTTCTCTAATGATTTGATGGAAACTTGAGCTCTGGACAATGCTGGATCTCCCTTAATCTCTTGTATGCTTTCTCCTACCTTTACTTGTAGCAGTAGTTTGCTGAAATCAGCCTTTATTTCTCCTAGTCCAGCTAGCCATTCTAGACTTAGGACCACTTCAGCTCCTCTCAAGTTGAATAAGTAGAAGTTTTGTTGGATCATCATGTTCTGTAATTGCAAGGTTAAGCCCTTGCACATGCCTTGACATCCCATTTTGCGTCCGTCCCCTACTTCCACTGAATAAGTGGGTGTTTTTACCATGGGTAATTGGAGTTCCTCTACCAGCTCCTTAGATATAAAATTGTTAGAGGCTCCACAGTCAATCAGCACAATTACCCTTCTTTTCCCTAAGGTGCCCCACAACTTCCAGGAATTTTTTGAGGTAAATCTAACCATTGAATTTAGGGAGAGTTGCATTACCTTATAGCTGTCCTCTTGCTGTTCCAGAATTCCTGAAGTATCTTGTTCATTCATTTCCTCTTCATCTGTTTGCCCTTGGACCAGCATTACTCTAAATTGCTTGTTCTTGCATTTATGGTCTGGGCCAAACTTCTCATCACATCTAAAGCATAGACCCTTTTTTATTTTCTCTTGTAATTCAGCATCAGACAGCTTCCGAAATCCTCCTATTCGGCTTCTTTCTGTTCTTACGATTCTGTTGCTAGCTGAATCTGTTACTCTGTTGCCATTTGAGGAGCCTACTTGAGAGTTCCCTCTACTTCCTACCTTATAAGAGACGGTTCTTGCTGCTGGTAGTCCCTTAAACTCTGGCTTGCCGAAATTCCGCATGACCCCACTACTTCTGGATAGAGCGTGATTTTTCTCATCTATCATTTGGGCAGTGTTCATCATATCTTCTAAAGTGGTTGCTGGGTGCAGCTTGAGCTCAGCCTTGATCTCTTCTCTAAGCCCATTTAGGAAGATACCTTTGAGATATTCTTGATCCGTTCCTCTTAAAGGCCCTGCGTACATTTCAAATTTCTCTCTGAAGTCTTCCACGGTGTTGGTTTGTTTCAAGCTTAATAGCAACTCATATGGATTTTGCATCATGGCAGGTTGAAAGCGTCGGATCACTACTGTCTTGAATCTTTCCCAGGTGGGGTTTGGAGAATTAGCTTCCCACCATTGGTACCAGCTGAGGGCCTTGCCTTCCATGGCTATCAAGACTGCTTGCAATCTTTCTACATCATTCACCCTTTTGATCTAAAAGTATCTCTCCAAGCGGTTCACCCACCCATAGGAGTCTTCTCCTGAAAATAGCGGAAGCTCCAACTTCCTCCAGCGATCTTCCATTATTTCTTCATTTCTCCTCTTTGCTGGTTCTGTTTCTGGGTCGTTTTCCCTTCTTCCTCCAGTGTTTGCAGTAGATTCTGGGGTTGGTCCTCTGGCCGAGTGATTCACCAAGGTTTCCAGCAACTCTTCCACTCTTTTCAGCCTTGCATCGCTCAACTCTTGCCTAGTTGTCCTCACCTCCTGTTCTTCTGCAAGATTTCGCCTCCATCCTTCAAATGTCCTTTCTAGAGTCTCTAGTCTGGCTTCCATCTTTGATCGGACCATGAAAGACCTCCAAGATTCTATCTTGGCTCCCAAGATCCTATCTTTGGCTCCCCAAGATTCTATCTTGGCTCCCAAGATCGTGGATGCTCTGATACCAGTTGATAGACTGGTTCAGAAAATAAGAAGCTAAGAAAGAAGAAGGAAGAATGAAGAAAAGATGAGTCTTGTATCACGAATGGGATCCTGTCAGTAACAACCTTACTGATCATGGATAAGAGACAATGCTTTACAGTCCAGGGGACTTTGAGAGCCCTGGTTCCCTCCCTCTCTAATTTTCCTCTTTCTGTTTCTCCCCCCTACCTCTCTCTCGCTACCCCCTTTTATAAGGCTGTCTGGTCCCCTTATTCTGTTGCTTTACAGAATTCTGTTATTCTGTTATTCTTGTCTTTCAGTTATTCTGTTATTCCTGTCTTTTCTTATTTCTTCTAATATAAACCCTTTTTATTGAGGGTTTCCTAACACTATCTTAATGTCATCCCCAGTTAATTATGTGGCAAATTGAGTTCCATATTTTCAAATTAAACATGAGAGCTCATCTTATTTTATTTTATTTTATTTTTTATGTAATCCATTTTTAAGCTGATATTTATATGATTTTCCTTCAATTATTATTGTAATTATGCATTCACATAGGTATCCAAGCTTGACTCTATAAATTCATACGTATTTACATATTAGCGCACATGCTTAAAAAGGCATGAACAAGGATTACTTGGAAGAGTTAAAACCAAAAAAAAAAAAGTATTGAACAACTTAATGCCTTAAATCAATTAAAAATTGTTTGTCTTTTGAAATTTGTTTGGACATTTTAAGGCCACATGATAAGCACTTCCTTAGATGACCTTATGGAGTGCCATCCATATAAATTATATATAAGGACAGAATAAAACCTAATTACAAGCACCAAGTCCCACCCACTTTAAATGATGAAGAATCTAATGTCCTTTCCCATTGTCCACCCCCCCCCCCCAAAAAAAAATGTGTCCCAAATGCCATTCCATATTTGAGATCATCAACTACAGTTGGTATTTTGATAGACATGGCAATGTACATATGAATTTGAAGGTCCGTTATTGTATTTCTGACGAAAAAAAATATCATACAATACAACAAAACATCAGAAATTATAATGATTTGTAAGATCTTCGTCCTGAGGTAATACTCAAAAAAAAAATAGCAGCTCCAACCATGATGGCAACATTAAACCCAAAACTGGGACAATTATACCTAAGGAATTTATCAAATACTAGAGAGTAGAGACCAAAAGAATTGATCTTTCGAGTGGAAAAGTATCTACATATTCCGGAATATATGCTTTTTGTTCGTGCAAACTAGTTGATGGCTGGTAGAGGATATTAACCCGAAGAGTTGACAGACAAACTGACACCTTCAGATCCTGGAGTGCTGCATTCAGGTGATTTCTTGCTCATATAGTATGGCGATGTGCACATCACCCTAGTAACATGCAAAACCATACTTTAGCTTCACAATGCCATTACAAAGAGCAATGTTGCAATTACTCGTTTTCTTTCACAAATTGTTACTCATTACCAATCATTTGACTCGCTACATACTTGACAAAATTTATTTAAAATTATCCTATTTATTTATTGACATCACCTATAATAGCATTAAAACAACGGTTGATGGAGAAAAATAGTAGTTACCTTTCCTTGCGCTTCTCTAGAAAGCGAGCCAAGGATGCTTTACGAGCCTGAGGCAAGCCAACTGAAAACAACGAGAAACTTAATATTTGTATTTGCCTCACAACTTACTGAACTTGAGCACATAGTGCGTCCAGAGCACACATAAGCTATACCTGGTGGAACCATTTTAACAGCTGCAGATCCTGCTGAAGTGACTGCATTAGGAGAATCCAAATGGTTGATTGGGGTAGCTGAAGATGCCACTGGTCTCCCTATAGCAAGTTCGTTGTTGCCAGAAGATCCTCCCACAGGCTTAGCACTGGCATGAGAGGCCAACGGAAGAGGGCTTGGTAGGGGGAAGGGCCTGGAGATTGGTGCCTGAACTTGAGCTGCGGATACTGTCCTGTTCTGAAGTGGAGTAGACGCATTTCCAGCAAGTAACATAACAGCCTGAGCCTGAATGGAAGAACAATTATTAGAAAACAAAAATGCATAAAAATACAAATTGGTCAATCTGAAATTTTAAAATAAATCAGAAACAAGTCGAGAAGAAATATGCCTTCTCAGGAGATATGTCATCATAAACACACACTGAACCAGCGTAGAAAATGGTCATCTGAGCAGGTGTCCCATAGGATTTGGAAGAATTCCTACAAAGAAAACTCAAATTTCAGCCAGTGTTCTTAGTGACATTGTAAATGGCTTTCCCCACATATGAAATTTATAGTACCTCAAGTCCGTGGTGCCAACTATGGAACCTCTAGATTGAGGAAGAGGAACAGGGGCTATCAGTGAGACTCCTCCAAATGGATGTGGTTTTACGGTGGAATTAAGCATGTTCTGGCCATTGGAAGCAAGATTAGATTGCAGACTTAATTGATTTGATTGATTGGAGACTGAAAATAGTCTTGTTTCCTGAGTGAAAGTCGAATGTTGCTGGGGATGTACTGTCTTCCCATGATTATTTCCTGCATGCTTGTCTCTAAAATTTTTCTACAAAATTTCAAGGGAAGAAAGTACAGAAGTTCAGTTGCAGAACAGTTATAAAAAAACCCATCAGAAATTCATAGCAGCAGCGACAGTAAAGGATAAGGACATCAATTTTCTACACTGGAGATTATTTGAGTCTTTAAGAAACAAAAACAAGTTTTCAGAGTGTCATTGTACTGTAAGTAGGAACAAACCTGGATAACTCCTGAAAATGGCTTCTGGTTTGAATCAAAAGCTTCAGAGGTTGACATAGTCATGTATCCGGATGAGGCTTGTGGATCAAGAGTAGTCTTTCTTGGCCTATCATGCTGAGTGGCCTTGAAGGACAGCAAGTGAGGAACAGCAGAGACCTTGTTTGAGAACGACCACTGCATTCCGGAACCCCTCACTGGCACTGCAAATTAAGGACAAAATGGAGCAGACACTAAAACAGGTCAATAAGAAATCAATTTCAACTTACACAACAATAAAATCAAAATATGCAAAAGAAAAACCATCCGCAAATCATCATGCTAAATATATACCTCAAAAATTAGTAACTTGGGCAATTTGATATGATCCAAGTTACCAAAAAGAGCAGACTTCAAAACTATCATAGAAGAAAATCGATGAAGTTGTTCATAGGATGGGTAGAGTTACCATCAACTCATTTGTAGAAGCTATGGTAGAGCTTTCATATAAGGAAGCTAAGGCCTTTGCACTATTTCTCATATTCTTTTTTTCTCACATGTGATCATGTTTAGTATATAATTCTGTATGTCGGTCGCAACTGGCCAATCACTATTCGTAATTGCAAATCTAAGAAGCAAAATAAGGAAAAGTACTAACTCCTCGTGCAGGTAGAGCTTATTTAATCATATCCACGATGTAAGATGTATTACTGTATTAAATACTATCGTTCCTAATTACATTGTTTCCTTGAATAAGTATTTTATATTAACGTCACTGCACCATGCCAGCACTAAAACCCAAGACATTACTTTATTTTTGAAGCCCATTCAACGCGGCATATTAAATTAAGATAAAAGAGCTCACGCCCATGTTAACCATGAATAAAATATGCTTAGAAAAATACATTTGGCTGTCCTCATCATTTAAATATATCATATTAATTTAAAACTCCAATGGAAGGAAGAAAAAGAAGAAGCACATTTCACCGCAAAAGTATATAATAATAGTAACAGACAACTAAGACCACATTTCTATTATGCACCAACTATCCAACTAACAAAGTACTGTATTATATTTTATCCAAACCATTGCTTTTCCTTTCTATATTGTAAGTATTAAAAGTGAACCAGCTTAAAATAAAATATATAACTAGGGAAATAGTAGGGTATGTTTGCATATATTTTTATTTTTTTATTTTTAAAAAATATTTTCAAATTAAAGAAAAATAAATGATAGGGGATGATTGATATTGTAAATAAAAAATATTTTATTTAATTACAAAATTAACATTTGAAACAAGAAAATAAATTTAGAAAACTACAAAAAAATATTTCTATTTTTTATTTTTAAATTATATATTTAAAGAATAATTTTTAACAATAGATTCTAAAAATAAACTGTTAAATAAGTTTTTTTATTTTTAAAAATAAAAAATAAAAAACAAACAGACCTGTAATTTTTTTTTAGTCTGTGACCATCTCATGAAACAAACGCACTGAGATGAACTGAAAATTTAAATCCAAGTTGCCGTCATCAAATCTAGAGCAAAGACTGATTTCAACAGAAGAAATATCTATGCAGTATAATATATATATAATGTATGTATATCTCCATGCGATGCTTGACCTATAATGTAACATCACACCATAATACTACATGGACCCGGGTGAAGTGACTGGCCCCCCTTGCATGTCATCCTGAGAAACCTTAATTGATTCATCCAAGTAAAAATAGCTGCAGTGGTCCTTAGGTTGTGCTTTTTTATTTATCAAAATAAGAAGGGGCGGGGGGAAGAGCCCTCGGTAGTAGTTTGCATTTTCTGCTAGGAAAATGTATTCTTCGTCCCAAAAGGTGTTGAAAGATAAAAAATCTAAGTGAATGAAGTTCCCAAACCGCCATGCCTTAGAAAACAGGGCAATCAGAACAAATAAAGTATTGTGCACTCAAAAATTCTCAGAGTTTTTATTTTTATTTCTTTCTCAATCTACAATACCAACTTACCAGAGAAGAGCTAGAATACCTAGAATTTGACAACAAACCAACAAAACGAATTAAAGCTCGTAGCAAATCCAAAACTTTTCAAGCTTCAAACTCAACCAATTGCACAATGAATACAAAAATAGAAAAATACACTCTAGAAGCTGGAAACTGAGTGAAATAACGAGAAAATTCTTGCAGCATGTCACCTGAGTCCTTTGAACAATCAGCAGCCTCGTCTTTCATGGTTCTCGCACCATTTTTGGAATTTCTCAAACCCAAAAAATCCATCTCCATATGAAAAAAATACAGACAAGCCAAAATGTTACTCTATGTAGTTGCGAATGAATGAAACTTTCTCCAAACTAGACCAAGGGGAAAACAAAACAGTTCAAAGAAAAGAAGGTTGCTTGGGCAGCTGGCAGAGTGGAGGGGAAGGGCAAGAACGAAGGGGCAAATACATATATATTAAAAAAATGGAAATAAGCTTGTGTTTTTGCGCTGAGCTTAAAACATAAATCTCAACCGTAGGATTAAAAGGCATCGGTTTTATGCTATGGATCAGTTTGTTTGAAAATGGGTCGGTCACCACGTGCGCCACCGATCCCGATTCAGAGTGGTGGGCGTTTTGGGGCTTGGCATTCACGATGGCGTTCCCGTTTTTTAACACGTGGTTTTTGGGTCTTGTCTTTTTCTTATTTTCTACGATAACAAAAAAATTGATTTTGTTATATTGGCTTTTTATTTTTGGTGAAAAAATAATAGATTTGTTTTGGCATTTTTCTTCCCGACTGGGCGTTTCACGAGAAAAAATTAAGAGATTCTATTTGTCTGTTATGAGCACGGGGCAGCCTGGCTGTCAGACGAAACCGCGAAGGACTGAGTTAATTGAAATATCGACACCTTGAATTTAATTTAAAGGATGTGGATCTTTTTATATTTCCCGTCATTTTTTATTATTTTGCGAAGTTGCAATTTTTTACTTCAAAATTCACTGTTTTTTATTAAAATTTATAATTTCAGGTAAAAATTTTATATCTATTTTTTTCAAAACTTACCATCCTTCTCCTTTGAAAATAAAAAAGAGAGGAATTATTTCCTAATTCAAAACTGGAGATTTATATTAATAATGTATGCAAAGTATGCCGTACACTATATTCTATTAAGGTAAGTAGGTTGGTTTTAAAGCACATTACATTGATGTTGATATTGCAATTAGCGTAACATTGTAGGCACCCAGTAAACACACTTTGTCCTATGCCAAATTTGATTCGTCATGCTTGCCTAGTTCAATCATTTATCATTCATAAGTTATTTGTTTTAATATCATCACATCTATTTATCCAATACGGCCACTTGAGAGAAGATTAAAATTGTTTTTGATCTTTTTTTTTTTTTTGCAATAAATATAGTACCTGTATTCTTATTTTATTTAAATCATTGGGTAGAGATATAATAATGAGAGATTTGATCCTTTTAAATAGTATGTTAAAAATCTTAAATTTAAAAATTTTCATCATAAATATAAAAAAAATTCTTATCTCATCTGAATTATTAATAAGAAGATCAATTATTTGTTACGGATAAAGAAACTAAATCATTTATGATTTTTAATATTTATCTCTTCATGGCTTTAATAGATTAGTATTTATTTTATTAGGACACTTAGCAAAACTGGTAATAATAAGCTATCTTTATATGCAATGTGATGTTACGGGAAACATAACGTGACAACTCATGCGATCATTAAGTGCGTTGTTCTGAATTTTATCTCTCTTAGCTCTGTATGTATGATTTCTAATGCTGCCTTTCTTTATAATTGAGTTTCTTTTCATTGAATAAAATTTTAATTTCTTAGAAAAAAAATCTATATATGTATGTATCTAGCAGACGGTAAAAAGTCAACACGGGAAAGACATTTAAATACTTGTTAAAAGGTCGAATCCGGGGATTAAAGAAATGGAAAAGGTGGGAAAATTGGCGATGAGCGAGTAAAATAAGTTGAATTAAAAAAAGAAAAATATTATATTATGCCAATCGCCATTAAATTTTATTTATATAATAATTTAAATTATTGAAACATTGATTTAACTGTAACATCATAACCACCACCTTAAAGTAAATGGCACATGGGTGGATAAAAGAAGATGGGAAAAAAGACGACGGAATCAAGAAAGAGTGAAGGGGAAGAAGGAGCATGTGCCGTGGATGCGGACGGGGACAGCATGTGATTGCTGAGACCTTTATATTTATTTCATTTTTTTTTCTTTCCTTTTTTCCATTGGTCCCCGCACGCCACCAACTCAATGACCCCACACGTATTGTATTTTTATTTTTATTGATGAAAATTAAAAAAATTCAATAGATTATCTGCTCTTTAATATTAAAACTTAAAACATGTAAATACGTCTGGTGAGGTAAAGATTGGCTGGGGAGCTGTAAAAACAGTAATCAAGTTTCAAAGTATACTTTAGAGGAGCAAAGAATGCGCACTCTGAACTACAACTATGGAACCCGGAAAAAGGAACTCTTGGGGTAGTCCTTTCCTCTCCACCGTCTGAGATAAAGGATCTTTATAGAAGAAAATGTTTGAAGCGGCAAATGACTAACTATCAGTTATGGAAAGCTTGCTTTGAAAGATTATGTTAGTTTTGATATAGGCAAAATTTTATATTTTCTAAACATAATCATTCTTCTGTTAGTCCTAACTCATAAAATTCATAGTAAGAAGGATTAAATATGACATCTTCATATTTCTTTTGTATTGAAATAAACACTTATTATAATTCTTTTGAATCACATGCTTCAAAATTCTCAACGTGTTTAGTGAGAAAAAGAAAAATTATTAGCTTTTGTGATCGAGGTAATCTTTACACTTAAATTAGATAATTGCTACTCAACTTTTACTTGTACTTGACTTCATTCATTCAATTTTCTACAATTAAAAGTTCGTTGAGAATACATAAATTATTTTTCTATCAAAGTTTTCTTGACTAAAGTGCAAGGAAAAGTGTAAGATCAAGGTTTCATATACCTCCATTTAACTAATGTATTGTGAGGTCACTAATTTATGAATCTCTATTTCATGAGTGTTTTGATGTAGCTATTATAATTGTTGTTAAATTAGAGTTTGAAGCATGTGAGTTTATTATTTTTAAGAATTATTTTATCTCTTTTGTATAGAATTTTCTACAACAATTGATTAAAATAAAAGCAATCAGAATGAAAATATATAACCTAGCAACAATAAGTGTTTAAGGAGAAGAAGCAAAAAACATATGAGAGGTAGGATGCAGTATTCACAAGCAACTAAGGAACATTTTAGATAATAATGTCCGAGAGAAATCTGATCAAAATAACGTTGAAAAAAATTAAGAAAAAAATATTAGAGAAAATCTAGAACTTGGGAATGCATTTTTAATTTTAACAAACTAAAAAAATTAATTTTTAGATAAGACTCTTAAATTATTTTATAATTTTTTCAATAATGACTCTGGTTAAGCCTCCCATATTATTTACGCACAGAGATAAATTTATTAACTACACTTTTTTTTTATCTTTTTTTTGCACACAAGCTCACCACTTCTAATACTTATCAATATTCTTATATAAATTTTATATTTAAACTTTTACTAGATGCCTAACTTAATCAACGTAAAATTAAACCTTTTAAAACATTAACACACTTACAACATTAATTACTTAGTTCTTTGAAGAATTGGATCCTTTTTGAGATTGAGTTGATACCAAAACTTTTCATTATTTTGTATTTAGGAATAGATTCGAGGTTGAGCCTTGGGTGTTTAGATGGCAACATTCCCTTTGTAATAAGTAATTTTATTTTTAATAATAAATAAAAAGTTAATCATTTATTTTATTATTTATTTTTCAGTTCTATGATATATAAATTATCTAAATGTTATTTAATTGTTTAAAATAAATTTTAAATTAAAAATTCGGAGGATGAAACGCATCAAGAGTTCAATTTTCCTCCATTATCAATATCAATAAACAAAACTTGTTTTTAATTGTGTTTCTATCGGTTTGACTATCTTTACTATCTAAAAATATTTTACTAACTACTCATGAAAATTAGAATTTAATTCATTTAAAATTGGATTCATAAATAATTTCACATATAAATTTATTTTCAGGTTAATTAAATTCTTTTTTTTTAGTTTTAAAACAGGGATAAGTGACAAATCCATAAAATTCATTGTGAGGTTCAAACTTCAATGTCCCCAATTGAAGTCCCGGGGATACGTGCGATATATTTGTGCCCACTTGGTTCTCTAATGCGTATGGTCTATGATGGATGGCATGTGATTTTGGAAGCCCGGGAGCGCGTGAATCTCTTGTGGTTCACAAGTCACGAGCGCACCCAGATGGAGTTTTCCGGCCATTTCCATATGGTTGACGGTAAATTGGCATGTGTTTTTACATATGTGTTCTCCCTAGTACTTTCTAGATATCGATTTAAAGAATATTTTTATTTTTATTCATTTATCATTTTAAAAAATTAATAATACATTTATTATATTTTTTCAAATATTATTTCTATAATTTAAATAAATACATAATAATTTCACTTATTAATTAACTTTTAATAAAAATATATTAATAAACTAAAATTCATTCCCCTTAAAATTAATATTATTTATTATATTTTTTAATTTTTATGTATTAACCTTAAATGATACTTAAAACTTAAAAGAAATGAAAAAAGTACTATCCAATGAAATTACTTCAGCTAAATTTGTTGCACCTAATCAATTAAATAAATGGATTACTGTGTTCTCATGAATTCATATTAATTAATATTAATTAATAGTTAAATGCAGTTGTAGACTGTAATTACTAAAAAGGATTCAAATTAAATAGTTATCAATTTATTTATCCATTTATTAATTTCGGAGAGTTCATACAGATTAAAAATTTAACTTTCCAAATTTTAAGGTATTAAAAATTATAAAAATTAACAAATGCTCTTCATTTATTAATTATAATTAAGGACATGTAATATAATTGGAGTATACAAGAATTTCTCTTCAATTGTAACACTTATCTCTATCATTATTTATTGACAATTATCAATTTATAATTTTTTGTTAATTCTGTGAGGTCACACAATTCGAAAATTTGATTCTCCAATTTTCTAAAGCATTAAAAAGTCTAAAAATTGGTAGTTAAATCTTATTTGTTAAATAACACTAAAGTCATGTATTATAATTATGATATTTCTCTTGTATCTAGATAAAAAATTTGGATGTCAATATCTTAATTGACAAGCCAATTTAATTTTAATAAATATGTAACTAGTGACGAGTCATTAAATAATCTATAATACTTTAATTAGTGTTTTTTTACCTTTAATATAACCTCAAAGTTCATATTATTTTCAAATTGACTTTAATCCATTTAAACCTAATAAAAACCTATTTAATTATTTAAGAACTCTATACATTTTGACCAAAAAAAGGAGAAATAAACGACTTTGCTCACATACACCCAAAGATCAATTTATATTAGCATGTCAAGAAATTTTTTTATAATTTATTTGTTTTATTATTTGATAAATTGAAGTTTTTGTTTAAAATTTAAAGACCCATTTTATTAGTAAATTAAATGAACATTTTCCTTGGTAATTCTATATACAAGTTATGCATAGATTGACTGGATTAGACATGTACAATATATATATATATATATATATATATATGTATATGTATATGTATATTTTAATACATCTATTCAGTTTTATATTTAGGTCATATTAATTTATATAAATAATTAAATTACTTGCTGATATTTATAATGATATTTGATATTATTTTTAAAAATTTTACTCTGTATTATATTTAGAATTCAAACTTAGGATTTTGTGTGGGTTTGTATTAAGGCTATATTTAGTGCAAGTATTCAATATGCTAGCTTATTTGATTCTATTTCACACCATAAATAAGTTAATTTATATTTTATTGACTTAGTATATATATTATAAGACAACTTCTAGAGATATCCTATATGCAAACCTATTAAAAAAATAAATTTTGATTTAATATTTTAAAAACTTATAATTTATAAGCTATTATGTACCTTTTTAATTTTTTTTAATTCATCCTTATTTTTTTATTAATTTACAATTTATACCCTTTATAAAAGAAACTTAAATATCTTTTTAATAATGTGTTTCCACCTTCAATTCCTTTTTTATTCTTTTTTTAATTAAATCATAAGTAATTATATTTTTACACTAAACTCTTGACAAAGAAAAATAAATAGGTAAGTAAATAAATATATGATATCATAAAAAAGTTCAAAAATGAACTAAAAATTATTTTTATTTTTCTATTTTAAGTTATATATGATATCAATTTAAAGAATTTTTTTATTTTTATTCATTTATCATTTTTAAAAATTAATAATACATTTATTATATTTTTTCAAATATTATTTCTATAATTTAAATAAATACATAATAATTTTACTTATTAATTAATTTTTAATAGAAAACATATTAATAAACTAAAACTCATTCCTCTTAAAATTAAGATTATTTATTATATTTCTTAACTTTTATGTATTAACCTTAAATGATACTTCAAAGAAATGAAGAAGTATTATCCAATGAAATTACTTTAGCTGAATTTGCTACATCTAATCATTTAAATAAATGAATTCTTATATTTTTATGAAATTCTTACTAATTAATAGTTAAATACAGTTGTAGATTACAATTACTAAAAAAGATCCAGACTAAACAGTTATCAATTTATTTGTCTATTTATTACTTTTGGATAGTCCATACACATTAAAAATCTAATTTTCCAATTTTTAAGATATTAAAAATTATAAAAATTGATAAATTCTCTTTATTTATGAATTATAATTAAGGACGTGTAGTATAATTGGAATATACAAAAATTTCTCTTCAATTGTAACATTTATCTCTATTATTATTTATTGACAATTATCAATTTATAATTCTTTGTTAATTTTGTGAGATCACACAAATAAAAAATTTGATTCTCCAATTTTTTAAAACATCAAAAACTCTAAAAATTGGCAATTAAATCTTATTTGTTGAATAACGCTAAAGTCATGTATTATAATTATGATATTTCTCTCGTACCTAGATAAAAAAATTGGATATGAATATCTTAATTGACCAACTAATTTAATTTTAACAAATACGTAACCAGTGACAAGTCATCAAATAATTTATAATACTTTAATTAGTGTCTTTTTTTACCTTTAATATTACCTCAAAGTTCATATTATTTTCAAAATGACCTTAATCCATTTAAACCTAATAAAAACCTATTTAATTATTTAAGAACCCTATACATTTTGACAAAAAAAAGAGAGAAATAAACAACTTTGCTCAAATACACCCAAAGATCAATTTACATAACCATGTCAAGAAATTTATTTATAATTTATTTGTTTTATTATTTGTTAAATTGAAGTTTTTGTTTAAAATTTAAAGACCAGTTTTATTTGTAAATTAAATGAACATTTTCCTTGTTAAATCTAAATACAAGTTATGCATAGATTTACTAGATTATACATGCAAAATATATATATGTTTTAATAATTTTAATGTAAATTATTTTAATGCATGTATTCAATTTTAGATTTAGGTCATATTAATTCATATAAATAATTAAATTACTTCCTGATGCTTGTAGTGACATTCGATATTATTTTGAAGGTTTTACTTTATATTATATTTAGGATTCAAACTCAGGATTTTGAGTGTGTGTGTGTTAGAGCTATATTTTGTGTACTAATTTATTAAAAAATAAAATTTAATTTAATATTTTAGTATTATATCATTTATAAGCTATTATGTACCTCTTTAATTTTTTTAACCTATCCTTATTCTATTTATTATTTTTCAACTCATACCTTTCATAAAATAAACTTAACTATTTTTATAATAATGTGTTTCTACCTCGGGTCCCTTTCTTATTCCATTTTTTAATTAAATTGTAGGTAATTATATTTTTACACTAAACTCTTGACAAATAAAAATAATTAGATAAGTAAATAAATATATAATGTAAAAAATTTTAATTAATTTAATTTTAATACAATTATATCATAATTTTAAATTATAAATATATAAAAATATGTATGTAAATAAATACATAATATCATAAAATATAATTAAGAAGATAACTTATTATATTATGGGTTTATTTGGTTCAGGAGAAAATAAAATTTTTAGAAAATATTTTCCTAAGAAAATATATTTTTAAAAAATGAATTAATTTTCTATTGTTTCGTGCATAAAAAAATATTTTTTAATATTTGGTGCACAAATAAAAATTAATTCCATTTAAAGTAAACTAAAATTATTTACCTCAAAAATGTTTGAAGTAAATAAAAATTATTTACTTCAAAACTATTAAAATTTTACATACTTTTAAAAATTTATAAAATTTTTATCGTTCTTAGTGCCTAATAATTCAATGATGATTAATCTCCAATAATAAAATATATATTAAAAGTATTTCAAAATTTTATACATAAATTTATATAATTAATTTAATTAATTATTATAAAATATTATATAATAGAGCATACATCATGAGGAAGAAAGAGAGAATGTTTTAATAAACAATGTATGAAAATGTGCATCTGGTCTTTAATAAATAAAATTAGATTTTATAAAAATAAAAATAAAATATTCATCATGAAAATATTTAATAAATAAAAATAAATTTTTTTCATGATCGAATTTCTGTAACAAAGTGAGAAGGCAAAAAAGGAAAGCTTAGGCTCAAATGCAGGCATGGATGTACTGTATAACAAAAAAAATAAATTTTATTTTTTTAAAAAAAAGTTACTTTTTCAAAAAATAATACAATTTTTTAGTTAATTAGAATTTATTTTTTTGTTGACCGAAAATTTTAAATATCCAAATAAGGGAAAGTTGAAAAATGAATTCAAAAAATTCATTTTCCCCCAACCAAACAAACCCTATAAGTATTTAGTAAAATTAATTATTGAATTAGTTAAAAATCTAAAATGATATAAAAGACATGTTAATATAAGTATATATATATTTATTTTAAAATTAATTTATATTAATACAATAAATATGGATAAATTAATAATTTTGTCCTTGTAATCACAAAACACTAGTAAAATAATATCTAAATTATATCTAAATATTAATGTATATAGATAATTTTATTCTTTTGCATAAATTTGCATAGATAATTTCATCCTTGAATGAATTACTATACAAAGAGATAAAATTATATGTATAAATTATTATTTAAGAATGAATATGCAAATTTATATAATTTATAAGCAATTTTGTTAGTACTTCATAATTCTAAGGATAGAATTGTATATTTTGTTCTAAATATGTTTAAAATAAAAATATAATTATTTAAAATTTAATTAATTATAATTTTGATATTATATATTTATTTATTTATGTATTCATTATTAATTTATATACTATTTTAAAAAATATAATTAAGGGTATGTAATGTTAAGTAATTTAAAAAGTTAGTGTATTAAATACCTCTATAAACTAACTTGTAACCTATTGACAAAATTAACAAAATATATGTTAGTTTGTTTATTACACTAAAGACAACTTAAATAGATCACCTCTTCTATCATTATCTAAAAAATAATTAAATTAGTAAATTTATCATTATATAAAAAAGCATAGTGTTACTCTTTTATATTTATATTTTACTTGGCCGTCAATCTTACACATAGATTTACATTTTTTTTTTGGGCGAAAATTCTGATACATACGTTAAGCTTCACATTCAACCTAATTAAGTGAGATTTAATAAATAAGAAAAGAAACGAAAAGTTTGTAACAAGTATATATTTATCTAATTTTATGGTTTAACTTTTGTTTACTATCTAAATCATAATTTATTATAGCTAGCAACTACAATTTCAACAAATATAAAAATGACAAAATTATTAATTTTACCTTTAAAATTGTATAGCATTAACAAAATATTTCTTAAATTATATTAAATAATTAATTTTATGTCTGAATAATAATTCATATAAATCTATATAAATAATTAAATCCTTGAATATTATACGGGGTGACAATATTATTTGTACGGATAATTATTCAAAAATGAAATCAATCATGTAATATAATCTAGAAATTATTTTATTCATATTATATAATTTTAAGATAAAATTAATAATTTTATTAAAATAAATTCTAGGGATTAGAAAGAATGTATTATGTCAATTTTTTATAACTTATTAAAACACTTTTCTATCAAGAAACTTCAGATTCTAAATTACAATATAAGATTATTTAATGGTCTTAATTTTATCATAAAATCGTAATTTTGATAGCATTGTCCTATGAGAATTAGTTAAGTATTTTATCATAAAATCGTAAAAATGACAAGCTAAACCGAAGCAAGTAGTCTTCAAATTGCCTAATCCAATCACGTCCCTCCACAGTTTCGGTTTGGATTTCACACAACATGCTTGGATTTTGCTTTTGAATTCCCTGCTGCTTCAAATTAAAATTCACTGGCTTCCAACCACCATTTGCCATGGCCTCTTGCTTCTGATAAAAGAACAGCAAAATAAATAAATTAAAATTAAAAATATAAAATTTAATATATTTAACAATTTTGATATCCAAACCTTTACGCTGTGTACGTTAAAATTGTCCAATTATCGGAGCACTTAGCCAGTTTTCGTAGATGTCGAACTGTTGTTTCGGTGTTGCCATTCTCACGGCCTTAGAGGGCTCCAAACACAGAGAGAGAGGACCAAACACGAGAAGCAAGATTGAAATGGAAGCCGTTTGACCCCCTACCTGCAAATTATGAGACTGACAATCTATAAAATTTTCCATGCACCTCGGTTGCTGCAAACAATAACATTATTTATTATTTGCAGTCAGTGCAAGTCAATTTAATTTAACGCTAAACTGGTCGTGGGGCGCGTGAGGATTCTGCATCCTTACACTTTTTACGGCATCGAGATGTCGCATAACCATAGCCATAATTATCAATTTAAAAAAAAATAGAATATCATATGCCCTAAAAGTGAAATCGAAACATGAATTAGGAGATATTAATTAAATATAAAGTGATAAAAAACTGTAAATCTCAATTTAATAAATTAGAAAAATAAAAATTAATTTTAAATTCTATTTTTTGTGAAAGAAAATGGAAGAACCAAAAAGGGAGGACAATGTCTGTTGGACTGACCCAAACTCTTGCAAATGGTTTTCTGGGCCTTGTGGTCCACAAATTGGATATGCGCCATGAGTTCATGCATTCGGCTAGATGTTGGGCCAAAAGTCCAGGCTTGCTACATCGCACAGAAATTAAACTTATTATGGTTTCGCTCTGCTCCGTTCTCTCTCTTGACAAATAAAATAAAACAAAATAAAAAGTTATGGTTAAGCAATGAGGCTGAGCAACTTGGAACATCCAACGTGTTGCCACATTTCCAAGTCCACGGAGACGAAGAAGTAGATTGGGTCTTGTTAACTAAGTAGAGTCACTGTGAATTAACAATGGAAGCAATAATTGGAATGCTTTCCCTTCGAGAGAAATGGACTGTGAAGATTAAATTTAATTCACATTCGTAAAGTTTTAAATTTAAATTTAAATTTAAATATGGTAGGAAATAAATTTCATGAAATAATATCAAATGTTATTGTATTATTAAAATCATCACTTTGATTCTTGCTATTTTGTTAAAATAATTTTAAAATTTTTAAGAATTAAAATATAGTTTTATTTTAAATTGTCAAAGCATTCTGAAATTTGCTTGTAATACCATTTAAAAGCTCCTTTTAGATTATTTTATGGTCACATTCCAACTCCCAATATACTAGATTAAATGTTGCTCGCCAAGTTACCAAATTTTCAATCATTTTTTTTCTAATTGCTACTTGTAACATGTTTTACATTATCCACGGAGGCTTATAAATTCTAGAATCACAACCTGTAATTTTAAAAGCTTTATAAAGAGAAAACTTTTGTAAACAAAAAATTCTATAATAATTCCATTATTACATCCTTAGGAAAAATGACATCTTTTAATGATTTCAATGGCAGTTCTATTCTTTTCATAATTTATCTTCCACTTGTATTGAACTCTACTTAATCTCACTCTCTTTTAATTAAAGTGTAATATTTTTAAGTACAAATTTAATCAATGTATTTTTTTTAATGTATAAAAATTGAGGTTGTGAATTTAAAATAAAAATGAATATAAATTATTTTATATTAAAATACTAAGTTTCAGTAAAAAATTATAAATTTTAAAATAAAAATTATATTTTTTTCTGTTTATATAATTAAAGAAAAATAATAAAATATAAATATAAATATAAATTTTTATAGAAAATATTTTTAATTCTACAGTACTATTATTAAAGAAATTATCTTCTTAAATCGAATAATATATATCAAAATATCTTATTTATTAAACCATAAATGAAAGTAATAATAAAAACTTAATAATGCTACGTTAAAATTGAAAATATTTCCCTTTTCATGCATGTCTGGTTTCGGCCTGTGGTCATCAATATCTTCTATGCGACTCCAAAGTTGGAAGCTCAATCCTATTCAGCCATTTTCTCTTTCTCTCTCCATCAGTTCTCTACATTCCTAATATATTCATCTTCCGACAAATCCACTGTCGGGACCAAGAAGACGACCGCCCTCTACTCTTTCTCTCTCTCTCTAAACCACATAGTTGTTCGCACTCACACTGTCTCTGTCCCCCCCCCCCCCGGGCGAACCCCCACTCCCAAAGAAATTCACGATTTGATCTTCAATGTCACTCTCTGCAGCAGTCCTGCATCTATGATAGGGCTGCGCCTATTTCGCAAGCTGCTTCTTCAGTGTGCTTCTCGATCACGCCATGGTCTTCAAGGGCAGGTTCTTCTCCTCCAAAAAGTCGGACTCTTCTAGCCACGATGGATCTTCCAGTAGCCCGCGATCATTTGGGTCCAATTCCCCCATCAGATCCGAGAAGAAAAAGGTGAAATCAATTCCCAAAGATATACAGATCGCTAAGGCCGCTGGCAGCGGCAGCGGCAGTGGCAGTGGCGGCGGTTTTGGTGTTGCTCCGAGCCGCCAAACTCAATTGAAGGATGCAACGAAGAAGAGGGATGTGAAAGGCAAAGAAAGTCAAACCCAAACTGAAACTCGTTTGACATCGTCCAAGGTGAATTTTGGGGCGGAATCGGGTTTAAGTTTGTTACCGAGCTCTGGGTCGAAATCAAAGAAGATGGCAGCTGCGGCAACGGTGGAGGGAAGGGAGCCTCCTTCGTCGTCAGTTTCGCCAATTTTGGCATCATCCCTCGGATTGAATAAGATAAAGACGAGATCAGGACCGTTGCCACAAGAGAGTTTTTTCGGGTTCAGGAGTGACAGAGGGTCGACACTTGGTGCAAGTAATCTATCAAGGCCTGGTGTGGATGGAGGTTCAGGGTCAAGGTGTGGTGGGAAGAAAAAGGAGTTACTGCTGAATCAGAGCGGAGCTGGGTTTCAAGAGAGCTTTGGCAGTGGGACTTTGGTTGATAATGGAAGCAATTCGGATAGTATGTCTGCTAGGAGTGCACTATCGAGGGAGCAGAGCCCGAACATATTGGCACGGTCGCGACTACAGAATGGGGAGTCATCCTCCGAAGCAGGTATGCGTTGTTACAGTTGAACTCTACGTTCTTCGGATTTAATTGCTGGTTGTGAACTGTGAATGTCTCATTTGCGAACAATGTGCATTGAAAGCGAGTTGAAAATGATCTTTGGACTGTTAAAGTTTTGGTATCTCCTGTTGACGAGGTGTAGGATGGCCGATGGCCAGTGGGAACTTGGACCTGTTTTCAAATGTGTATATCATGGAGAGATTACTCACCACTTAATTATTTTTACATATTGTTCAGCACAAGTTATAGAGAAGCTGTTACCTAATTTTTGACGTAAAAAGCATGTATGAAGCAAGTGATTTTCCTCATCTATGATTTATGTAATTATATATATATTAAGGTTGTTAAATATATATTACACATTAAGGGATTGGGTCATTTGCCTAGCCAATTATCAAAACATTTGAGGCACTAGGATTTAAACCATGGATGACTCATTCTTTCCCATAATCCCATTTCAGTTTAAACTGGAAATATTATCTGTTAGTATCCAGTTCGATGCAGTTTAAGAAATATGCTTCACAAAGAAGGGATTGCTTGATTAATTGGGGATTGTGTTGCAAGCCTAAAGAAGAAGGTGGTTTGGGTCTTCGGAATTTGGTCTCTAGAAACATTGCTTTGGTGGGTAAATGGTTGTGGCGTTTTGCCTTGGAGCTAGGCTCTTTATGACATCAGGTCATAAAGAGCAAGTATGGTTTTGCATCCCAATGGTTGGGATGCTAAGGCTGCCTCTAATTCAACTCACAGAAGTCCTTGGCAATTCATTTCTCAAGTTTTTTCTTCTTCCTTTCCTCTACTTTGTTGTAATGTATGGGATGGTTCTAGTTTCATTTTTTGGTTGGGAGAGATTCCTTTTTTAGGTCGCTTTCCATGTCTTTATCCATTACCGCTCTTTATAATTTTTGTCATCTCTTATTTGTTCAATGAGAAGGTTCTAATGTTTCTTAGAACATTCATTTTCTAAGGAATTTGAATGATACGGAGGCTCCAAAATTGCTTGATTTTGTGATTTTGCTTGATTCCTTGACTTGTTCTTTTCTTCCAAGTAGACATACTTGATTCTTAGTTCCTTCTAGTTCTTACACTGGCAAATCCTCCTTTGAGTTTTTGGTCGAAAACCCTCCAAGTCAATTTCTATGTTTCTCTAAGTCTTTTTGGAAGGTTAGGGTCCCCTCTAAGGTTAAATTCTTTGTTTGAGCTGCTGTTTAGATAGGATCATTACTAATGATATGCTTCAAGTGCACAGGCCTCTCAAGGCACTATCTCCAAATATTTGTGTGATGTGTTATTGGAATTTAGAGACCAATAATCATCTATTTTTGCATTGTGCTATGGCTTGTGAGCTTTGGACCAATTTATTTTGCTTATTTGGTGTTACTTGGGTGTGCTCCTCAAATCTAGGCCGTTCTTTATCTACTAATATTAGATGGGGGAAAAGGGACAAGAAGGCTCTTTGGGATTGTGCTCGGTTGTCAATTAGCCAGTACATTTGGTAGGAAAGAAATGCTAGAATTTTTAGAATTCAAAGTCAATTAAATGTTCTTTTATGTGATAGGATTCAGATTGTCACTTATCTTTGGTTGAAAGTTAATGGCGTTTTTAGAGGGTTGAGTTTGTCTGATTTACATAGAAATTGGGGAACAATTTTGTATTAATTTTTGAGGATTACTTATCCTCTCCTATTGTATTCATTCTTCTATCCATGAAAGTGTTAGAATTATGTTATAGGAAATTATCTCTGATTGATTATGACTGATTCTAGGTTATATTTTGATTTATTATGATTGATTTTGGGGCTTGGGTTTGCCTTGTCTTGCATTCAATGTTAAGGGTATTAGAGTCTTTATATTTCTTTGGAACTCTATATAAATAGAGCATTAGGTTGAGTCTTTTATTGTGTTCAGAAGATATGTAATTCAGTAATATATTCAGAGTTCTTTCTAGCTTTCCTGCTTCTCCCTTTTCTCTAAAACCTAACAATTTCTTTTTCTATAAAAAGGAAAAAAAGAGAAGAAAAGAAATATGCTTCACAAGGAACAAGGAACTTAAGCTTTCTAAGTGCTTTGAAGCAAGTACAGTGTACATGAATTATACTGACAACTAAATTTATGAAGTTAAGAGTCTCATCATCATCCTATTTTTTGCCCAACTCACTCTCCTATAAAAAGTGGCAACTTAAGACATATCAAGGAACTACTAGTTCAGACTTCAGAGTCCCCATTGTTGCAAAAGATCTTACAAAGCAGGAATCACAAAGTATTACCTGACCTGAATACACTGAAAAGTCTGCAGCAAATAAAATAAAATAAAATAGAAAAAAGAATTTTTTTGCTGCCGTGGAAATGGATCTGGAAAGAGCTTTCTAAAGTGAGACTTAGCACCCTAAATATTGCTTCTGAAGAGCTTGCCATTATCCACTTTCATGGAAGCAATCTAGCAAACTTTTTCCCCAAAGTACTCATGGTAGATTTGCAACAAGTGGCATGTTAACTTAGCTATCTAACTAGCCTGTTAGTTCTTTAATAGGCCCCTTTTTTCCCCTTGTAGATTGTAGATTCCTGCAACTAAGAGGGTGTTTTTATTGGTAAAAATATGAAGTTATGCTTTCTGTCCATGGGACCCTGCTTCCATTTTGAAGGTCTTGGGTGGTTGAGTGGTGGATTTTCAACTTTAGTTTTCCCCACTATTAATTAACAAAATGGTTCTACTTGTGTTTCTATTCTTTTTTTTTTTTTTTTCACTGAACTAACTGGCAAATCTATAATTTTTCATTTCTCTAAATGTTACTTTTGGTTCCTTGGAACACCTTGAACAGGGAAACATGAATCATTATGGCCTAAGTCAGGAGGCATGAGAAATGCAGATATTCACACTCAAGAGGTACTGTGAATATCTACTATCTAGTATCTTCTTGAGTTGCATAGGCTCAATTAATTTTTGCCTTGTTTTGCATTTTTTCTATGCATCTGTTTATTGTGGCTGATTATTATTATTATTATTTATTTTAAATTTCCAGATGGCATATGATTTTGAAAACCCGAAAGAGTCTGAATCTCCTCGTTTTCAAGCTATATTACGAGTCACAAATGCACCCAGAAAGAGGTTTCCTGCTGACGTAAAGAGTTTTTCCCATGAATTGAATTCTAAAG
The DNA here is from genome assembly GCA_020226215.1 of Sindora glabra. Classification (NCBI taxonomy): domain Eukaryota; kingdom Viridiplantae; phylum Streptophyta; class Magnoliopsida; order Fabales; family Fabaceae; genus Sindora; species Sindora glabra. The sequence continues at coordinate 4,925,009 of CM035227.1, forward strand.
GAATCTGGCCTTTTCCATTTTGGAAGCCTCGAGGGTTAAATAACTTGGAGGTACTATAGCCTCCATTTTACTTTATGTTGTCTACATAGTGATAAATTGTCTTTGGGAAGTAAATTTATGCAATTACCTTGCTGTTTTATGCAGGATATTTTAGTTGCTATCCGGGCAAGATTTGATAAAGCAAAAGAAGAAGTGAACTCTGATCTGGCTATTTTTGCAGCAGACCTGGTTGGTATACTTGAGAAAAATGTGGATACTCATCCTGAGTGGCAAGAGACAATTGAGGACTTGCTAATTTTAGCCAGGAGCTGTGCTATGACATCACCTGGGGAGTTTTGGCTTCAATGCGAAGGCATAGTTCAAGAGTTGGATGATAGGCGTCAAGAACTTCCCCAAGGGATGCTGAAGCAGCTTCACACTCGAATGCTTTTCATTCTCACAAGGTGTACCAGGTTGTTGCAATTCCACAAGGAAAGCGGTTTGGCTGATGATGAGCATGTTTTTAATCTCCGTCAATCTAGAGTCTTGCATTCTGCTGATAAACGGATTCCCCCTGGTGTGGCGAGAGACACCAAAAGTTCTAGTGCTACAAAGGTCTTAAAGGATTCGGCCAAAAGATCTCATAGTCAGGAGCAGCATGGCTTGAATTGGAAGAGAGATCATGCTTTGAAATCAGAAAATCTTTCGTATCCTGCTGATGACACTTCAGAACATCTGGATTCTCCTTCTAGCAGAAATCGGATAGCTCCTTGGAAGAAGTTCTCATCTCCATCAGGAAAAAGCCCAAAAGAAGCTTCTCAACTGAAAGACCAGAATTACGGAAGGGCTGAGCCTTCAAAGGTATCAAATAATAGGAGATCAGCTTCTGATTTGGATCTCTCTGCTCCTAAGCTTTCTGAGCTCCAGGCTATCAAAGAGGAACATGCTTCTAAGCACCAACACAAAGTTTCTTGGGGTTACTGGGGAGATCAGCAGAATATTAGTGATGACGGTTCAATAATTTGTCGTATATGTGAGGAGGAGGTTCCTACTTCCCGTGTTGAAGATCATTCGAGGATTTGTGCAATTGCTAATAGATGTGATCAGAAGGGTCTGAGTGTTAATGAACGCCTTCTCAGAATTTACGAAGCTCTAGAAAAGATTATGGAATCTTGTACACAGAAGGATATTCAAAATGTAATTGGTAGTCCTGATGTTGCTAAAGTGTCAAATTCAAGTATGACTGAAGAATCTGACATTGTCTCTCCAAAGCTTAGTGATTGGTCTCGCAGAGGCTCAGAGGATATGCTAGACTGTTTTCCTGAAGCAGACAATTCTGCTTTTATGGATGACCTTAAAGGATTACCTCTCATATCATGCAAAACACGTTTTGGTCCAAAGTCTGATCAAGGTATGACAACACCATCTGCAGGGAGCATGACACCTAGGTCTCCTTTATTGACGCCAAGGACGAGTCAGATTGACTTGCTCTTAGCAGGGAAAGGTGCTTATTCCGAACATGAAGATTTCCCACAGGCATGTCATATTCTTACCCCTTTTTAGAAACTATTTTTTCTAATTGTCTTGACTCAGGCAATTGGAGGATTGGTTGTTTAAATGAGGGTTTCCTGCTTTGACATCAAATTCTTCCTTCCATGTTCTTTTACTTTGTTTGGTGACAGATTATCTGCTAGATATAATCATCCCTTGGTCAAACAGTTTTTTTTTTCCTTTCAATTAAGAACCATTTCCATTTGGTACTAACATACCACTATCATCTGGATTGTACTATTACACTGTAAAGACATTTAATGACTTACTCAGATGACTCTAGTCTACTACTGACGGCATTAAGGAACTTTTGTGGGTATTGTAGATGAATGAACTTGCCGATATTGGGCGATGTGTAGCAAATACTCCTCTGGATGACGATCATGCAATGCCATATCTATTATCTTGTCTTGATGACTTGCGGGAGGTTTTAGATCGACGGAAATTTGATGCACTTACTGTGGCAACATTTGGAGCTCGTATTGAAAAGTTGATACGGTTTGTATTTTGCTAGCATATATGTTCTAAGCAAACTACATACAAATGTATATGGATTCTAAATGAATAAAATTTAGGGTAACTTCATGTGTTTGTGTGTGTGATGGAAATAAGTTCTTACAAGCTAAGTCTTAACTGCATTTCTCAATGCAATAACAATTATTTTATAACTGAATAATCATGTATAATAGTGTTTTAACCACTTTTAATCCTTATCCAGCCAATCTCTATCTTTGGCACCCTTCACTGGTGATTCAGAGCTTAAGACTTGTCTATTATGTTGCAAGATTCCATGCTTTTGATTTTCCTACATGTTTTCTGCAACCTTTTGATGACTTTCTTAACAAGTTGTCACTTGCCAGGGAAAAGTACTTGCAGCTGTGTGAGATGGTGGAAGATGAAAAGATTGATATTGCAAGCACTGTAATTGATGAAGATGCTCCTTTGGAAGATGATGTGGTTCGTATCAATTCTAGGGATCGGACCTCCATTGATGACTTTGAAATTATAAAACCTATCAGTCGTGGGGCATTTGGTCGGGTTTTCTTGGCTAAAAAGAGAACGACCGGGGATCTTTTTGCTATAAAGGTAGTTATACTCCATGCTGATTATGTTATACCTTCAATAAAGTTTTACTCCGCATTGCAAAAAAATTTTATCCTGGGCTTCTGATATGTTGGTCACTCTTCTTTTCACCATTTATTTATGTGTTGTTCATGCATGCAAGACATTTGAAAATTTGGTAGCTACTTGATCGGCCATGTGTTTTTGTCTATGTAACAAGTAGAAGAATTGTTTCATAATTTGACTATCTTTTCTCATTAAACACACTTAATTTCCAATTGTATATGCCAAGAAAGCATATGAGTTGGCTTAGACTGAATTGTGTGGTGTCTGAACATACCTTATCTGCCACACATCTTTGGTTATGTAGTCTCCATCTGTATTGTGAAAATTGCTTGTAAGGCATCTAACATATTTAGTCTTTGCTGCTGACAACTGACAATATATAATGAAGTCAGTGCCAAATGCTACTTTATGGTCTGCCAGCTGCTGTTTGCGTATCCAGACCAGAAAACCACCGTACTGGTATTAGATAGCCTTTCCCTTGCCATGATAGGGTCTTCCTTCCAACAAGCATATGTATTCTAATTCTTTCTAGCTTTTGTGTTACTTTTATCTTCACTACATCTTTCCATGGTTCCATGCTTCAAGGTGGATTGATGCTATAGTATTTTCCATGTCTTTGTTGGAATGGTTTCAAACTGTGTGCTGGAAATTTTCTTTGCTTTCTTGTTTTAAGCTTTTGCTCCTTGGTTCCCTTCCACAATGTATTATCTGTCAACAGGTTCTCAAAAAGGCAGACATGATTCGCAAGAATGCTGTGGAAAGTATATTAGCTGAACGTGATATTCTGATCTCAGTGCGCAATCCTTTTGTGGTGAGCAGGTCTAACCTAGTAATTATTTAACTTCACTTTGAAAATGTTCATGTTGTTCTAACAAGTGTGAGCTCTCTCAGGTTCGTTTCTTCTATTCTTTCACATGTCGTGAGAACTTGTACCTTGTCATGGAGTATCTTAATGGAGGTGACTTGTATTCATTGTTAAGGACTTTAGGTTGCCTAGATGAGGAAGTAGCTCGTGTATATATTGCTGAAGTGGTAATTATTTTGTTCTCAGTCCATCTCTTCTATGTGGTATTCTAGAGAATTTACCTTTTATTTTGTTCCCGAAAACTTAATTTTCTATCCAATGGTAGGTGCTTGCATTGGAATATTTGCATTCTTTGTGTGTGGTTCATCGTGACTTGAAGCCTGACAATTTGTTGATTGCCCATGATGGTCATATCAAGGTAATGGGTTGACTGCCAAGATGTACAATTTACTCCTGCTGCTTTTTTTTCAACAGTGCTATCATATGCAGTGTGTCTGTTCTACATGCAATGTACCTATTGGGCTTGTACTTCTTTCCGCAAGATATCATTGGTCAAAAGCCTCTCAAACATTTGTTGTGACTTTTTGGGATTCTAGAAGGCAGGTGATCTTTGTTTTGTGCGTTCTTAAATGGACCCTTGTGAGCATTAAGGGACAAAGTACATCAAACCTTTTGGCTGCATAGTGCATGTTTTTTCACTTTCAATGTTCATGTATCGTTGAGGCTTTTCTGAATGAACGTTAATACTTAAAAGATATTCTCACTGTCAATTTGTTTTTTCCTCTTCTTTCTGTTTATGCAGTTGACAGACTTTGGGCTTTCAAAAGTGGGTCTCATCAACAGCACTGATGATTTGTCTGGTCCAGCAGTGAGTGGTACTTCCCTGCTTGGAGAGGATGAACCTCAGTTATCTGCATCTGAGCATCAAAGGGATAGGAGGAAAAAACGTTCTGCTGTGGGTACCCCTGATTATCTGGCACCAGAGATACTTTTGGGAACTGGACATGGTTTGTATAGCCTTTTTTCTCATTTAAGGCGTTAGTTCCTTTTTATTATTTGCCTCTTAAATTATAGCTTAGAGTTCTATCATTCTGAAGGGGATTTTATATGCCTGCTGTTTAGAATTTAGTTCCTAATGTTTTTGAACTAGTTATTGCAAGCATACGAGGAACAAAGTTGTTGAGCAGATAATTTGGGTTTAGGAGGGGTAGAAGAAAGGAGAAACTAGAGAGAATTAGGAGAGCTCTCTCTCTCTCCCACACACACATACACACACATATATATGCATTATAAAATCAATAAGACAGATAAATTACCAAAGACTTAACCCTCATGCTCTTTATAATGAGCTACTAAGAAATATAAAAATTCTAATGCCTATAACTTTAGATGCACTACAAGTAAGCCCATAATATAATCTAATTACTAAAATTGCATTTTGAAAAAAGTATTGAATGAATTTTACAGGGTATACTGCTGATTGGTGGTCTGTTGGTGTCATTTTATTTGAAATGCTTGTTGGCATTCCACCCTTCAATGCGGAACATCCTCAGGTTTGCACCCAATTTTCTAGCATGCATATACTGGTGTTTCAGTTTGAATTCTTATTTGTTTTACCTTTGCCATCTATTTATAATTTGAATTGCACTTTATTTAGGAAGACCCTATAAATGGTATTGCATTGTCCTCATTGACATTAGTTTCCCCATTTTCCATTTGCCAATTTATAAAATAGTGTTTAGTGTTGATAAATTTGTTGAGTTCTAACTGATGACTCTGGGTTGTTGTTTCTTGTGTTTCTAGACTATATTTGATAATATTCTCAATCGCCAGATACCCTGGCCCCAGGTTCCAGAAGAAATGAGTCCTGAAGCTCAAGACCTTATTGATCGGTAATGGATTTGTTTTCCCCCTTTAATTATATTCCACTCAAGTGTCTGTTGCATGTATAATTTATTTTTATTTACTGTTCTTCTCTGTTGAGTACTTAGGTTCTCGGTTAATCAAGATAGCTAGGGGTTTTTGGGTTTAGTAACACTGAACTGATGTTCAATTTTCAGATTAATAACTGAAGATCCCAGTCAGAGACTTGGAGCCAATGGAGCATCAGAGGTGATCTCAGTTTTTCAGGAACAATATTGAGGCTTGTCTTTCATTTATATAAGTTTTTCTTGTATCCACTCAAATCCAATGATAGTGAAGCTTGATGAAACAGGTGAAACAACATGTTTTCTTCAAGGATATAAACTGGGACACACTGGCTAGGCAGAAGGTAGTAGTTACTCTTTCAAGTCAGATATAAATAATGTAGTCTGTCCCTTCATGTTGACATCCTGAGCTGAACAATACAAAACATTTGACGGTTTTGCAGGCTGCATTTGTGCCTGCTTCTGAGAGTGCTCTGGATACCAGTTATTTCACAAGTCGCTATTCATGGAATACATCTGATGGCCTTGTATATCCAGCAAGTGATATTGAGGATTCTAGCGATGCTGATAGCTTAAGTGGGAGCAGCAGTTGCTTGAGCAATCGCCAAGATGAAGTGGTATTGCTTTTATGAAAATTTGCACTGTCAAATAATTGTTAAATCAATGTTTCGCACATTGTGGGCTAACTTGCTCCTGGGACATAAATAATCAGGGAGATGAATGCGGGGGTCTTGCTGAATTTGAGCCTGGTTCATCAGTGAATTACTCTTTCAGTAATTTCTCATTTAAGGTAATTTTTTTGGTATGAATTTTGTTCTTTCCCTATAGTCTGATCATATAAGCAGCATCAATTGTCATATGAATGCTGCAAAGTCCAGTTTATTCAGATATTGTCCTATTACACATCAGAATGGGAATTAGCTTGTGATGAATAGGGAAAAGGCCTATCTTAGAGTTTATTGATTTTAAATTCAGCGTCAGTATTAAATATGTTGACCCTTGCCTGTCTAGAATGTTATGTTTTGTAGGTAGTTGAGTGAAATATTTTAAGTATCTTCTCTTGTTGGTGTTATATGTTGTCAGTGTGATTATCATAAGTTTGTTTTGGAGTTTCTTCATGATTTGATGCTAAAATTTTCTTATTTATACCCAGTTAGTGTACCTTTCATTCTTCTGTATTATGTTTCATCAGTTTCCTTTTCATTTCTCAGAATCTCTCCCAGCTTGCCTCAATCAACTATGACCTTCTCACCAAGGGATTGAAAGATGATCCATCTACAAATTCTAGCAAATAATGTTCGCACTGTGGAAGACCAGAATCTGGTTTTTGTCGCAAGATCTGGGCAATTTTGGGGGGCATAAGTATACCTTGTACATGTATGATCTTGAAAAAGCTCTGTTATTTTGTCATGTCATGCCTACAGATTCTGCTGTTCTAATTGATATATCTGATTTGCAGATATTTAGAAATTGAGACTGGTTGAGGATGGGCTCCTTTACTTGGATTGGTAGCAGGCCAGCACTGTAATGTTTCGGTTATGTTGTATGAATTGAGAACTCCAAATGTACTTGTAATTGCGGAGGACAGCAGTGTTGGTTGCAGAACACATCCTTTTTAGTAAATGAGAATACATCCTCTTTGTTAATATCACTATTTGTTCTCTTCTAGTTTTCAGAATTGAGAAAGGTAAGTCTCTTGTGAGTCCTCTCTGTTGGAGGTATTCAAAATAAAGTTACTACATAAGCAGAGATAGACATAAAAAAATAATAAAATAAAAAAACAGCTTCGCAATTCATAAAACAGTTATTTTGAATATGTCCTGCTTAAACGGTCACTGATTTTAAAAGATGCAGAACAAGACATGAATAGCCAAGAGGCAACGGATACATGCCATGTCCATCTGGGCTTCTCTTCCATCACTTTCTTATTTCTTTGTTTCCAATTTTTTTGAATCTGGCCCCAAATATGATGAGGCTATACATGGCAACAAAATTTGGCCATGAACCAGAATTAGGACCACCGACCAGCCCAGTATCTGAATTCTGAACCCTCACTTAAAGCTCTGCCCTTCCGCTGTATGTATACACGATTTTAGTAATGGTCACCCATTGAAGGTTTTGTTATAATCACCTTACAACTTCTATCATCATCTTTCACTTCCTGTACAGTACTCATCTCACAAGGATTCTCGTGAATGCCTGTTACCACCATGCATTGTAAATATGTTTCATTTTTAAAAAAAATAAACTGTGTGCAATGAGTAAGTAAAATTTACAATTCCGTTTATAAAGTATCCGGCACGGCTTTTTAGATTTTTCTGAAAGAATAAAAATGATACAAGAAAATAATTATTTAATAAAACTCGAAGTTGTTGCAACTATGTCTTGATAGATGTCCAAAGGTGTCAGCCTAAAAATGCATATGAATTTTAGACCTAGCCATACAACAAGCAAGTAGACAAGGGGCTCGCAGTAGCTCTAATTCTTATAGAAACACTTCGGTGTAAGTAATGTATCTCACATTAGGGGGAGATAGACTGAGATCGTAACAAGGCAAGTCCTGCCATGTGGATCCTTCCAATCTGTGCCGCAGGACTTAGGAATTCGATAATGTTTCTACTATTTTCGGCCATCTATATAGAGATAATGTCTAATTTCTAATATTTTATGTAATATATTAGCCATAATCGAATAATTATTTCAAGAATCATTTAATTACATAATTAATACATTATAAACATAGAATAATACATGATAGTAATACATTATAAACATAGAATAATACATGATAGTTTGCATTCCATTCAGATGACTTTAGATCGGTGTTAAATGAAAATTGTAGCCTTTGACCGATTTTTTTCTAAAATTGATCACAGTATAAATAACTCAAAAAATAAATCCAATGCTCAAATTCTGGTAATTTGAAAATAGCTTGTGAGTGGTTAAAAAATAAATAAATAAAATAATTCATTATAACCGATTTAGATACAATCATTTTATGAGCACCATAAATCAATTCAAAATGACTGGATCCATTGGATTTTATGCTTAAGCATCCTATGTCCTATTTTAAGTTAGTTCTGGTTATAAATCATAGACATCTTTAGGCTTTACCAAGGTGGGGTTCACGTCTACAACAACCTTTTTGGTTTAAAAGAAAAATTAAAGAGATGAATCTATGCCGATGCCACCGATAAGACACCGCAACCAACCAATGGCTGCACCTTTAACGCATCTGTTTCATCAGACAGACAAAAAGTTTCAACAAGAGCAAAAGCCAATGTCAAAGCAAAAGTAATAATTACATCAACCAGAATCCACCAACAATAACAAATAGAACATATGATCTAACCCTCCCCCATTATGGTATTGATCGGGAAGAATTAAAGAGAAATTAGTAGATTGAAAAAAAGAAAGAAATATAAATAATAGTGAAGGAAATTGACAGTTGGGTGAAGAAATCTGAGGCTCAAGCTAAATAAATACACATTGAGCAATTGATTTAGCACTCAAAGGTTATGTGGGTTTTGACAAAGCAAAGATGACCTTTTTACACTATCAAGAAAAAAATGGTACCAATCCAAGAAGAAAGATGATAGTGTCACTTATCTTTATTCACTTAGTCCCATTTAACTAGACATAAAAGATATTGATGAATCTTAGAATGGATACTAAAATGTCTGTCTAGTAACACGAGACTTTGAGAATAAAAATATGTGATACTAACATTATTAAACCAAGACCAAATTCATCTAGAAGATAGAATCATCTTATAAATCACTGATCAAATCAGGCTGTTGAATTTGGTCTTGATCGTCTTTCACGCTAGAACGACGCAACTCTTCAATCCTGCTTGTCACTTCCGAAATTGAAGGACGCTTATCAGGATATGGTGCTGCACAATCTACTGCAAGTTGTAACAATTGGACCATCTCTTCCTCAACATTCTGGTATCTAAGAAGCTCAAGATCAAACACCTCAGAAGTCCATTCTTCGCGAACAACAGATTGCACCCATCTTGGAAGATCCACTCCTTCTTCGTTTAAGAGAGCATGAGTTGGAGCCTTTCCAGTGAGAAGCTCCAAAAGCAAAACTCCAAAGCTATAGACATCTGCCTTTTGGGATACTTTGCGAGGATCAGTTACTTCTGGCGCACGGTAGCCTGCAACACGGGTGGGAGTGGAAGAAGGACCAACAAGCTGTGCAAGCCCAAAGTCAGATACTTTGGCATCATAGGATTTAGTGAGAAGGATGTTTGATGATTTGATGTTTCCGTGAGAAACATTAGGCCCTTGTGAATGTAGGTACTCAATGCCACGAGCAGCTCCAAGTGCAATGCCTGATCTCAATTCCCAATTCAATGGTGTCCTACCAGCCCCTTTGTTTCCTGCAATGAAAAATTAGAATTATAGACATTGTTGACACATTTACATTTAGTTGAACGGGAAAGAGCAAAAATTTAAGCGAAAATAAGAAACAAAAGATCAGGACTCTACTGCTGTATGAAAGCAACCACCATAATTTGATTAAGCCTACTAGCAAATGGACAGATGAAAGTAAATACCATATATGTGAAATCTGTGGGAGATAATGTTGAGATACATCCAATAATACTAATTTACAATCGCATATGGATCTAAAAGGAAGAAATGGAAGTATATTGTGAATAATCTTAAAATCTTAATTCCCAAAGGATGCCACGCCCTTATCATCCCACTTTCTTTGTATGTGCAATGTAATCATAATTCTCAGATAAAGTGACGTGTTGAAATCATAAAAGACAATCTCAACAAAGATATTTTAAGAAGAGAGAACCCGAACAGTTAAAAAGAAAGCAGAAAATATCCAAATACTCACCATGCAAAAGTGCAGACAAGCTTCCCATTGGCATGTAATCATAGACAAGAAGCTTTTCATCCCTGCTAAAATAGTAAGCCCTAAGAGGGACCAAATTCTCATGATCCATTGTTCCCACAGTTTCAATCTTTTCCCGGAATTCCCCCTCAGAGATTGTCACATCCTTCAACCTTTTCACAGCCACGGCAGGACCAACCTCCATGACTGCTTTATAGGCTGTTCCAAATGTCCCCTTACCCAAAACCTCCGCAGAGGCTCTAAGCAAATCCTCAAGATCGAACACCCTCGGCGAATTGCCAAAGAACATCAATTTCTTAGCGCCACCATTAGCGGATTCTGCTTTTCCATTCCCTGTCATTGCCGCCGCAGCAGCCGCAGCCACCGAGTATCCGTTACTGTTACTGTGACCTCCATTCTCCACATCAAAGACTGGCTTTTCAGCCGAAATTTCCGCTTCTGGCTGCTTCACAGTTGCAACGTCAACAGAGCTTGTTTTCTTACTGTTCTTCTTAAGGTAGAAAAGGATCAAAAGGAAAACAATCAACAGAAGGCCCACCACAGATCCAATTACAATCCCAGCAATGGCGCCACCAGACAACTTTTTCTTCTTCCCATCGTTGTTTCCAATCTCACCCGATGGAGAATTTCCACTCCCATCTCCCGGGCAAAGCTTAAGGGGCTTCCCGCATAGTGAATTGCCCAAAAATGAATCTTCAGGAAAAGCCTGCAACTTTGCTGGCACAGACCCATTTAGCAAATTGTTCGACACATTGAACTGCTCAAGATTCAGGTTCAGCTCTGGTATAGAACCGGAAAGCTTGTTGTTTTCGAGTTTGAGAGTTCTCAGCCTGATCAACTTGTTGAAATCCGATGGAATTTCACCGGAAAAATTGTTAAAGCCCATATTGAGCCGAACCAAGTCTGGTAAACTGAACAAGAATTCTGGAAGTTCACCAGAAAACAGATTCTGCTGCAGGTAAAGGTTTCGAAGATTGACACAAGCAGCAAGATCTGAAGGCAACCCACCGTTCAATGCATTGACACGAAGGCTAAGAGTGCGTAGCTGAGTCAAGTTGCCAAAAATGCCAGTAGGCAATTTTCCAGAAAGCGCAACCCCAGGAAGATGAAGTTCAACAACATGGTCATGCTCGCATTGAACACCAGCCCATTTGCAAGGACTCTGTTCTGTGATATTCCAGAAAAGAGTTCTTCCTCCCACCGCCGAACGAAGAGCTATTAGAGCGGCACGCTCAGATCGCAGATCTGGTTTCACCAGAGGAAGCAAAATGAGAAAGAAGGAAAGCAAAAGGGTGTGCTTCTGAGGCTGCATTGTATGTGGGTTTTGGCTCAGCACACTGTCCAGCGTTGCAGAGAATGGTGATTTAAGAATCAAGTTGATGGCATTGCGTGGTTGTTTGGTAAAGAGGAGGATGTAGAGAGTGACAGAGAGTGACCGAGACAAAGCCGAGCAACCTGCATTATTTTATTTACTTCGTCACTGACAAAGGGAAAAGAAAGAGAAATGAGAAAAGATGAAGGTGAAGGTCCAGGCTGTGTGCGTAGGAAGGCACTTTACCAAAAAGAAACCCCAGCTGGACACAGTTATGGAGTGGTCAACTGGTCTCTTTTTTTCCCCCGTTTGTCCTCTTTTTAAAATAAAAAATAAAAAAATTATTATTTAGCAATGAAAAGAATTTTAAACATGAAATTTGTTTTATTTATCTTTTTCCCTTTTCAAACTTAGCTGCACAATGTGTGATTTTTTATGCTGAGGAATGGAAAGTTACGAGAAAAAAAATTATCTCACAAGAATAAATGGAAAACAAAGTAAACTGGTATGTTGCAATTCTTATGGATATCTATTTATTTGGTTGCAAGTTTAAATTTGTTTCAAGTCAGGATTTATTTTAAATTCCCAAGTTCTAGGACTGCAATTGTCTAATCACCTAGAAGTACATGGTACAAGATATAATAAAAAAATAGTAATATTATATATTAAAATATAAAATTAAAATTATCATAAAATATAAAATAATAAAATAAATGTATAAAATTTAATTTCATAAATATAAAATATTTAAAATTTAATTTCAAATTTCATTTATACTTTTTATAACAATTTTGTAATAAAAATAGAAAATTAAATAAATTGTAATAAATATGAGTAAGTATTGCGAAATTAAGATCACTTTTCATATATTGTATGAAATTTACTGTTTCATCATTTTCTTACTTTGCTATGTCATTTTCATGTTTTATTATTTTGAAAAAAATATGATATGCCTCTTAAATTTTAATTCAATAACAAAAATAATACATAAATTTTAAAACTTTACACTTTATTTCCTGAACTTTGAATGAATAATAAAAATGGTATATTAATTTTAAAACTTTATACTTTAGCTCCTAAATTTTAAAAAAATGAAATTATTAATTTTGTATTAAGTCTAATAATAACATATATTTGATTTTATTTTTCCATTGTATTGAGCCCTTCTCTAAGATGAATAAAAAAAATTTAATTTAATTAACAAATCTCTAAGAAAATAAAAAATAATTGAGATACTAAAATTCAAAATTACTTTTAAAATTTGAGATAATGTTTCTTTAAGTACATATATAATTTATTTTAACTATTTTAATTTGATAAACTTTTTAAAAAATTATAAAATAAATTAAACATTAAATCTTAAATCTATTGTATCTCATGAGATCAAAATTTTTATTTATATAAGAATCTTTCAAAAAGCAATTTATTAGAATAATTTAAATGAAAACTTTTGTAATGATCTTAAATAATGTTGATCAAATAATTTGTTTTTTAAATTTATAGATTAAATAAAATTTATTATACAAATATTAAATTGAAAGCTTTTAGAAAAAAAAAATCCATTAAGCATGTGTATCAAACTTCAATGAGTATTTTTCCAATTTCAATGATTGCATGATATTTTAATAATTTTTAGATGATTTATTTTATAATTTTTAAATAGTTTGCTCTATATAATATCAAAATAATTAATTTAATAAAAGTTTAGTTTAACTTAAAATTAGTATTTTCTTCCTTTTAAAATTAAAAATAAGATATAAAATTTTAAAATTTATATATTATATCTGCAGATAAAAGATAACGATTGGTTGATCTATTAAAAATCAACGATGTCCTACCAACGGGCAACAACAGCCACGTTGCCTCGTGTACACTTTGATTTGATAGAAAGATACTGTAGGATACGATTGTCAAGTTAGTATATACATTGACAAATACAAAAACGTAACAGCCATTTGTCACAACTCAACCCATGAGAAAATCTAATTTATGAGATATGGTGGTGGAGAAGGTTCATTTTTAGTTTGTTTGATAAATATTTTCCAGCTATATATATATATATATATAACATCTAGTGTGCATAATAATTAAAGGATTATTATATTCAACGGTCGCAAAACTTCAGTTAATCAAATAATCCCAACATTGTGGTTTTATTTATTTTCAAATAATATAATCAAACAATTGAATCATAATATGTATTTGTAATTTAAAAATGTCGGTGACTTTTCAAATTGACATTACTTAACAACATTGATTCTAAAGAATATATGAATGAAAATCCTAAATGTATTTATTAATTTATTTTCCATAATAATCCTATATATGTATATATAAAGAGTGCATGATGATTCTTGAATTTAAACTTATCAACAAAGGATTTTTCCTACTCCGACATTTAAAGTTTTGAAAGAATATAATTATTTGCAATAGTTAAAATTCATCTTTATTCAATTATTATAAATAATATTTTTACTAATTCGAATTAGAGAATTTTAAATTTTGTTATATCATATAAACATAAAAAATTTAAAAATTTTTTTTTTCATGACACACCAATTCCCAATCAACTTAAAGGATCGTATTAATAGCATTAAAGGACTTAAACCTGATACCTAATGCAAATAACTATTACAACTTTCAAGGAGTTATGTGTTGGGTGTCATAAGTTGACAATTACAATAATGTAGTAGACAAATATGCTCAATATAAAACAATACTTAGCGAAAAAATAAGCATATTGTTAAGGTTCTATGATTGAAATTTGAAATTAATTCGAGTTATGTACTATTTTCCTAATTTTGTTAAATTTAGAAGTATTTTGATAATTTTAGCATAGTTCAAAATTTCAAAAGAGTTCGAGAAGCATGTACTTATAATCTTCACATTTTTATCTTTGTATTCGTGTATTTTGATGCGAATTAGACACATAGAGCATTGGAAAAAACAAGACTTGGTGAAAAAATAAGCATGTGATAAAGATTATATGGTTGAAATTTAGAATCAACCCGAGTTATGTACTATTTTTTTAATTTTTTTCAAATTTAGGGATATTTTGATAATTTTAACATGATTCAAGAATTTAGAAGAGTTCAAAGAACTTATATTTGTGATCATCACATTTTTATCTTCATGTCTATGCATTTTGGTACAAATTGGATACTTAAAGCATTACGAAAAATAAGACCTGATGAAAAAATCAAGCATGTGTGTAAAGATTTTATGTCTAAAATTTGGAATCAACCTAGTTATGTACTATTTTTTCTAATTTTTTCTAATTTAAAGGCATTTTGATAATTTTAGCATAGTTCGAGAATTTGAAAGAATTCAAGAGAATTTGAGGAACCTATATTTGTGATCCTAACATTTTTAACTTCGTGTTTGTGCATTTTTGTATGAATTGGACTCTTAGAGCATTGCAAAAAAAATTTATGACAACTCAAAAAAAGTATGTTTACTTATGCCAAGTGAGTTTTTATTCAAAATACTTTTTAAAAGGTATTTTGATAATTTTAGCATGGTTTGAGAATTTAAAAGAGTTTGAGAAGCCTATACCTATAATCTTCACATTTTTATCTTTGTAGTCGTGTATTTTGATGTGAATTAGACACCCGGAGCATTGCAAAAAACAAGACTTGGTGAAAAAATTAGCATGTTATAAAGATTTTATAGTTGAAATTTATAATCAATTCGAGTTATGTACTATTTTGTCTATTTTTTTCAAATTTAGGGATATTTTGATAATTTTAGTATAATTCAAGAATTTATAAAAGTTCGAAGAGCCTATATTGATGATCCTCACATTGTTATCTTTATGTCTATGCATTTTGGTACAAATTGGATACTTAAAGCATTACAAAAAAACAAGACTTACTGAAAAAATTAAATATATGCGTAAAGGTTATGTGGTTGAAATTTGAAATCAATTTGAGTTATATACTATTTTTCCTTTTTTTTCAAATTTAGGAATATTTTGATAATTTTAGCATGGTTCGAGAATTTGAAAGAATTTAAAAAGCTTATCTTTGTGATCCTCACATTTTTCACTTCATGTTTGTGCATTTTAGCATGAAATGGATACTTAAAGCATTGCAAAAAAAGCTTATGACAATTTGAAAAAAGTGTGTTTACTTGTATCGAGTTAGTTTTTGCTTAAAATACTCTTTAAGGCAGTGGAGTATCGAAAAGGCTAATAAGGTGCCTTGACATTGAACTACAGATTCGAATGTGTTAATTTGTGAGCATCTTTTACATACTTAAAATTATAAAATGAGACATACATCAAGCAAATGGAATGTTCCTTTCCTTATTCAAATTTGTTTTGTTTGGCCTCTTATGGCTGAAGGTTCTATATATTGGGTGATCTTACTGTTCAGTATGCATAAGTGCTTTAGAAACATTTGATTATGGCTTGCAGAGATTTTATTGTATATATGATAAATTTTTTATGTCCCTTAAAGGATCTATTGGCAAAGATTTGACCAAAGGGCTCAAAAGATTAGATTAGCCCAAGAATCTAATGTGCAGAATGATGATGCATTTGAATGATCATGGATTAGTGTAAGGGGTGCAATAATTTATGCTATAGGGCTTGTTTATATGCATGGGATATTAGTTATATGCTCATTCATAGTATTGGCATTGAGGGATGCTATCACAACCCTAACCTGATCGTAACAGTGTGGAACCTCTCTACCGGTTTCCACCACCCTATTTTGCGTAATTAACTTAATGCTAACTTGTCAAATGTGGTGCATTTATAAAAAAGAATAGTATTTCAAAGATAACGTTCATCAAGATTTCTACAAAAAAATATAAAAGTTAGGAATGCTTATAATTCTCTTAAAATAAAAATAAGCAAGCCTAACTGACTCTTAAAGAATCGGTTCAACATTCCATTGATCTAACTTTATAAAAAATAAGAGGCCTAAAATATATTTCTATGTATATGAGTTTGTGCTACCAAAATACCATTAATAAGCTCCTTGAACTTTAACTCTAAGGAGATGGAGGTGGAGGTAAAGGTGGAGGCTCAACCTGGGAGTTTGTAAAATAAAACATAAAGAAATGAGTTTGGGGCTCAACTAGTGAATAATCTATAGAAATAATAATAATTTACAGTAACTTACTTATCAAATTGTCCTTCTTTAATAAAATATATCATGTTCAAACATATTAGTAAGTAAAAGTCATCAATATTAAGATTAATACATACTCATTTCATTTTTAATGTATCATATAATAATACTCATAATAAATGCACTTAACATCATGGTTCATTGAATGGATAAACAACAAATAAAATACATTTATTCTCTTTTTAACTCCTGGTCCAACCTTATATCCTACTCGCATGTTCCATCCTTATTCCTCCCAAGCCAACCTTATACCCTACCTACCTTATTACCAAAAATTTCTCATCCAATATTCATAACATCGTCCCTATCTCATTTCTCTTTTTTCATGCCACTCATGGCATGATTCTCAATGCAATTTAAATATCAAAGCTCAAGCTCCATTCAATATAATCATAATTCAATCGTAATGCCCATTACAACACTTATCAACATAATTATATTATCTTGTATAGCTACAAGTATTTGCATATATCAAAGTACTTAATTTATAAAGTGTATTTCAACATATATATCTCATTCCATGAATGATGCAATGAGTTTATCATATCACATATTATAATACATAGCTTTTATCTTGTTCTATCTCAATTATCCAACTCATGCAATTATCTCATATTAGCATGAACCACTCTATCTTTGATATTTAATGATTAAATACTCATGACTGTTGTTATGAGTTATGAAAACATAAAACAAATAGAGCATGGATCATTATATGATTTTCTTATCTATGACCTTTGGGTAATCTTTTAAGAATAACTCAAAATTTATAAAGATAAATTTCATAAAACTTATTTCATATGAAAATAGATTAAATTAGATTTTTATAGACTGGTCATTTGCCTAAATCGGCTAAGTTTTGAAAAGATTATGCCCTTTTTAAAAATAGATGCAAAAAATTCATTTCTAAAATGTTGAATTTTTTACCTCTGTCTATTTTTTTATTATATCTTAAAATATATATAATATTTTAATTTGAAACTAATTTCATTTGAAAGTAGACTCAATTACCTTTAAAATTATAGATGGTTTGTTTAAAAGGAATATAAGATGAAAGAATTATGCCCCTTTAAAATTGACATAAAATTTTATAATCGATGAATTAATTAGTGAATCAATTCATCCACCCAATTTTCGCCTATGAATCCCTGGAATTGATTGGTGAATTGATTTACACATAAAAACTCAAATTTTTATAAAATTTTCACTATATAACCGATCCAAAATATCTTATAAATATATATAATGCACATCAAACCTAAGTATAATTATCAATACACATATCTAACATCTTATATCACCTCTTTCCATCATTTATTACTTCTATAACATCAAAATAAATCAGAATCAAGCAAAGTCACAAATTAACCTATATTTCACATATATCTTCATATAACCTTAAAATCCATAGATTTAGCTAGATTATCTACTCACATTGTATGGAAAAGGATGTTAGAAGGCTAGTTTGATAATTTTTCAGCCCCTGATCACATCAAAATTAATGGATTCCATAATTAGGGCTCAAAATGTTTCACAAAATCAAATAAATTTCATCAATCAATAAGAAATAAGAAGGATTCTTGATGAAAATATTATTCTTACCTTGATTGGAGGAACAAATTAATAAAATTTGGAGCCTTCTTGCTTAATTAAAGGAATGGTAAAAGAAATTCTTGTTGAGAGAGGTGGAAGAGTAAGAGGAATGAGGAGAATGAAAAGAATATAGGGATTAGGGCTGAAATAAAAAAAATAAAGCCCTAAAGGCATTTTAAAAAAAAAATGCTCCTAAATCTCTTCCATACTCATATACTCACTTATATTAGTGTATAATTTTAAACCTCAAGATTCTAATAAACTTTCCCTAATAAAATTTCACTTGAATCATATTTTCACATTCTTACTTTTATCAATTCTATTTTATTTTCTATTTCATACATAATATTCTTAATTTATCTAAATTTATTAGTTATCTCAACCATTCTTTCTCATATTAAAATTTGTATTTTATTAATAATTATAGAGGGTGTAATAGATGCAAACCATTATCCAAATGAATAAGTGAATTAATGGTTAATCTAGAGAAAGAAACCTTGATCTTGCTAAAAGGCTTAACTATTTTCAGAAGATATGCTGGAGCCCAAAAAGGAAAACTTGATTGTATAGAAATACATGACCATAATTAATGGACACATCCTAAAGGATGGTATATTAGAGTAATACACTAAGTGAATCACTCCAAAGGGAATAATCTAAAATTGTATTAAGGTAATTTGGATCGACCATTCATGTTACTTAAGGGATTAAAGCTAAAGGGCAAAGTAAATATTTAATGGAATTAATGCAATGTGCATAATTTATAGATTTGATAGAGAATGTGTAATCTCTCATAAAATTCTTTGATGTAATGAGCTAGACTACATAGTTACAATGTTGGGTAGCAACAATAACTCAAATGAATGGTAATAAACTAGCATTACATAATCGCAATATTAAGAAAGTTTATAGTAATGATCATAAATTTACTCATGTATAGACAAAGTGAAACTAGAGCTAGAGTAAAGGAAGCTTTATGCTCAACCTCCTTCAAAATATTAAAGTAGGGAACCCATTAGAAGATGCACACACAAAATTCATCGAAAGACACAAAGAAAAGGTCGTAAGGACTTTGATGTTAAAGTACATCAATTCTAAGTAAGTTATGGTAGCTAATAAGATGCCAAAAGGTATCAATTCAAAAAGGTTCAAAGGATTTAATCAAGTGTGAAAGTGACATTATGAAGTATTATGGATTAATCGAAAGTGATGCAAGTGAACTTGTAAGTAAGACTATGGGGCTTATGCATAAATCAAGTGTAAGTCTTGAATTTTACCCTAATGTAATGGGTCATCAAGTGTAAAACATTTGTTAATAGGTAATTCAGAGTGCTAAGTATTGTTCATGAGTTATAGTTTTAACACATACTTTTGCTACAAAGGTGCTATCTATACAAGCTACAAAGGTAGTGAGCAATAATTGTAAAGGTAACTGCCCATCAAATAAGTTATAAAGGTAATGAGTTCAGGAGAGTTAGTAAGAAAAAGGCATTAGAAGGTGTCAAGACATTTTGAAAGGAGTATATAGATATAGTCCTCTAGGAAGATGTATTTTACTAAAAAGATATTAATATTACAGAGGCAATAGTCTAAACATAAGATGGGAGAACATTTACAGCCCTTAAAGAGACAAGCATAAGTAGTTAAGGTAATAACTCAGAAGAGTATGTTAAAGATCAACATGAAGTTTTGAGAAAGTAAGTAGATTCATTATGAAATCGTGTCAGATTGAAGTGTCAATGAGGCATTCATATTTGAAATAAGGAAAAATATCACAAGCTGGCATTTGTGATATTCTAATAAGCAAACATGCTCGATTTAAAATAAGACTTAGTGAAGAAATTAAGCTTATTGTAAAGGTCTTGTGGATAAAGTTAGGAATTAATCTAACTTGTGTATTATTTTGTATAATTTCCTCAAGTTTGAAGGGTATTTTAATAATTTTAACATGGTTTGAGAATTCAAAAGAATTCAAAAAGCCTATATTTATAATCCTTACATTTTTACCTTCATATCAATTCATTTTGGTTTGAATTAGATAACCTAAAGCATTGTGAAAAGAGCTTATAATTACTCGATAAAAGTATATTTACTTGTGTTAAGTGAACTCTTATTTAAAATATTTTTTAAGGAAGTAGAGTGTTTGGAAGGCTAACAAGGTGCCTTAGCACTGAGCTAAAGACTCAAATGTTTGAATTATAGTCATCCGCTATACACTCAAAATTATAGAATAAGATATATATCAAGCAAATAGAGTATTCTTCTCCCTATTGAAATTTATCCTTTTTGGTTTGTTGTGCCTAGAGACTTCATGTGTAAGGCAATATTGAAGCTTGGTATGTGTGGGTGCATTAATAACATTTAATTATTACTTATAGACATATTGTACATGGGATTTTATTGTATAAGTGATAAATCTTCAATATCCTGCTATTTTTACCAAATGTGTAATGAGTAAGTTTTAATAAGAAGGTTGACATATTCATTAAGAGTGACAAGTATGTGTTGCATGGTTTCAGCTAGAAAGTCATTAGCCTGTGATACCGAAGGTTACTTGTTGCTTTCATAAAACCTCTTCATCTCCTTCAAAGCAAAATATTTGCTAATTTTAATTTTTCTCTAATGAAACACCACAATTGCTACCTATAAACCTTAAATTATCATCTTATACAAGTCTTTTGAAATTTTATGATTTGGAAATTTTGCATTTCTTGGGTCGATGCTCTAGTTAGCAACCTACTTTAATGAAATCAAAATTTTAATATTTTTATAATTCCAGTTCTTTAAAACTAAACATAAATATCTGAAAGTTAATATTATGCTCTCATCATGACCAAAATCCTTTGTTGAAATAAGATATGATCCAATCCATTTAATATTATGATTTTTTAATACAAATTACTTGAAATTTCTTCCATGATTACATTTTCATTTTCTTGCTATCTAGATCTAAATCTACATGTATGGGCTTCCTTTATGCAATGATGTTTTGTTATTTTGTTCAAAATCATTCCTACATGTTGGTAATTCAGATTTGGATATATCTAATATTTCTAAATCATTCCTTTTTGAAAACTTATATTTTTTCTAAAGTTACTATAATTTTTCTAAGATTTCAATTAGGTTTTCTTGAACTCCTTTAATTTTTTTTTCATTTCTCCCTAGCTAAATCAAGTAGATTAGTAACACTTTAAGAATTGTTAATTCTTGATGAAAATTACTATTAGATTTGCCTAACTACAGACACATTGCAATCCAAAATTTTATATTTTGTGGTTGCATGTGTTTTATTCAAATTAATAATCTATGTGCAAATTAAAATGTTTCTATAAAATTGCATGTTGTGAAAAGATGATCCATAATTACTTCATGCTTTTGACAAAAAGGGCATACTCTCGAAAACTTTAATATGTTTATTTCTTAAAAAAGAAAGTAGTATGCCATGATAAATTTTCCATAGAAAAAATATTACTCTACTTGAACCAGGCAAATTTTATAATTCACTCTATAAAATGCTATGATTATAATCTATGATTTTTTGCTTAAGAAGTTTTTGGTAGCTTTTTTAAACTATATAATATCCTCTAAAGGATTTAGTCTAGGCTAACAAATCAAAGGATCCTATTTTAGAAATGGGGTTATGTAATATTTTTTATACTATATCAAAATTATAATGCACCTACAATAATGTTATATTCTATTCATATTGATTATTATTAATTAGATCACTTGCCTTATTTATTACTTAAAGAGCAGGTAAATTTGGTGTCCATCAATATTTACTAGTAATATTTATTAGTAAACCATTTCTTGGTAACCAGTTCAAATGATTTTCAACGGTTTTGGCATTCTGATAAATATTTATCCATCTCCAAGTAGAGTTATAATGCTTATTTGTCATGTTTTCAAAATTTTAGCATTGTATTTTGCTATTATAGCATTTGACATTAATAATGACTAATTTTGAATCTCTAACCAATCCTCTAAAATTTTTTAGCAAGCACGGTCTCATTAAAGAGTGAAAGATTAATTGGACTAAGGCCTCCTTTTTTTAATCAGATAAAGAAGATGTTTTTGAGCCATATGATGAAAATTTTTTGTACTCCAATTCATATTTCACAAAAAATTGATAATTAATGAGAAAAATTTTTAAATAATGTTTTAAGGTTACTTATAGCACTCATTTTGTAAATAAAATAAATTGAAGGATATTTTTGCATGAAATCATCCTTCCTACTAGAGAGAATAAACAAGTTATCTATCTTTATAATTTGCTTGATAATTTTTCTAAAATTTTCTAACCAATTTTTTCATATCTTTTAGTTGATCAATGAAAGCGCCTTCCAATGGTTTTAAAGTATTGTAACTGCCTCTATTGGCTTTGAAAAAAATTAACACATCATTAGCATAAAATAAATAGGAAATTACAAAAGCTTTCTAGTAATTTTAACACCTTGAATGTGCCCTTATTAACATTATTAAGAGAACATTAAGGACCAGAACAAAAAATAAGGAGAAAAAGGGTCCTCTTATCTTAATCCATTTCTAGGTTTTATTTGTTATGTATTTTCATTTGCAATAACCTTGTATGTAGCTATAATGATGCATTGATTAATGATTGCCTCCAAGATTCAAGAATCCTATATGCTATAAAACATTTATAATGAATTCTTAAGAAACATTATCAAATGCTTTATGTAAGTTTAATCTCATTACTGCCTAATAATTTTTCTTTCATTTACTTCTCCTTATGAATTGCAGTAATTTAATTGTTAATATGATATTATTTGTTATAAGTCTTCCTTTTAGAAAGGCATTCTAATAAGGAGATATCAAATCATCCATCAATTGTCACATTCTATTTTCCAATATCTTTGAAATGAATTTATATGTGATATTACAAAGATTTATTGGTTTGAAGTTTACAAATGTTTTAATTTTTTTTTCTTTTGAATAAATGTAATACATTTTATTTAACTTTTTAAGCAAAAACCCCTTGTGTTGAAAAGATTGGATCATTTGAAATGAACTAATGATTAACTAGAAATATTGATAGAATCTAGCAGGGAATCCATTTAGCCTTAGTACTTTATCTGGATAACTTTCCTTGATTGCAACCTTAATTTCATCAATTATGACTAGTTTATTTAGAATTTGTAGATGATGAGATTATAATTTGGGCAAATCAACATTATCAAGAATAAATATATCTTCTTGAGAACTATTATTACCACTAAACAAACTTTTAAAATGATTTTTGGCTTTAGTTTTAATATTTGAAAGATCACCCTCCCATTCTTTATTCTTAATTTTCAAAATTCTTCTTTTAGCTTTTCTTTTGGTGACTAATGTATAAAAGTACTTTGTATTTTGATCACTATTGATAAGCTATAACTATCTAGCCTTTTAAACCCAACATATTTCTTAGTAATTCATAAGATATTCTAATTATTTATTTATCTCAAATGCTTCTTCATTACATAATTTATATAAATATTTTTGCTTTTACTCTAATTATTCTATTCTCTTAGACTTTGCTCTATATTTTTTCATTTTTATTGAAATGAAAAGGCTATTGACCCATTATGAGAGGTATTCCATGCTTTTTCAACCATTTTTCTACAATTTATATGTGCAAACCACATAATTTGAAATTTAAAAGAGAACTTTTTAAAAGAAGTATGTTCATCTATTTGAATAATGATTATAGCATAATTTGATGCAAATATAGGTAAAGTATAAATAATCATGAATAGAAACATATTTATCCATTCAATATTACCAATATATCTGTTTAATCTTTCCGAAACAACATCCTTTCATGTTCTACTATTAGTTCAGGGGAACCATATACCTTTAGGTAGGATGTCTATCGTATTTTTAACTATAGCAGATGGTATTGAAATCCTAAGCTCCTTGTATGTTTTCATGTTGACTAAGCTTTTCTTTTAAGTTAAGAACCTAATTAAAGTCTCTAAAAAGCAACTAAGCTTTTTTTCTAGTAGTTATAGAATGATGACAAAAGGATATAAAGTTCCACAAAAGATGTCTATCAACAAGCTTTAGCAGTCCATATATGCTAGATAGCAAGAAAATATGATCTTCCATACCTGAACATATATCTAATATGTAGAATGATCCAAAACAATAACCTAGAAATATTGTTCCCAAGTTAATATTTGATGTCCCTAAACATTAGTACCCATGCCTTTAGCGAATCTATACTATCTAAGAAATTTAAGGGAATATTGAACTACCTAAAAAGTTTCAAGTAAGAGAATAAAGTTTATTTAATTTTATTGTAATAGTTATCTATATTTATTAATTATTGAAGGACAGTTGGGACTTTAACTATTTTAAGTAAGGAGAATTATTGCTGGTGAGGATTTTGTTTTAGGACAACCTCTTGAAACCTCAAATCACAAAATGCAAGGCTAACAGATAAGTTTTCTATTTCCATATCCAAACCTTTAGTTGTTAACTACAAGAATTCATTCCTTAAATGTTAACAGATTTCTTTTTCAATGCACAAATATTTTATTAAATTATTGCAAGAGTTTTATTAAAAAAATAAGTTTTTTGTTACTTCTATCTTCCTTTTGAAAATTATATTTCCTTTTTCTAATTTCCTTATGATGATGCAAGGTGCAATCATAATTCATATAATCAATTATCACAAGAAAGAAAGATTTTCATAATTATATGTAATTATTTTCTTTCCTTTTGAATTTTATATAAAAGAAAATTGAAATTTCTTAATTTCTTCTTTTGTTATTTTTATGATGGTAAACCTTTTATTTTAAATTGGCATAAGCTAAAATTCATGTTTCCTTTTCTTTGAAATTTTATAAAATTGCTAATTATGATTGAATAATTAATGTAATGATAAAATTTGTTACCATAGCAGGAAAAACCTCCACAAAAGATAAAGGATAAAATATAAGAAAGTAATTAAGTTCTAATTATCCATTAGAACTAAGGGACATTAAATTTATATCAAGGACAAATTGATATTATCATCCAAAGATAAAGCTTTTATATTAAGCTCAGATATTTCTCAAAATTGGCTACATATTAGAATTCTTGGAAATATGAAAGTTATTTCTTCTTTGAATTCTTTTTAATATAGAAATTATGTTTTTGTTACTTTTTATATGCAATCTTCTACGAAAATCATTTCTAATCAATAAAGATGACTAACTTGTCATGTTTATGCCATTAAAAGTTTGATTCTTAAATTGAAACATAGGAAGAGTATTAATTTCAACATTTATATCACTAATATCTATGGTAAAAATGCAAAGAGAAGACTTTTAAAGTAGTAGTATTACTTGACTCGCCTTATTTAATGGTAGATGGAATTAGCTAAGCATTAGTGAGAAATACCTCACCTTGAGTGTGAATATTTTTAGAGTTTTTTGTTACTCCAAAATAAAATCTTGATCTAAAAAAGCTTAAGTGTGAAGAAGATTATTATCTGGTGAAAATTGATAGTTTTAATTCAATTTCACATCATTACTACTATTATCTTGATTTTGAATTAAAAGTTCTTAATTTTGAACATTCTTAATATCTACATTTGTCTGTTCAAGAAATTGCTAAAGTTCAACCTAATTTAGGGTAAAATTTAGTTAATTATAAAATAAAGTGTTGAGGAGTTTGTAATTGAGTTAAAAAAGAAAATTGATAAATAGCATGATTATTGAAAGTTTCTCTATGAACATCTATTAGATGATAATGAGTTTATTTTCTTCTAATCTTAACTTAACTTTTGTTATTTGTTTTCTTATACTTTTATTAAAAGCTCTAGTATCTTAAACAAAATGATATATTTCAAGAATCACCTCTATGTCAAGTTGAAATCTTTCCCTTATATTTTGCATTTGCTGTTCAATATCATCATTAACTTCTTCATAACTTTTGTTACAAGATAATGCTAATTGTCTAATTCTTCCACAATGAAAGAAAATATTAGAGATCCTTTCATATTTGTACTAGATCTAAACATTAAGTGTCATTATCTAATTTTAAATGAAAATCCATAAACAAAAGGGAATAAGGATTAATGTATATTCTTAATCTAACATATCTTAAATTTCTAGGAAAATTAGATGGCAATTAATTTATTGAACTTCACTTATCATAGAGCATATATATTCTAAAAAATTAATGGTTTAATATTACAAAGGAAGACCCCCAAAGTTAAACCCATATAAGGAAGCTATCAATATGAGCATATTCCAATCTCAAGTTCAACAACCATAAATTTAGGATAAGTAAAGCACTTCAAATAGACCAAGGGCTATTAAATAATATGTAATCTTTATCTTCAGCTAGTTGAAATTGTATGACATAAACTTATTTAACACATCTAATAACTTGACATCCTCCTCTTAGTTGCTAGATTCTATGAAAAATAGAATTAAGAGAAATGACAAAAATGTACCTTTCATCTATAGGTAATAGACTAAACATAAAAAACACAAATTCCAATCTTCTCTACTATTTCTAACATCATCTGGCACATGATAAATAATTAGACCTTTAAGTGCTTTAAGTCATAAAAGCTCTTGATCATCATTAAACTCTATGTTTTCTAAATCAAATCAACTCTCACTCCCATCAAATTCCCTTACTATTAACATATAGGATATAGCTAACTTTGAAACTTGTAGAAGGATGGAAGCTCTAAAAAGAACATAACAAGGAATGGATAAAGGATGAAAACAAATTCAATATTTTTTAAATGAAAATTCAAATTAAATAGAAAAAAGCATTGAAGTTTAAAGAAGATTATGGAAAAGAGAGAACTAGAAAAAAGTTTGATAAGGTTTAAGATAGTTGCTTTTGCTTTTTAGAAAACTATTATACACACCTCAATATTTTTATTCCTTTTCCATTACATATCCTAAGAAAATATTTGAATGTTTTATCTTAAAAAATAAAGGTGGACTCTCTCTTTGAGAAAGAACAATGTAGCACTTATGAATTATTTGTTAAAAAAGATAATCTTCTTTATTATAGTAGTAAGAAAATTTAAAAATCTCATTGTATAGATAGGAATAATAAATTAGTTCCTTAAAGAATTCCTTTTATGCCAGCAAATCTTGAACAAAAACTTTTATCTTACAAGGAATCACTGAATGGACAAATTTTTGGGGCTTATTAACAAGCATTCTTCGATAAAAAAGATATAGAGGTGGAAACAACATTTGACAATAAAGAGCACAAGCCTTTAGAAAATTATAAAATTAAAGTTGACTTGTCCAAAGAAGTAAAAACTTAGATTAGAAAAAAATGGAAGTTATCTCTTATTGTTAAAGTTTTTGGTAGAAGCTTTGAATATAATTATTTAAAATGGAAATTACAGGTTTTTTAGAAACCTTAAGATCACATGGATGTCATAGATCTAGGCTAGGGTTTTTTTAGTATAAAATTCTCCTCTGAGGATACTCTGTAAGTAGTTTTAAACAGAAGTCCTCGGTTTGTCGGAAGGACTACTTAGTCATTATAAAATGGAATCCTAACTTTCTTCCTTCACAAGTAGCCCTCAAGTTAATTACTATTTAGGTTTGATTACTGAGCTTATCGATTGAATACTATAATTTATTTGTTTTAAAAGAAATAACTTGTTTAATAAGACCAATACTAAGGGTAGATTCCTATACTGCTTCTAAGTTAAAAAGAAGGTATGCCTAATTCTATGTGTAATTAAATATAAATAAACCATTACCTAGAAAGTTAAGACTAGGAAAATTAAGTTGGTTAATTTAATATGAAGGTTGAATTTATTTTATCAATCTTGTGGAAGAATTAGTCATTCTAAGGGTGGTTGCCCTTATACTCATCCTCCTACTCTAGTAAAAAAGGATAATTCATCATTATCATCTCTAAGTAAAATGAATGGTTCAAAATGTTCCATAATGAACAATTTTACTAATAAATCAAATAAGTCTAAGGAAGTAGATGGGTGGTCTATATTCTTTCAAAGAAGTCAAGGAAAGTTAACTAGAAATAGAAGCTTTTGGATAAGCCAATAGTTAAGAAGGTTAATCCTTTAAGATAAACATAGAATCAAAATGTAAAAATAATTTTAGTTGATAAAGGGAATAAAAACTAATTTAAATAGGTTCTAAAGGATTTATTCAATTCATGTAAATAGGTAAGTACCCTATTAAAGGATGAATAATAACCTAAGTAAGCACATACTAGTTTACTTACTCTTATTATTAAGCAAAGTATGCAAGGTAGAAATCTAATTTGGTCAGTTTTGGTATGGAACCCACTTTATCTTATGAAGTTAGTCCTTTACTTAAAATTTCTTCATTTCAAAGCCACTTCTAGAAAATTATTTGATTAAGAACATTTCTTCGAAAGATGTCTTGTAACTTTCATTTGCAGTATAACTTTTGAAATTTGAATGGTCACCAGTGAGAGTAATTGAGCAAGTCCAAGAAGGAATAAAGAATTAAGTAGGATCAGATTGCATTGTTGACCTAAAGGAATCCATTTTTAAATATATCATTAATACAAATACAATAACATTTAAGAAAAAGTTAGGCTATTCTTTACGAAGGTAGGCTAATGCTGATAAATGCAAGCTTGATAGGGAATAATCTTTTTAATCTATTGAACTATCCATATTAAAAAGATAATGAACTAAGATCAATATGGACAAATCCACTCCTAATTTTTTTTATGCATGCCTTAAAACATATCCCAGTTCTCACTACAAATGAATTGGCCACCTATGTTCCAGGACTATAGTCATAACTAAACACTTAAGTTTTAGTGTGTAAAGCTTAGATGAATCACTTAGTACAAGACTCAAAACTTAGCCAAACATGGAAATGGAAAGGGTTAATTTTCTAAACTTTTATACCATAATAGGGTTTTTGGCGTCATAAAAGAAGGAGTATATCTTTATAATGGCCAAGGCGGCCTTGCCCTTTAGCTTAAACCTAAAGACCATATTCAATTAGGCTACAAACTAGACTCACCATCAAGTAAGGTTCTAACCATTAGAAGCCCAGACTTTAAATAATTCAAGGATACTTGGAGAAGATTGGATAAGAAAGTGTTCATTATCCATTCCTAAGAGAATTATGACTAATTTTTTTCCTTTCTAGGAATTTCAAAACGAAAATCCTTTTGTTGAATTGTAGAGAGGCAAGGAATCTTAACTTCCTAAAGGTTGTTCATGATCTAATTTCTCAACATCATTTAGATATGCTCATTCTTACTAAAACTAAATTATCTGGTGATAAAGCTACAATTATTTGTGTAGACTTTCTTTTTTATCATTATGTGTTCTTAAAAAAACATTGACAGAGCTAGATGAACTTAGGTATTATAAAGGAATGAACACATAAACCATTAGGCTAAAGGGCAAGGTCATACAGGTAAGCAACTCTAACTTTTGCTAGTTGCTATCTATTATTTATAAGAGTCCTAAATTAGATGAGGGAAAATTATTTTAGGATAATTTATTCTTGCTTATTGGATTACAAAATCTTTCTTGGTGTATTTTAAGAGACTTTAATGATATTCTCTTTAGTCATGAAAAAATTGAAGGAAGGCTTTTAGTTAATCATCTAGTTAAACCTTATTCTAATCATTGCTCTTTTTAATGAACTTGTTTCCTTTATTTATCATACCTTTTAAGAAACCTCTTAGAATGGAATCAGTGTGATTACATTATAAAGGTTTTCCTCAAATTGTCAAGCAATACTGGACTCAGACATTTTCAAGGTTAAAGGAAACTTTAGTTACTTTTATCCTTGCTCTTTCCAATTAGAACAAAGACACTTTTAGGAATATTTTTCATAAAAAAAATGAAGAGTTTTAGCTAGGTTATCAAGTATGGAAGCTTAACTTGCTATTTCCTTTAGTTTTTCTCTTCTTTAGCTTCAAACATAGCTCAAAGAGGAGTATTATGAAACTCTATTTAATAAGGAGGAATTTCAACATCTTAAGTCAAGATTGCAATGGTTTATTGAGGGAAATAGAAAGACTCATTTTTACCATACTACTACCTTAGTACATAGAAAGCATAATAAAGCTTCTTAACTCAAAAATGAAGATGATGAGTGGATTATGGATTAAAAAATTATGATTGACTTAATTCAAAATTTTTATTTGCAACTATATTCCTCTAACCAATCTCTTAACTTAGCCAAATACTAAAAGGCTATTTAGCTTTTTCCTCTCACCCAAAATTGTTTAATAGACCTAGATTCCATCTTTAGAGAGTTAAAAATAAATTTTGCCTTATTTGAATAAAAGGCTAATAAATCCCGTAGAGTTGATGGCTTTGATCCATGCTTCTATAAAAAAATTTGGAATATTGTTAAACATAAGATAGTTAATACTATCCAGAATGTATTCAAAATAAGTAAAGTTCATACTTTCTTTAATAAAACCTTTTTAGTGCTTATTCTTAAAATAAGGAACCCTGATATGTTACCTAACTTAAATTTATAATTTTTTGCACAGATGTCTATAAAATGATATCTAAAATTATTGTGGAAAGACTTAGAACTTTATTAAGTGACCTTATCTCCCCTATTCGAAGTGCATTTCTCCCTAAAAGGCCTAAAAGGCAAGTTTCTGATATCATAATTGTAGTTCAAGAGTTATACCATTTAGTTAAGTATAAAGAAAAAGAAATAGGGGTGCTGATGATAATAGATTAAATGGTGCTTTATTAAGAAAACGCTTGAGTTCTATAACTTCCTTTTTTCCTAAAAATTCTTTTAATGAATTACATCACTAGATTTAGCAATTTAATTCTTGTTAATGGAGGCAAAATGGATGCTTTTCAATCTACTAAGGGTCTCAGGCAGGCGAACTTTCATCATATGCTTTGAATTCTTTGGTTTTCTTATCTAATAGGCTATCTTAAACAATAATTGGTATCTAGTTGGAGTTGCTAGATAAAGACCTAAGTTCTCTTACGTTTTCTTTACTAATGATATAATTCTCATTTCTTAAGCTACACTTGTAGACAATGCTTGTATTAAGTAGGTTTAAATTATTTTTATTCCTTCTTTACTCTAAAATTGAGTTTAACTAAAGTTAGAGTTTTGTTTTCCCTAAATAACCCCCTCTTAAGTTAGATAACAAGTGATTGACATCCTAGGCATCAATTTTGTTACTAATCTTGGTTAATATTTAAGATTTCCCTTATATAATTCAACTAAAGAAAACCTTTATGAGGTGATCCTTGGCAAATTTCTTGAATCTTGCTAGTTAAAAAGTGTTAATCAAGTTTATTTTTAAAACATTCCTAATCATTATATGCAATATGCCTTCATCCCTAAATGTATTTGTAGACAAATTGACCTTATTTCTAAGGACTTTCTTTAGGGATCCTCCTTTGAACAAAGGAAAATGCATCTAATGGAATGGGATAAGGTTATCCAAAGCCTTGAACAAGGAGGTCTAGGTCTTGTTAACTATCATATTAGGAACCTTACCTTGTTAACTAGGCTTAATTGGAGATTTATAATAGAGAAGGATAAACCTTGTATTCAATACCTTTATAGAAATTATGTTCTTAATAGGAACCATCCTAGGAAAATAGCTTCTCTTATATGTAGGCTATAAGACATGTAGTTAAATATCTCCATCTTGGAATTAGATAAATTTCTCATAATGGTAAGACTACTAATTTTTGGGAGGACAATTGGAATAGTGTTGGGAAGTTAAAAGCTTTATTTCAAGGTTCTCTAACTTAAGAAGAGACTAGATGGAAAGTGATTGATCTTCTTATTACCCTAGGAGTTTGGAATGAGAATATTCTTCAAGATTTATTTCCTTGAAATACTGTGTGCACTATTCAAGCTATCTATGTTACCCCTTAAAGTACTCAATCTAATGGAGTTGCTTAGAGACTTTCAAAAGAAGGAAACTTCTCCTTTACTCAAATGTGTAAACTTATCAAGTGCCTTAATGAGAAGATTACTACTTATCAAAGTCATGTTGGAAAATGGTTATGGAAGATCATGGCTCCACTAAAAATTTAGATGTTTAGATAATTAGTTCTGAGTAATAGCTTGAAAATTAAAGCCATGTTAAAACATAGAAATGTGATTTGGAAAAATAATTTCACTCTTTGTCAGTTAAGTTTGAAAATAGTTAGTCACTTATTTAAGGAGTGTTCATTTGTTCAAGGCATTTGATAGTAGTTAGGAATTCCTTTAGAAGTTGTTCAAACTTTTAATGATCAGTTCCCAAATTGAATTAAGGAGAATTGCGTTTCCCAAATGTTCTACCATAGAATTCGAATTCCTCGGTGTATAATCTTTATGTGTTGTTTATGGTCTATTTGACTCATTAGAAATGAAAAAATCTACAATTTGGATAAATTTCAAAGACAATATAGTAACATTCAAACCATAGTTCATCAAATCCAAGTTAAAGTAAGTGAGGCTTTTGTAGCATTTGATAAGTAATCATAAAGATAAGCGAGAAAAGTTATTTGTCTAAATGTTAAATGGCAATGCTTACAAGAAGGATGATTTACTCTCAACTCAAATGGTTTAATTGTTGGAATACCACAATAGGCTGGTGTTGGTGGAGTTATTCATGACTATGATGGCATTGGGTTTGTGGCTATTTTCAGGCTCTTGGCTATTCCAATAGTTTGGCTGTTGAACTTTAGGGAACTCTTAAGGGTCTAAAAATACTCTTAATCAAGGAATTACACACTTGCACATTTAATCAGGTTCTCAAGTTGCCTTAAATTTATTGAAAGGAGAAGAAACTCAATGTTTAATACTCAAACCTCTTGTTCTTGAATGTTAGAGGCTAATTCAAGCTCTTCGAGGCAAAATTCTTCAACATGAATTTAGGGAAATCAATCAACTCGTGGATTTGCTTGCTAGGAAGGGCTAACAACAGCAAAATCCCTTAACCCTTTTGTGTAGTACACCAGCAGATGTTACCCTTTTTTGTATTGCACATACCTTGTATATTTGTTTTCCTAGACATTTTAGAACCCCTGTAAACTTAACTTAGTTGGTGTTTTCCCTTAAAAAAAAAAAAACTTTTATTTTTCTGATTTCAGATCCCTTTGGTGCTTTCTTGTCCTTTCATCTGTCTCGATATTTTTCTAACAATAAGTTGGTGCATCGCATTAAAAAGAAAAAATATAATTTCACTGTATTCAACATTTACGAAATTTTCTACAAGTTTCTGGATATGCATTATTACAAAACACGTTGGAAATTTGTTTTTTGAACCATGCATAAGCACGAAAGGCATTTTTACATAATATTTCTCAAACTCGTTTATCACTAGGAAACGTAGATATTTGATTTGTTTAGCTCAGGAGTTTACAATAATTATCTCTAACAATTTTTCTAATAAATAGAGCGCTGAACAAAACCA
Source organism: Sindora glabra (assembly GCA_020226215.1). Classification (NCBI taxonomy): domain Eukaryota; kingdom Viridiplantae; phylum Streptophyta; class Magnoliopsida; order Fabales; family Fabaceae; genus Sindora; species Sindora glabra. Next base: position 4,958,711 of record CM035227.1, read on the forward strand.
AAAAATTAACTTCACAAAATTAGATAGATCAAAGTAATTTTCATAAAATTTGCAATCTATCAGCTCCTTCCTCTTTTTGACAGAGTTATAATAAAATTACTTCCAAATCTTCTTCTAATAATTTAAACTTTTAAGGATAATCAATATTTGATATGGTAAAAACTACTATGTGAAGGAAGAATAATAGCACTTAATGCCTATTTTAATATGTTCTCTCATTTAGAAAAGATTTAATGGGAGGTGATGGAATAAAAGTAAAGATAAGTATGATGACTTAAATATCAAGTAGTTTTCATAAGGAAAAGGATTGAAGCATTAATTGAGATTTAGTAGAAAGTGGAGCCATTACCATGAGAGATTAGAGTAATTTTAAAGAGATTAAATATTTCAATAGTTAGATTTTCTTTATTAATTTAAATTTGTATTTTTTATTTAACTTATTTATTTTTAATTTTCGAAAGATAAGTCAGCAATAAAAACAATCCGCGTTCAAAGTCATGTAAAATTACCAGCAAATTAACTTATACAAAGAGTAATTGTCCGATCGAAACAGAATTGTCCAAATTTCCTGGCGTAATGTATGGCCCTTAACTCATGAGGAAGTCATGGGACGAAAGGCCCAGGTTCCCTGCAGATTTCTAATATTTTATTCTTCCTAATTTTTATTTTTTATTTTTAGAAATTCAGTCGGAGATTATAGGGAAAATTTTTTTGAGACAGGGGTCCTCTTTTAATATTAGATTTTATTTTACCAGGGATGGCAAATCGGCAAGTAGATTAACCTTTTCTTATCTCAATATAATATTATCTTATTTCATGCATAATTTTTGTGATAAAATCTTTCTCATTTCCGTATCTCATGAGGTAATAGATTTTCTTGGATATTTCCAAATAATGATAAAAAAATAATTTTTTTAAAATATATAAGTATTAAAATTAAAGATTATAAATTCATATATAATTACTAAATTATTTTGAATATTGCTAAATAAAAAATCTAAATTTAAATGACAAATAATTAATTTAAATTTAAAAATAAATTGATACATAATTAATAAAATATGATTCTTTTCAAATTTTTTAAATGATTAATTCCAAGAATGACAAAAATTATTGTACATATACATGTAAATACATGTATATATAATATAAAATATAGTAATTTTATCATGACAAAATTTTATAGAACAAAATAAAGTGTTATTACCACATATTCAATATTTTACTTGAAATGAAAATTCATTTCATGTTTGTGAAGTGAAAAAACTATACCATTCCCAAATGCTATTGAAGCAATCCCTGCATTAGGGAATTTTACCATCCTTATATTTAACCGAGGAAAGTAGAATGCTTGCATTTAATTCACAAGGAAGACCGTTCCTTTGTTTGAAATTAAAAAAATAAAGAAAAATAGAAAATTTATTTTTTTATTTTTACCTTATTTCTTTAGAAATATATATATATACACATATATTTTATATTTCAGTTTATTGTTCTCCATTCAACTAGCATTGTAAACAGACTACACTGTGCATGAAATAAAAGTTTAACCAAATAGAAATACACCTAAATATTAGTGATTGGTTGATTAAATTAGATATTAATTGATAACTTATTTTATTAGTTAGTTTAATTTATATAAATATGTTTAATAAAATTAATTATTTATTATTATATATTTATATGTAAAGTAACATATAAAGATATATATATTTTATAATTTATTTAAAAAAAATTAATAATATTTTAGATTATAATATATTATTTATTATATTAATTTTTTTAAAAAATTATATAATTATAATTTAATATACTTATTTGATTTTCATTTAAAATGAATTATTATAATTTTCTAATTAAAAAATACTTATAATATTTTGGTAAATATAATGATTATTAAAGTTTATTTTCTAATTGTTTTTATTGTTAAACTTAAAATTCATATATTTATCATTAAAAATATTAATGAATTACGCATTTTAAGTTTAAAACTTTATCTTTTACAAATAATATTATCTCATTGTTTCTCTTTTCCCCTTAACATATATATTTTTTAATTAAAAAATATTATTTGATAAAAATTAATGATTTTTCAATATATTTTTATTATTTACTATGAAATGAAGCATATATTCTCTTTTTTATGCAATTGATAGAAAACATATAATTACATTCTTGTAATTTTTTTATTATTATGTAAATATTTTAATATATTTTATTATATATATTAATTTTTTTAATAAATAAAAAACAAAATTTAGTATTTTATTATTTATCAAGAAATGAAATGTAAAAATTTTTATTATTATGGATAGGAATGTCTTTTTATATAATAAATATAAATTAATTATTTTAAACAATTATTATTCTTAACTCTTTCAAAATAACTATTTGAGGGTCAATAAATTAATCAAAATAGTTATTGCTAAACACTTAAATTTGATCGACTTGATCGAACAAATACTCAAATCAATTAAAAATTTATTAAAAAATTATTTACTAAATGCTCTCATATTTATTTCAATAATAAAAAAATGTTTGTGTGATGATAGTTCTTATATATATTTAGTTTTTTAATGTATTAAATATTTAATAGTTAACATTAAATTTTATAATTTTTTAAATAAAAATGTTCAATTTATAATTTATTAATAAAATTAATTTATATATATTAAATTTTATTCGATGTATAATAATATCTCTGCTAATAATTTAATAAAGAGTCAAATACTTGAAATTTAATACGGCTTGTTTATATCAAAATTGACGGAAGGTTTATTTTTTGATAGATTAATTGAACGAGTCTAAGGAGAAAGTTATAATACATTATTAATTTTACAATAATATATTAATATATTATTACTTATATTTTCTTCCTTTCTTTAACGAAAAAAACAAACAATTGCATTGAATTTGGGACGTCAAGAGAATGATCTTCTTTCGTCGTTCCAAATCAATTTTCCGCATTGTGAGGGACTGTAGAGGAAAACCGACAAAGTAGAAAGAAAATAATGAATGACCTCGAGTTTTGTTGAAGTTATAACTTGTAAATATACGAAAGCATTGTGTGGGTTCGTCTCTGACCGAGAATTCCGAGAAAATAAGTATATTTTAGATCAATACCATTGAAGGGCAATTAGTTTCTATGAATTGTTTTAAACCAAGAGAGGTTCTTTTCCTAATATTAACGTGACTTATTTAATAATATGTCATTGTCTTATCTCATCTTAGAAGTTATAAATTTAATTAATGCAAGAATATGTTAATTTATGACTGTGAAAAGATGAAATTTTTTTAAAACTACCAATAGTCTGGTAGAGTTTTTAATAAATTGAACATTCTGCTTATATCCCTCTTTTTTCTTGTTAATTAAAAAAGGGGGGAAAGTTCCTTTTGAGTTCCACAATTGGTCACCAAGAAAATATGCAAAACAAGAACTTTAAAATTATTTAAGATTTAATTTGCCTCCAAATTAAGAAATTAGGCCAAGAACAATATTAAGATGGCCACAAGAGCATGCACATAATATTTTGAACACAATTAAATTAGAGCCTTATTCTATAGTTGGTGGGCAAATTTAAAAAGTAACAAATAATTGATTAATCACCTAATGAGTATCAATCATAAGAGCATCCAACAAACCATAAACTACATGCACCGTCATAACAAATGTGTTACTCCCCCCCCCCCCTTCTTTTTTAAAATTATTTTTAGGATTAATACATAAGAATTAAAAAATAATAAATAATTTTAATTTTAATAAAAATAAATTACAATTTATTTTTATATTTTTTATTAAATATTAATTAATAAATAATATTATTGAGTATTTATTTAGATTATAAAGGTAATATTTAAAAGAAAGTAATAAATATATTTTTAATTTTTTAAAATGATAAATAAATAAATAATTTTTTTTAACAAAAATTGAAGGGTATCTACTGAACCTCGAAGAAAGACAAAGTGTGGATGAGATTTTGAGACTACTAGGTATCCACAGTCACTAAACACATGCACGATGCAACAGCAATTCTTGTTGGAAGAGAATAGAGGAAAAAAAAAATAACTATCAATTTTATGCAGCTCAACAAATTTTAATTTTTAATTTTTATTATATTAAAATTTAAAATTACTTTCTTTTTGTTAACTAATAGTAATAATATATGTTATAATTAAAATATACAGCAATTTCTCCTTATTTGGGATGCGAGCTCTGTTACTTTTCTTCTGTCGCCTCCCTTACTCCCAGATTGCACATTTTTTCTTCCGTCAGCCATGTGAACACCAGCGAAAATCACCTTGACCTACTTTTCCAACTCTTATCTTCGTCTACATGAGTTTATTAGAGTTCTATTTTTGTTTTCCCCTGTACAATTAACTTGTTCGTATTAACAAAGCCGACACTTTTTTTTCCCTTGTGCGGTTGTGCCCTATATGTGGAAGTTTCTTTCTACAAGATTTTTGTTTAGAAGAATACCCATCATCAGTTGAGGTGGTTAATCTTAGAAGAAAGATTTGTCGTCAGATTTATGGTTATTTTGTCGGATTTTGGTTAGAGAATCATTACTAGTTAGGCTAACATATATGTGGATTATAAGATCGGCAACAGAGACACATTTGTTGTAGCCCCCTTTAATAGGAAGAATAATTTACAGTTGGCTAGGATGTTAGCGTGTATATTGGCAAAAAACTAAAGCCATCTGGCGTACACTCGATAGAGCTAAAATGGGATAATTGAATTTCCATCCTTTCTATTTCTTAGAAAGTGGATGCAGTGGAGTGAAATTTAGAGAGAGATAAATATGGATTTTTCTTGTTTGAAATTGTCCGTCTCAAAAAAATTATGATTTTTAAAATAAAAATTAGATTTTTATCTGTCCAAATTAATATAAAATTAACACACAAAAAATGAAAAGAATCTGGAATAATTGGGCCCCTTTTGCAAGAAATGGCATCTCAAGTCTTGTTTGGCTTGTAAATATTCTCTATGCGTCTGCCCTTTGGCGAGCCATGAATGAAGCAAACGATCCGTTCCTTTAAGGAATTTTAGTTTAATTTGCTTTCGTCGGTGCCCTCCCAATGGATTTATTATTAGACTTGGATTTACAAGAAGCAATTTGTCACTTAATCCCAACAACCTGGTGACGAAGTCTTCATTTCATATTTCAATTTATTAGTCACCAGAGTATTGTTTTAGTCTCATAATCAATAATCAACAGGCCATCATTAGTAAAATTGATGTTTTCCCTCCCATCAGATTTATTTAAATGAATCCTGACCCAAAACCCTTTTGTTCGTTGCCCGTCTGTCCTTCACATATATATATATATATAAAGAAATTATTATGTTTCACTAAAATTGTTTATATAGAGGAAAGATGTCTGTCAACTGCTATCAGATGCAGCTCAAATGAAGAATCTATGAAGAGAGCAGAATATAGAGACTGAATGTAGCTAATACTTCAAGTAACATATTTAGCCGTCCTTGAATATGCCAGATTGTAAAGTAGGGTTAGGTCGGACATGATACAAGAATCAGACTACTTATCTAAAGAATATATGATATGGTTTGCACTATATTTCTAGTTTCAGATCACTTGAAACACTGGCCTAAATAACTTACTCAGCCTTTATCTTCAAACGGAAACACCAGAAGGGGTGTTTCTTTCTTTTTAACCACGTTTAACATACCATTCTGTAGTGCTGTTTGGATTACTTTGTAACTTAAATTAACAAAGCCAACACCGAGCTGCATATTAACATCCATCACAAGAGATTAGTATTTTTGTTTCTCTAAGGATTCTCCGACCTTACTTTGGGTAGCAGTTAGAACTCCGACAAGTGGGAAGACGTATGTCGCTAATTAGACTTCCTACGGGCAAATATGAGGCACTACCTAAAATAATCTCAGGGCTCAGTAAGAGGCCCGTAATTATATCAAGAGCCAATCTCAATTGTAGGCCCATTTACTTCTGGTTGGATCTGAGCCTCTTCACCCGATTTGCATTGTATTTATTGTTTTGAAAATTCCTTTGGCCGAGAGCTTTGGCTCAAAGCAACATTCCATATCTTTTGAAAATTTTATATCTTTTATTACATTCAAGATTCAATCTCTATTCCTTAAGTGTGTCCATTAGTTTAACTAATCCTACTGTCCTACTATTTATCCAAAAAAAAAAAAAGGGGTTCCTATCATTTTGGATAGCAAATCCGCTGCACCGAGAGACTTGTTCTTAATTCATATGAGGAAAAGTAAAACGGGTACAGAAATCTAAAATAAAAAAAAAAAAAGGAAAACTAAAAAATCAGTTCCACTGAAAGTCTTAATAAGCCTACAGAGTCAGAAATTAATCGCCAATAAAAAGATCTTTATATTACATGTCGATCATACTTAAGGGATCCTATTATCTTCTGAACTTGTTAGCACGTTTAAGCTCATCCATTAGTAGATGCGCCACAGAGTGGTATCCCATTTCCCGAGCTTCATTTCAATAAACACAGAAACAAGTTACTAAGTAAAAAGACACCAAAAACCAGATAAGAATTCGGGAAAGGCAACCATAAGGATTCATGAAATTGACAACAAGACTAACCTTTGTGTATTGATTGTCCAGTTGGAGGCATATTTCGTTTCCTCAGGCATAGCGAGCTGTACAGGATTAGATGAAATAGAAGGCACCATCTTTAATAAATAATAACATCAAAATTAATATCTCTGAGCAATCTGGCAACTAATAGTGCATTCCTGGGTATGCCTACCTGTTACAGATCCAGTAAGGGTTGACTCCTTTGGCTTCTATGCAATGAGGGCACATCCATCCCTTGTCCTTTCTCACCTCATCTATATCTGATGTTTCAACATAACATGTAGTTTTCAAAACCATTACTATTCTATTATAGCAGAACAAAACTTGAAGACAATAATATCAGAATTTGAGTTTAATGTTAAATTTATTTCAATGCGACATCAACCTCTATCAGATTTTAAGACTGAGATTATTGAACATCATCTAATAACTTACCTTCACCATACCGAACCCTGAGACATGCTCTGCAGAAAACGCCAGTGCTAGAGTGGCATGCAGAGCAATCAGTCTTTCCTGCGAGAAAAGCAATGCCAAAATGTAAAAAAATAAAATAAAAAAATGCAAATGCAATGTAGAATGGAAAACAAATTAGTGAACTAAAACCAACCAAGGCATGGTTCATCCACATCCAAATTGGCGCATCTTTTGCATTCTTCTTCGCCACACAGTTTCTTTTGCCTGCATTTGTGTATCAAATTGCAATATAACCAACAACTTATTTTCATAGTGCAAAGTAGAAGACTTTTAGTGGTTAAGATTTTATCAGACTTCAAACGGGAGGGACAAAAGAAGAAATAATAGTTCCACTTATGTTTGTACATATGCAAGCATAATCTGCGTACCTATCAAACTGAAGAGGCCTGTTTAATTCAAATTGTGACATGTGGGTCAACATATGAGAGTTTCTGAGCTAGAATAAATGAGTCTAGCATTAGTAAATGCAATATTATCATCGACCCAGCCTTCCATCACCATTATTGTACAAAGTTTTAACTACTTTTCCAATTGCACTTACAGAAGAAAAAAAAAAAAAGGCAATTTAGTCCCTTTGGCATGACCAAAACTAAGAACACAATGCAGCACAGATTGCTGATGCAAAGAGAGCTAAGAGAGTGAAACCTGCAGAAATGGCAACATATGCCAAAAACTGGGTCGTAAACACTGCCTCTGCCCTTGCTATCGCAGCGCCGAGCAGCAGCCTCTGCTGAAAGTTCAAGCTTTCGGCCCCTTACTTGAATTAAAGGCGCATTAGCAGGCCTCTTCTCTTCACCTCCATTCCAAGGACTACTCTCTTCATCCTCTTCGGAAGAACTTACCTTCTCTGTTCCAATTAGTAGAAATTCAATCATCACCAGAAACACGCAATATGCTCGAGAAAAAATCGTTAGAAATAGAAAATTTCCCATTCTTATTTCTCTGCTGTCCAACGGATCACAAGGATCAAAGCTTGGCATAAAAACCTTCTCTTGTGGATGATTGGTCGCTTGAACTCCCTCTCAAACGGCGAGACGATCGCAATGGAAAGTGTTTTGTGTTTGCATCAAGTTCGATCCCTTTGATTCTTTCTGAGCGGCGCAATGGCGTGAGATCGTAAACCCTTTTCTGATAAGATCTCTTGGGGGTCGTTCTTGCCAAAGCTGCGATTTCTCGAAGGTCAGAGATTGTTTTGCGAAGACCCAGAGAAGCCAATCGAGCCTGCATCCATCATTTTAAAATAAAAAAAAATGCTTTATTTTTTCCTTTTTCATGTAAAACCCAGACGTAAAATTGCGCGAGTGTGAAGGCGGAACCTGGTTCTCTGATATACGAGAATTTCTGAGAGTTTCATAGTTGCTCTTTGCTCTGAGCCTCACCATTGTCGTTGCTCAGAATTAGGGCTTGCGAGGCAAACAGTACTGGGATTCTGATATTTTCAGTCACTTCTTGTCTGTCCCTCGGGCAAATTCAAATTGTTTAAAGACCGTTACTTCCTGAAGAGTGAGGCTCGAAAAGTGAGAGCCCCAAAAAATTGGATCCTTGATTATTGTTTTGTGCAAAAATACAATTGGGCTACGGGAAGATTACGCTGCATGATACATCGGTGTAACATTAAATTTTATTATATAATAAATTTAATATATTATATAATAATAAATTAATAATTAAATTTGATGGTATATATATCATTAATATCATATAATTTTTCTCAATTTATTTACATATCTAATTTTATAGATTTATTATTTATTAAAACGAGGTATATAATACATTTCTAAAAGGGAATCTGTCAAAACAGTTTTTTATCCGTTTAAGTTCTTGTTAAAAAAATAAAAAATGATTTCCATGTCTTTATGACATGATCTTTCTCCGTTAAAGTTAAAATGGCTTCTGATCCTTCTTCCTCTGAATCCTCTTAAAGTCAGAAATATAAATTAAATTAAGTCAGGCTCTGGGTCACGGGTAACAAGGCTCGTAATTAGAATACTTGACCTGGTGTGAGTCAAAGTTGAGATTAAGAAATAAAATATAAATATAATAATTAATCACAATAATTATTATATTTTTTAAATTTTATAATAAGTATTAATAATTTTTTATTTTTATTTTATTATAATTATTGTTTATTTTTATTTACAATATTAAAATAAAAAATAATATAGTTAAAAAAGCTGATGTGTATTTGATGTGAATAAGATAAAGTTTAATAATATATTTTAATATTTTTCAACTATTTTAATGTTGCATGTGAATGTGAGAATTAATATTAATAATTATAATAAAAATAAATACAATAAATTATCAATTCTAGTCATAAAATTTGGAAAAGAAAAAGATGGTGTAACCATAAATAAGAAACGAAATATTTTGTTTACTCATTGTTAAATCTATCATCAACACAATCTTAACTCCTTAATTCTGTGACTTAAACAAGGGCTAAAAAGAAAATCATGAGATAAAAAGAATTCGAAATTCATTTTTTTATAGAAAAATAGTTGAAGTGCAAAAAATGACTCAAATTTGACATTTTAAATTATGGGGGACTAATTAATAATAATGCAACAATTGAGACATTTGTATTAATCGCTAAAGTTTTTCTTAGAATTTAATTTCCTTTGATCTAACCAATGTTTAAAAAAATTAAACCCAAACAATTAGCTTAATTAGAGAAATTGTGATTCAGTCATATCATTAGTTTAGTTAATCTTCAAAATTGATCTTAAGAAATTAATCAAATTATCGATAAATCCATAATGAATCAATCAAATTGTATGAACTGGTTACGGTTTGTAAGATTTAACTAGTTAATTTTTTTTAAAATACCACTATTTTAAAAAATAATGTTATTCTTGTTTAATATTAGATACATAATTAAAATAATATCAATGTTTATATCAACTAAACTATCATCGTTTCTTTATGTATTATATAACTCAATTATTGATAATGAGCTAAAGATATTAATTTTTATTAAGTAACTAATATAAAATATTTGCAAAATATATTTTTAGCGATGGTTTTTTGTTTCATTGTCAAAATATTTATAGTAAAAGTTAAATAAATTCAACATTTTACTAAAAATGTATATTTTAAATTAAAATTTTTTAAAAGTTATAACTTTGCATTCAATTTTTTGTTTATGATAAATTTTATTTCAATTTTATATAATTTTTTTGAGATTTATTGATCTATAAAATACCTTTTGCCTCTTTTAAAATTGTGAAAAATAATTATTTTTATATAATTTTTTTCTCCATTTTCATGTTGTTCAATTAACTTTAAACTCATTGTAATATTTTATCAAATATATAATAAATATATAAAACTTAGACACAATCATAAAAGTTGTACAAAGAAAATATAAATAAATAACTCTTAAAAAATGTGCATAAAAAAAAAAGAAATAAAAGAAGTCAAGATATGAGAAATAAAAGTAAGAAAAGCATTTCAGATTCCATTACAACATTTTATCAAACACACATTAAATACTTAAAACTTAATTATAACATCAAAAATTATATAGAGGAAATAAAAACAAAAAATTCTTAAAAAACATATGTAAAGAATTGAAGAAATAGAATAAATAAAAATTTAAGAAATAAAAGTAAGAAATATATCCTTTATATTTTGAACTAAGGGTTTGAAATAGGGCATTTGCTTAAATACTTAAAACTTAATTATAACTTCAAAAAATTATATAAAAAAAATAAAAGTAAAAATTTCTTAAAAAACCTACATAACAAATTAGAGAAATGGAAGAGATAAAAATTTGAGAAATACAAACAAGAAATGCGCTTTTTATATTTTGAACTGGTGGCTTGGAATAGCACTTGCTTCATACTTGATGTTAATTGAAGGAATATCAATGGCTTACCAACATATAATAGAAGATGAAGTGACATCTACGATTTTATAAATAGAGCTAGATGAAGATGGAAATGAAGTTTGAAAGCAAATAGAAGAAAGAATTAGAGTGATAATGAGAAAAAAATAAAACATATTTTATTTACAGTACAAAAATAACATTAGCTTTAGATGTTTGTTATTAATACAAAACTAAATTCCTATATATCATTATTTTTTAAGTAGCTGATTAGCTATTAAATCAACTTTATTGATAGCATAAAAATATCACTGACTTTAAATATTAATTATTAACACAAAAATAATATCTTATCTATTATCATTTTTCGAGTAGTTGGCCATTGTCATATTATTAAATATCAATTAATTACAAAATTAACATGATTATTTTTTATATTTCTTAATTAGTCCTTTAAAATACCTTTAGATAATAGTTGTATATAAAACTAACATTTTAAGTTTTTGTAAATTACTAATAACCTCATAAATGTTATCATTTTAGACATTGGTTTAGTTTAAAATCGACGTGTTAAAGTTAGACATTTTTCTTATCAATTTTTTACAATACTTTCGGACATCAATTAATCCTAAAATTAACATATCAAATTTACTTATTTTTCTAATAACTTTTTAAATGTTATACATTTTAATATCAATTAAATAAAAAAATGATGTCTTAAATTTTTTGATAATTTTAAAAATATTATTACATTCAAATAGATATCCATTAATTATAAAATTAATGTATTAAGTTTTCTTGTTTTTCTAGTAACTTTTAAATATCATATATTTTAACATTAGTTAAGTGAAAAAATTGATATCTTGAGTTTTTTTTAATAATTTAAAAAATATTACTATATTTAAGTAGATATTAATTAATCTTAAAACTGATATCTTAAATTTTATTATTTTTTCAATAACCTTTAAGTATCATACATTTCAATATCGATTATGTAAAAGATCAATATCTTGAATTTTAAAATAATTTCAAAAATACTACTATATCTAAATAGGTGTTGATTAATTTTAGAAGTAACATCTTAAATATTTTTCATTTTTCTAATGCCTTATATTATAATGTCCATTAAATTGAAATTTTGATATTTTATATTTTTTTAATAATTTTAAAAATATCCCCACATTCAAATAAACATTGATTATTTTTATTACCCACTATCTTAATTTTTTAAATAATTTAAAAAATATTATCATGTGAATATATATATTACTATTAACTTGGGGCAACTTCTATGTAATGCATTAGTACCCCATTTAAATAGTGGTGATTACTTTTTGTGATTGTTTAAATTTTAAACTTAATTTTAAACTTGTAAAAATATGAAATTATTTTATAACACTTGAAATGTTTTTATATTATATATATAAGTTTAATCTTATGATAATTTAATTATTTTTGTTATTATATATTAAATTTTTTAATATATATTATAATTCTAATTCAATATGATTTTCCTCGATTGAATCATTAAAATCTTAAACCATTCTTATCTTTAATTCAATTACCAATCTAAAATTTAATATATTAAATCCAACAATTGATTTATAAATATTTGTCATATTCATTTCACAAAATAAGAAAAATGTAAAATACTTTTCAATTTTGAAGTGATTGAATTTTACTTATTTTAACTTTGAAAATTTAGATATCACCCTTAAACTATACAAAACTTGTAACTAATATATATCATCAACTTATAACTAAGACACATCATCCCCTTAATTTTCTATTTTATTAAATTATGTTATTCTTCTAAAATTTTAAACAAGAATTATAATAATATAGTATGTTGATTTATATAATTGAATCAAGTTTGATATATAACATTTTAATTAAATATGTGAGAGTGAGTTATGAAATTATGTATAGAAAAATGATAAGATAAATGAACATTATATAATACCATGATTCTTATTCAAAAAGCTTATGAAAAGTTGTATAAGGTTAATGACGAGTATTAATTATAAAATTTGCATAATTTTATGAAGTAATATTTAAGTTTTCAAAATTAATGAAAATAAAATTCAATCACATGAAAATTAAGGAAATATTTTATATTTTTTAATAAAATGTGAGAAAAATTAAATAATAATAATAAGTAGGTAATCACATAATTGAAATTTACTTATACATAAAAGGCATCGATTACGTCAATTTTAAAATGGAATAATAGCTAATTTTAATTGATATAAAATTTGTGAGCATAATTTCTATGATAAATATATTAAATCTAACAATAAATTTTGTAAAAAGAAATTATAAAAGTTAACAATGATGTAAATGTACTCTTTTTTTTTGGTTGACAATGGTGTGGATTGATTCCCGCTCTTAAATTTTAGATACACGAAATAAACATGTTCCGTATCACATATAAATAAAATATATTTTTTTCTTTTATTGATCAATTATTTTTTTTGTATTTTTACCTTTCGTTTTTGAGTTGTCTTGTTCGTTTCTCGGGCCTAAGCCCATTGGATTTGATAAAAAAAAAAAAAGGGATACATTTGTATGTAACCTCCTTCAGCTATTGGATTGTTGGACTTAACATCTAATCGGGGCCGATTCTCATGAGTTATGGCCAACATGGCAAAGTGGCAATCCTCTTATTTCCGGGAAAATACAAATAATCCCCTTCCATAAAGGTCTATTATTAAATAATTTCTTTGGAGTTTCATAACTTACGGATAATTTCTCTAAAATTTTATAAAATTTAAAAGTATTAAAATTTCAATGAAAGTACAGAATAGAATTTTATTTTAACTTTTGTAATATTGCATTTCTATTAATTTTATCATTCATAAAAATTTTGTATCAATTTGATATTTATAAAATTAATTTCACATCATATTTTAACTCTTTTATATAGTAATTTAGTAACTTCATTTTATATACAAAGGGAATAAAATTTAAAGTGAAGTTAATATTATAGAGATCAAATTAGTACAAATTTTTTATGAGGAATAAAATTAATAAAAATTCAATCTTACAGAAATTAAAATAGAGTTTAAATCTAAAGAAAATAGAAAAAGATAAAGATAAATTATTTATGACTTTTTAAAACTATTTTTTAGTACAACAAAGTCAAACAACTAATAAAATAAATAAATATATATATTTGAGCTCTCTAAAAGATAGATGTCATATTTAGTTGATATATTTATATTTATATAATTTATTAAATGATTACATATTTTTAAACTTTAATAATTCATTCATAATTAAACATGAAATTAAGTTAGTATATAAATAATTTATAATAAATCATTGATAATAACTAAACTTATAAACATATATTTTTTTTGCTATTTTAGTATGAAGAAATTAAGTTATGCATTACAACTTAATCTTATTTATATACAAAAATTATCACATTTTCATAGAAGTCACAACTTTTTTGTAAATCTTGCATAATAATTTATTTGCCATATATTTGTTAAAAACTTTTTTGAATTTAATATATTTGCCACATTGATAGTTTTAATTATAATGGTAATATTATGTAATTAATAACTTAGTAAAATGAAAAATCTAAATGATTAGTATCAAAAATGGGATCAAAACGTGGAATAAAATGTATAAAACTTATTTATTAATTTTTTACTTTTTTAAATGTGATTGTAATATTTATGTAATTATTTGATAGAGTTTATAGTAATTATGATTAATTATTATAATGAAAATTAATTAATTATTATTTTTTAGAAATATTTAACTATAATTTAAAAATTATCAATAATTAATCATATATAATAATTTAAAAAATAAAATAAATTATTCAATAATTTTGATGACTTGATAATATAAATATTTCTATATTTTATATAATGAGGGTATTATAATTATTTGATATTATTAAATTTTCTTCCTTTTCAATTTTTTCTTCACCCAAATAAAACAAAATAACTTCTCTTCCTTTCTCTTTTTCTCTCTTTTTCCCTCCAATCAAATACAAGGAAAGAAAATATTTTTTTCTCCTCTTTTCTTTCTTCTCCCATTTCTTTCTCTCCATTTTCTTTCTCCTCCAACTTTTTCCTGCAACCAAACAATGTGTTAAGCTTTTTATGCCTAGGGTTCATTTTGCTCGCTGGCAGCAAAGAAGCAAGCAACAGCCACAGAGGCCTCACTTCTCAATTTTGAGAGCATCGTATGCCTTGAAAAAAAAATTAATAGGGGTTTTTAAAATACTTTTGGCCTACCAAATACAAAATCAAACAAGACATGCATAAATATTGTGCCGTTATAGACAATTTTTAGTTAAACACTGTTAAAACATATGGGGATAATGTTTGGACATAATTTAACAACAATGCCAGATGGACAGCTTGAGAGTGGAACCATCTAACTTACATTAGTGCATACTTTCTATAGCATAAAAGTTAAAATTATTTTTACCAATCTTCTGTCTTTTTTGGTCCTTTTCCTTCTCAAAGTTTAAGTATTAGGGCATGAACCTATTAAGAAGGGGATTTAGGGATGCGAAAGTTGTGATCATGAAGAAAGCAACTGATTTTATAAAAGTCATTTGTATTGAATCAGAATAGAATTGCTTCCATGTACTGCCACCAATTAATACGCTTCCAATAAAATTCACATGATAGATAATCAACACAAAAGACAGCAAGTGTTAACATAAAAAGAGGAGCATAGTTTACTCAGAATCCATAGCAAGCATTACTCTATGAAAAAAAAAATCATATTTATTGCTCATGTGCATGCAGACAATTCTATGTTCGGGATAAACTAGATTCTCCAACTACCTAGATATATGCATAAACCAAGTTGTCCTAATTCGATTTATTCAATGAAATTACAACGAAGATATAGAAAGATACAACAGATTTATATTAAAAAAACATCATAGCCGAACTTTTGCAAACCTTCCATGACAAATTCAAACTACATTCCAGAAAATAAATCAAGAAGGTGACGATAGAAGTATAGAAGAAAATAAGATTAAAACCTTCTAAAGAAATATCTTGCAATATACCCTAAGTGTTTTAATTAAAATTAAGATATTCTTGTTAAACAAATTCTATTTTTCATGTGCTTCTGCTTATTTTAATTCTCAATTAGGGAAAGCTTACACAATCCAAAAAGACGATAACGGAGTTACCCAACATTTCAAATCTAAGCCCTAAATCCAGGGTTAAATGAAAATGAATAAATTATTAGACAGAATCACTACGAAGATAATAGAGAAACTAATCGAAAAAATCAAGAATCCAAAAACACCCATATAAATCATGTAAACTATTAAAAAAAAGCAAGCTTTAACTTAAAAAGGAAAAAAAAAAAACTCATTTTTCTGCAAGGAAAACATAAAACCAGAAGAGAAACATCAACCGTCACTGCAAAAATCATTTTTTGAAGCGAAATTTAATCTGCAAGTCTAGAAAACAGATAACTTTGAAGCCAAAAACTCACCTTCGTCAAGGAGCCAGCGCCTTCAAACTATCGTCCATCCATGAAGAATAGCTTTAGTGAATCAAAGTCTTGTTCTGCCCAAATGCAGCTACCAAAGAGAATGGTAGCCTTGCTTGACGAGAGATGAGAGCTGAGCGGTGTGTTTTGGAGCTCGGCAAATGAGTAACACTGCAAATTACTGGTGAGGGTATTTTCGTCCGTAAAATTGCAGGTACGAACGTCACTTCCTCCTATTTGTGAGAAGGGTATTCGGGCATTTTCCAAATAAAAAAGGACGGAAGTGGATTTATCCTTATTAGGGTTGGGCAAATTTCTGTTTTGGCGGATTTTGATTTATAAATTAATTAATTATTTTAAATTGATTATCTTCTTAAATATATCACAACTAATTAAAATTATTATTCAAATCATTATTAATCAAATTAATTGATTACAAATAGTTGAAAGTGATTTAAAATAATCATTTTAATTTTTTTTAGTACATAAAAAAATTTATTGATCTCTTATCCTTTTAAATTTTAAATAAAATATAAAAAAATAAATAACTTAGAATGAATTTTTCCTGACTTTATACCTTAACACCTATATTTTATTTGAAATTTAATGAAACAAATTTAAATTTGAATAAATATTGAGTTATTTTTTTTAAGGAGATATTTAAAAACAAGATTTTAAGATTAAAAATAGCTTGTAAAGGGCTGAGAGAATGAAAGGATAAATAACAAATGACCTTAACATGCACTGTATAAAGTAGATTTTTAAATTCTACAATAATTCGGTTGATTATGATTTAATATTCGTAAAAAATTTTAAACTCGTAACCAACTGAAAAAAACTAAAATTAAATAAAAAGTATTTAAATTTAAGTATTTATTATAATCAACTAATTTAAGACGATAAAATATAAAATGGTTTGATTGATTTAAATCAGTTTGTGATATTTTGTCCACCCCTAATCCTTATTTTTAAAGGAAGGAAGTGTAATTTATCTTTCAAAATATTTAGCCCAAAAAAAATTAAAATAACTCACTCCATTAATAAAAAGATCAACAATATATCTAGTAGTATATAATGCTTTAGAAATAAATATGAAATTCATTTGAGAAGTCACAATTACTAATTTATTGTGCTTTAGAAATACACTTTAATTTATCTTTAAAGGATTGGTTGTAAAGGATGCGTAGATTGAGTTAAGTATTTTGTTTGTTTAGAACACAAGGGTAGATTAGAAATAATCAGGCGTGAATAAATTGCTTTCGTGCGGGATTAAATGGATCCCTATTACATAAGGCGTTGCTCGAGTCATGATGCCTCAACATAAGCTCATGCCACCGTCATAATTAATGCAGATTTAGAAAAAAAATATCTTTTACAGTTTTAAAACAATGAAAAAAATAAAGAAGAAATTAGAATAGAAAATGGACATGGAACTTCAAACATTTTTGTTCTCTTCACATGGTTAGAAAAATTGAAGGAGAAGTGTCACTGTACACACAAAAAACATATTCATCATCTTTGTTTTTTTTTCTTTGCCTCTTCAACCTTATTCGTGCAGCAATATTGCTTAAAAAATGAAGCACTATTTATTTTGATGGCACACAAAAATTTTATTTGTCTATTTTAATTGTTGTGTGGTACAGGACGTGATATAATGTAATATAAGAATCATCATTTAATATAATATTATATGGGATAGAGTTGTATATTATATTACAGTTAACTTATTAATATATAAAATAAATATTTATATAAAAAACTTTTATTTTTTATTTATGGTCATGTTGTATAAAAATATGTCAATTTAAAAAATAATTAATTTAATTAAAATATTTTTATATATAAAAAATCAAAAAAATCATCTTAAATGAATTTAAAATATTTGATTTAATACTTTTCAATAATGATATCTTTTAAAATAATATTATAGTATATAAATTAAATATTCACAATATGATAATAAAATAATGTAACATATTTTATTAATACACAAACATAATAATACACACATATAAATATATACACTGATATGTATATATGTGTGGACAGATATCAGAAAAATTAGTAATAAATATGCATGATTTAATCGAAGTAATAAATATAACCATTACACAAGCAATTTTTTTGTTATCATTTTTTAAATTTTATTTATTTTTCTTTAACTCTTAACGTTAAAATATAATGACAGGATTTTTATTTTTTCCATTACATACTTAGTTTCATCAATTATATTACATTATGTATTTATTACAATACTATAAGAATTTCAAAATTTAGAATGATGTAATAAGTTTTTAAATCATAGAACTAAAATTAGTCAATCATAGTTATTTATTTTTTTAATGAATATTATTAAATAATTTTAATTTAATAAATTTTAAAATTATCACATTATTCATGATTTTAAATTTTAAAATTTCAAAAGTATCATTATATTATTATGATTATTTTTGATGAGTTGGCATTAAAATTATAATAAGGATATAATTATCATTCCAATCTATTTACTTCCCTTTCTTTTCATTTTTCTACTCAATTCAAAAAGAAAAAAAATAAATTTTCTTCTATCTTCTTTCTTCTCAAATTTCATTTCAACCGAATATAAAAAAAATTTCTTTATTTCTCATCTCTCCCCTTACTTTCTTTTTCTCATAATATCTTTCATATCAAATGAAGCCTCGGTGGTTGGTTCGATATGACAGGAAAATAAATCATTGGGTGAAATTTGTGTTGGAGAAATAGATTGCAAAAGCATGGAAGGAAGAAGTTTCGCAACAGAAACTTCTAGAAGTCAAGAACTGGCTTTCCGAGCCGGATGCTGTTTCAAACAAACGCCTCTGTGTGGCATGTCTTGCAGCGAAGAATTGGGTTCCGTGGCTAGTTTTCTTTCTCAGCTAAGCGAAGCCTCAATGAGCCTGTTTTTCATCAGACAAAATATCGCGGATCTTTTGTCGTTTTCAGGGCTTGTCATGATTGAAGTTTTTCCACCTCATTGATAACGACAACTTGTGATGATGATGTAAATGTTGATTACTACGTCTATGACTTTAAACGCTCGGTGATCCATGATCGAGCGTTTTTTCGAATGTCGGCCGATCGCTATCAACTTTTCTGGTTCACCAATCAGAATCGAACAATAATGCAATCTTATCATCTTTGTACTGTAAGCCTGACATGGAATCTTGTCCCTTAATATGCTTTTCCACGGAATATGCCTGATTGGAAGATAGATCTGTGAATGCAGCTTTTTCTCAATTTAAGAATCTCCGGGTTAAGAGGTTCTAAGATCGACAACGTCTATATTAGATGCGTAAAATGGGATTGGGCTGTATGATGCAATATGATCGCTAGGAGGAGTTCTGCGAGTCATTCTTTCCATTTCAATTCGACATAATCTTCGAGTCCGGTCCATGGAATTGTTCAAGCAAAAGAATTGAGTCTACAAGTTAATTTGTATAAATTTATAAAAAATACAAAAAAAATTATTAAATTTGTAGGAAGTCTGCAGACAAATCATATTATTAAATTTTTTATTATAAAAAATGATTAAATTATTAAATTTATATATATAGAGATCAAAAATTAAATTTTAAATATAAAAAAAGAATATACCTTTGAAAATATTATATTGAATTAGATTAAAAAATTTTATTTTCTTGTAAATTATAATTATGCAGTTAATTTTTTTTCCATTTTGTGTAATAAATTAATTAAGTAAAATTAAAAAAAATTATATTAAGTCAATAAACATTAAATTAAGAACCAAATTGAATTAAACTCTCAAATAGTTGAAAGATTACTAAAAATTTTAATGATTAAGAAGAAAAAAAAAGTCTGTGAGCAGGCTTGGACCCATATGGGCAGGACCATGTGACCTTGAGCCTTAACAAATTTACACACATGAACTAGCAAAAATACAGACTTTAAATAAAAAGGCCAATTCTGTGACTACGAGCTATCTGCATTAACCGAAAATTTTGCTTAATCATTATGTTGTCCTTGAGAAATTTTTTTAATACTCCACTGATAACATAGGCTTTTATTCTCAGCTACTAGAAAGAGAAGTCAATTTTAATTTTCGATATATGTAAATTTCCCAGAACCGACAATTATCTTCTTTTTGTTGGATTAGAGTAAAAATACATCTATAATAATAACACATAACTAAATAGACTCTCCAATGATTTTTTGTTGTGAGCCATCGGTCTATGGCCTGAATCAATTGTAGTTTAGCAAATTTAAATACAATGAATTGCAGCCAAGAATCACAATATTTGCCCTATATTCTGAGACATTCACTGCTGTGTTAGTTGGACTGCCAAGTTTCTCGGCACCATAGATATAGAAAAACCAACACTTGAAGGTCGTCTGAGCCATAAAAATAATATTAAACTTAAAATCTGTTTCATTACAGAAAAAAATGCAATATGATAGCTAGGAGGAGTTCGACGAGTAATTCTTTCAATTCGACATAATCTTCAAGTCCAGTTCATGGAATTGTTCGAGCAAAAGAATTGAATCTATTGACAAACTAGAACCACAGTTACATTGAAAAGAATCATATGAATGAAAGAATTGATTGAATCTGTACATCTATAACAGACATCTGCTTGTAGATCTCAATTACGTCCTAAAACTTTGAGATCTGGCCCATCCTTTCAGGCGCACCAGAACTCAAAATTGAAGCTGAAGGAACAAACACCACAAGGAACTAGAACAACTAAGGAGAACACTAATAATCTCGGCATCCCAGCAGACAACCTGATTTTCCCATCTTCTCGGTTCTTCTGTCGCTTGCAGATCTCCAAAACCAAGAGAATGACTACAATCTACAAGCTGTTTGGTTTCCATCCGGATTTTGCTGCAGTTGAGTTTGTCTAATGACCAATCTCTCCAAAGCTTGCTTCATCCAATCATGCGGACAGACTTCTTTTGCTTCAGCCACCGTCATCTGCATAACGCAAATCAATGAAACTTTAGATCAACCCCAGAATGATATGAAGGTTATCCAAGTGATAATTTACAATTGGTCTAAACAACTGAAAGTTCAATTGGATAAAAACTTACCCATTCTCGTTTTCGGAAGTTCTTCTCTGGCCAATCATCTAATTCCTTCTCGACGTGTAGAGGGAACATATATCCCTCGTGTATTATGGCTTGACGTTTGCTCTTGTAATGCCATCGACCCAATTTATTCTGTAAGAAATTCAAAAAGACGTGGAAGTTAAGAAACCAAGTTTCATAATTTGCCATGAAATTGAATGTGGAATCTGTTTGCAGATACTTACTTCTACATAGCCAACAACCCCAGCTTCTTCTAGGGTCTCCCGACTAGCAGCCTGTTCCATGGTCTCATCCATCTCCCAACCCCCCTGAAGCAAAACGATGCAGAGATGTCAGGAATCAAAGTAACAAATGAAGAAATTACTCGTCAAGTTCTTATCATTCGTAATATAAAAATACAACATGCAGGTAGAAAAGCCATACCTTTGGAAACAACATTCCATGACCGTTCTGAGAACTAATCACAAGAACCTCTATTTCCTTGGTAAGGGCTCCCTCATCATTGGTTCTGTATCTGTATGGAATGCATCTGCACATTTCGAAAAATCAAAAGGAAATAGTCAGATTAACAATAGAATTGCAGCCCGAATTGACGAACATAAAAGTGAGAAAACTATAGGGGACAATCCCAAGATTTCAAGTTGACTGTTCAATAATCAATCGAAAATGATGATTTTCAATTATTTGAGAAAACCCAACTAAGATAGTCTTCCAAATTTACGATTACGTCTATAATTTCCAAGAGTTTGGAAGACACAATCTTCGCTTTCGGGGATTAAAGTTCAGATTATTATTGTCAACAGAAAAAAACCCAGAACAGGAAATTCACAAGACAGAGTAAGATGAACACACCCTACAACTAGGCGACACCCTTTCTCGTAGCGCTGCAAATGTCTGCCAGTGCGGGAAACCAAGCACACCATGTTTTCTATTTGTTTGTCGAAGAAATTCCCAGAACCCTTCTCGTTGAAAAGAAAGGGGAAGAAAAATTTACAAGCCAAATTCCTTGAAAGGAAGAGACCCATCAAGCCTTCAAACCCAAAGTCCGAAAAATTTTGTGCGCCCCGAAAAATCTCACGACCTACGGATTAGTGATGTGTACTCAACAACGCTAGAGTGAATGCGCGAAATGCTGCGATTCCCATGAATGGCACTGCGGACAACTCATATATATCCTACCTATTCTGGCTCCGGATATCTCAGTGGGTCGATAACCAAGGCCTTGATTTGAAAGCCAACGCAATGACTGGAGCGTTTACTTACGCGCAGAAATAAATGAAAATAAACGTTTTAAAATACCCCTCGTGCTGCCTCTAATATTTCGTCAATTTTTTTTAATCTTTTTCAAAAATGGCATATAGGTTTTTAATTATTACGTTGAACGAAATTTATGATTTAGGTCCGAAGTATAGAATTGTTTACTTTTACCTAAAAGCGGACCTTACTTTTCAGTGAGGAAGTGGTCAGAATTAACACTGGTGCAGCTTCCATTAATTTTCTCAAATTTGTATTTTTTTTTGGAAAAATGGTTTCCGGATTATAAATTATTATGTTGAAAGAAATATTGGATTTGTTGAAGTCAGAGTTTTAGAATTGTTTATTATTAATTACTCAGACTGAGTGGGAAAGGGCGTGTGGAATCAAAATGATGGGCAGGTGTTTGATGAAAAGCTCCAGAGATAAGACGCGGCTGGGGTGGATGGGGAGAGAGAGTATGGAGAAGAAGAAGGCAACACGGTTACAGGTGAGGAGCCAAGGGGATTTGACTTGGCATTGACGCACTGTTTTGGCTAAATCCGATCAAAGCACTAGCATCCTGTGCCATTGGTCGCTTTCCGGGCCATAGTTGTTTTCCTGGTTGTTTCTTGAAGGAAAGAAACAACAAAACCGGAATTAAATACCAGCAACAAGTTGCCGAAAATCTGCCACTCTCCCAGATTTAGTTGAGGATTAGCGGCAAAAGAAAAAACGAAGAAAATTGTGAGAGTTTTCTATTGAAGAGGCATTTGTATTTCTTAAAGGTTATACTTTTTCCTATTTTGATGTCAATTTCTTAAAATAGGGAGAATTTACAATTATAAAGAAAAACCCCTGCCATGATCACGAACACAAAAAGAAGGTAAGGATATGGTTAGGTATAATTTGTCGTGATCTGCTTATTATTAAAATGATTAGTCTATCACATCGTTATTTTACTTTGCAGGTCATGGATTTAACACAAAAAAAATGTTAATTTATCAAAAAAAAATATTTAAAACGTCTGTGCTTTAATGAAATTATAGTGTTAAACTTGTTCACAAGCTTTACCTAAACCGTACATTACGGATTTATTTGACAAACAACTAATAGCTACAGCGTTTAGCTGGTTTAATTAACTGTTAGTTGATAACTGATTGTATTAATTGATTTAACTAACTGATTATATTAACTGTTTGAATAAAAGTATTTGATAAAATTAACTGTTTGTATGTAAAATGACATATAAAAGTATGAATATATTTTATAAATTATTTGAGTATTTTTTATTTTAATATTTTTAAATTTTATATATTAGTCAATATATTAAATTTTTTTATAAATAATATATTATTATAATTTATTATTAAATTATTAAATATTTTTTAAATTAAATAATTTTTATAAGTAATATTATATATTTATTCTATTAAATAACTTTTAAAATTATTATAATTTATTATTAATTTATTAGATATATTATAAATAATATATTATTATATATTAAATATTTTTTAAAATTAAATTAATCTACTTTTTATAATTATTAAATTTTTTAAGAATTTTTAGAAAGGATAAAATGAAAAATATGAAAATTTATTTAGAATAATTTAATCATTTTTCAGATAAACTAATTGAAAAAATTACTCCCCTTAACTTTTTCGTTTTCAGCTTTTTAAGGGCAATCAACTAATTCAATCAGCTAATTACTAAACACAAAAAATAACTTATTGCCAAGTCAACCAGCTGATTTTGGTTAAATCAGTTAATAATTAATGAAAAAGTTGTTTCCTAAACATCTCCTATATGGCATGGAGTACTTTTATAATAATATTGTTCAGAAAAAAACACATTATATACTAATAATAAGTACTTGTAATCTTTTACTTATTTTTTTTACAAATCATAATTTAATAACCTGAACTCATCTATTAAACTTTGACTATGCATGTAATTTCTATTATAAAAGTATAAATATAAATTCCACTAGCATTATATCTTATTTCCTTTTCGCTATGCTTTATGTCTGAGTAAATTGTCATGTTATGATTCTCAATATAAAAAACATCATTTTGAAAAGGCTGGATATTTTATGCACGATGGCAATATATTTCCTGTTCATAATCATAGTACATAGAGTTGCTTTTTTCTGGGTTCAATAATTGTATTTTTCAGAAATAGCCAGAACGAAAAAATTATGGTGCATTTGTAGCCATCACATACAAAGCAGCTTTTACTTTTTGCTTTTTTTTATGTTAACAACAGATTCTGCGGAGAGTGGAATTCCCGTTCACTTAGCTTTATGCACTAGGTGTCACTGGTCCGTGTCCCCGAGCATTGCATTTATATATACTGTATCTAATCGTATTTTTTTCCTAATCAACCATTTTTTTATTAGTTATTTTTAAGAAAATTAATCATTATAGATAATTTCTGATTTATTCAAATGAATTTCGGCATCCACAGAACGTGTAAAATATGAAAATTCTTTCGAAAGATAGTAGACGGTGTCTCGTTATAAATTCTTCAATAATTAAATCAATATTTTTGCAAAGAGAAAATAGTATAAAAATAAGAGTGAGAATAAATTTTTTTTTTTGCAGTGTGCTCCATATGCATGTAAGAAGATGATTTCAATTAATATAATAAAAAATAACTTAATGATCAATTATTATTATAAATGTTTGAACTCGCATAAATTGATCAATCATAAATTGACCAACCATATACGTAAGTTTGATAGCCATTGAATAATTAAGATCAGATGAACTAATTATGAGCTGATTTAACTAATTTTGATTCAATTGATTATAATTTATACTAAATAAATTGTAACTTAAATTAATCAAAAATTCAAGATATTACTAATTACAAACAATTATATTAAATATTAAATTAATTTATATATTATAATTAATTAATAATAATTTATTTTCATAATTATACTAAATTAGCACTTCAATATTCCAAATGCAAAGGATTATAAAACAAATTTCTACTAAAAGGCTCCATAATCTTGGGCATCTGATTTTGTTCAGAGCCCCAGCTTTCTACACTTCCAGGATAGCCATTCATTTTCTTAAGTGATGGAACTTTGCTGAAAAGATGCCCCGTTCAGTACAGATTTTTTCCCCTCTTTTAGATAGTAGCCTTGCTTTTGCATGCGACAACGGGACCAATCAGGGCATGCGTATGCTTTTTATGCAATCAGGCAAGGACAGAAAAATCCCACCGGGGCCACTAGCTCACGGTATATTGATGATAATTACGAGGATTCGTTTGATTTACTTAAAAAATAAATTTTTGTAAAAAATTAAATTTTTTTAAAAATTATTTTTTATGTAAATTTTTTAAATTTTTTTTAATATTATTTAATTAATACGAAGAAAGTTATATTTTTTCAAAAATATAAATTATTTAAGAAAAGTAGATAAATAATTTCTCACATTAAAATATAATTTTTTAAAAAATAATTTTTTATATTTTATGAACAATCAAATAATTAATAATTTTTTAATTTTTAAGAAATATAAATTTTTATATTTTTCCTTCAAATCAAACGATTCCTAATAATAATAATAATAATTAGTAGCCTCAACTTTAAATTTTGATGTACTCACTCATAAATTATGAAGAGAAATTAACAGTGGGATTCTGAATCCTTGACCCCCTTTTTTATATTATAAAAAATGAATAATAAATTCAGATGAAATTTAAGTAGGTGTGTTTAGCAAATTAGATGATTCAAGAGGCAACCACTTGATTAAAAATATTTATTGAATTTTATAGCCATTAATCAAGATTTAAAAAAGACAAATTGTTAATGAATGCAGACTTTATCTCCTAGATTGAACATGTCATGATGTAAAACTACATGTTCAGCATCTCAATAATTGTATCCATAGGAAGGAGGATAGCTAAGAACAATTGTCAATGAAAAGGAGTGGGGATTTGTTTTGATTCCGAGACACAGCACCTTGCATCTTGTCAACCTTCAGTTGATTGCATCCTCCACCATTCATGTGTGCTGTGCTGTTGACAGACAACAGGGGAAACTAAATATTCCATCCACTCGTAACGGTTCTTCACTTTCTTGGATTCTGATTCCCTTTCAATACAATAGTGAGGTGAGATGAGATGAACCAATCAGGGCCTTCGAAGCCTTTTGAAATTTCATTTTTCAGATTCTATCCAACAGTATCATCCTGCGGCAGCAGCTTGAGTGCAAAATCGCTCATAGAAAGTTCAGTTTAAATTCAATTTTAAACAAGGGAGAGATTACAATACCCTACCCTTTTTTCAGGGCAACCCGCCCTGTTTTGTTGGAACCAGACCAACCGTTGGATGAAAGGATGTTTAACAAAAACGAGATAGCAAGGGTGAGATGTTAAGGAGTAAGAACTAAAGGGGAGTTGAATTAAGAAAGCGGTGATGACTATTTGCGTGAGGGCAGAAAGAATAGCAAGATTGAAAAGTAACCCATGTATGAAATGGAGAGTTAATGCGTAAAATGGATGAAATATATTCTCAATAATTAATTTATGTTATAAATTTATGAATATAATTAATTTACAAGTTACGATTAATTTATTTAATTCATAATATAATATTACTTTTTTTAATTATAAAAGTAGTTAAATTACTAAAAACATACTCAAACATTAAATTCTAAATATAATGAAATGTATAAAATCTTTAAAAAAAGTATTAAATATCATTTAAATCAATGGCTCTCAATATTATTTTTATTATTTTAATAACAATTGATTATTGATTTTGGTAATAATTTGTTATAAAAAATGTAAATTATCACATTTAATTTTGGTTAGCCACATTAAAAACTTATAATTATTAATATTTACAATCATTTACCAAAACTCTTTATGAGTGATAAATTATATTTATATAATATCTTTTCTCATAACTTCACAAAGAATTGAAACGTCACATAATACCGATAAGAAGATAAAAAATAGTAAAATTTATTTTTATTTTTATTTTTATTATAATCATTAATCCTTTTCTTTATTTGTAATATTAAACTAATATTATCTAGTTCGCCGTATGTTTTGATACATAATATGAGTACGTGTATGAAATAAGTGTTTAGTAGAATTTTGATTTTTGGAGATAGGTTAACTTGGTACGTTAGATTGAGTATGTGATACTCATGAAAATATTATTCAATTCACTTTGATATATGTGTGTGTGTTGTAATTTTATGTAATCTCTATAATTTTTTAAAACAAATTGGATTTTTCATTATGAAACATAAAAGATAAATAATTAGTAGATTTACATAATTTAGACTTTATTTGTTTCATTAAAAAATATTTTTATAGGAAAATGTTATTTGTATATATATTGATGAAAGAATGATATACTACTTATATTGATGATTTCAAAAATTGATATCTAAAAGTATTATAATGAGGAAAAGTAATTTTTTTTTTAAATATAGGAGTTGCTTTTTACAAATTTTTAATATTCAACATTAAATAAATAAAATAATTTTTCTCATCTTAATATTTTATAATTATATTTTATAAAAAAATATTTTCTGTTAAAACAAATGTAGAAATAAATTGATTTTAAGTTTTCATTTCAAATTTTAATACTCATAATTTTTTTAAAGTTTTAGAGTTAAAGTTTTATATTGTACCAAATATTAAAATTTGCATTCATCCTCCATTTAAGTAAATGACTCGTTTATTTTTATAAATTTTTTGCATAAAACTTATAATTCTTTTATTCATAATATAGGAAATGTAATCAGAGTTTAAAAAAATGTATAAATCTTGAATTCAAAATATATAAGAAAACTGGAGAAGGATTAAAAAAGTAGAAAACAATAAAAAGGAGATTGGACCAAGTGGGAAAGAAAATTCTCCAAGGACTGCAGACAAACTCTATTATTTTCTAAAATAAAATGATTTGCTTGTTCTGACATAATATATCGTAAATGTATCACATGCTAATTTGTGTGATTCAATTCATTATTTACAGGATTGTCCGCATATCTAGTAACATTAATTATAATAAATAAAAATTATTAAAATAAATTATTAAATTTTATGTTAATAATAATAAATATATATTTATTTTTCAATTATAATTTTTATTTATTTAAATATTATGAATGATAATAAAAGAATAAATAATTATAATAATATAAAAGTAAAAATTTAATAATAATTAATTTTATAAATAAAAAATTAAATATTATATTTATTTTAAGCGAAACAATGGCCAAAGTCAGATTTTATTGCCAAATTATGCATTAGAATAATAGCATTAGGTTTCGTTTGGTTTAGCCTAAATCAGCGGAGGCCAGTACAATTTTTTTTTCTTTCTTTTTTCCCTCCAGTTTTTATGATTCCAGCCCAAACAACGACATCACTTTTGGTTTTTCCCGGGTGAGGGCACGTTGGCATTGCAATTGATACCAAGGTCGAATGATGAAGGGAAATAGAAAATTTTTGAAGGACTATTTAATAAAAGTCAGTGATGAAGGGAAAGAAACCGATAATCGTACGATAACCGGATAAGTGTTAAGACTTTATTGGTTGAGACACGTCAGGGTGGTTTGCCTTGAAAAATAGATGGGATATTGTTGTCTCGCCCTTTATGGTCTTGAACTATTTATAAGCTTAAATAAAATTTATTGTAAAATAAATATTTTATATTATTAAATTATAAATAATATAATATATATAATAAGATTCATATAGAATTCAAACTTGATCTCACTCAATTAAAAAAAATTAAATTAAATAATATGTAATTTTTTAAAACTTCAATAAATTTATATTCGAACAAAACTCCATCTCAAATTTAAATTTGAAAATTTCAAGCTCAATGAGTTTGAACTCATTTATAATTGCTAAGTTTCAGTTTAAATACGTAAATATTTAATTTATTTGCATTTGTATTTTAAATGGTTGATAAGTCTGTTTTAAAAGTTAATGAAAAGAGAAAAAATTCATATTGCAATAGTCCACTCTCCTCATAGATAGCTTAGGATTGATGCTTGGGGAGAGAAAGCATTTGCATCAAGTAAGTTTAGCATAAAACAAGCCTATATTGTAAGAATTAAGCATATAGTTGTTGGAAACCATTCATTTTGGTAGAAAATTTGGCATTGGAACGAGCCTAAAAGGCTTCATTTTTTTCATTTAAAAAGCCTACCACAATAGTTCATGAATAAATGCAGAATGTCATAGAAAAGGTTTAAGCGCTAACAATTGTGTCCTTTATTTGAAATAGACGGAAAACATTGCTGAAGCTTTTTGGGACTATTATCTTATTGTGCAAGTTCGAAATGATTTGCTGGCTAGTAGGCACAAAATGATTATTTTT
The DNA here is from genome assembly GCA_020226215.1 of Sindora glabra. Taxonomy (NCBI): domain Eukaryota; kingdom Viridiplantae; phylum Streptophyta; class Magnoliopsida; order Fabales; family Fabaceae; genus Sindora; species Sindora glabra. Next base: position 4,988,737 of record CM035227.1, read on the forward strand.
AGTATTGATGTTTGTGTTAGTTTGAGTCAAATCTAATTAATAATCTAAGAAAGAAATGTGGTATAGAATGATTATTTATACGGGATATCATTATTTGGCATTTCAAGCATTAGAGGAATATGATCATTTTTGTTTTAGAATTCCTAAGACCGATAAACCTTATTCAAGTAATATATCAGTATGCATATGATTACTAGAGTGCAATTTTAAGCATTGGTAGCCATTAATAAGTGTTGTAAATTTTGCAACAAATTGGTATTTCATGGTATAAACCCCTTACTTATTGAATTAAGGTTAATATAGATAAGGCATTCATAGGGAATCCTAACATTATTAGATGCAGAGGGATTTTAAGAAATACTAAGGGATGTCGATTGTGAGTTTTCTCTTGTAACCTTGGCATATGCTTTGTAGTTTCTGCTGAACTTGGGGTACATTACATGGTCAAAGGATTGCTTGGTAGATGGGATTTCATTAAATTATTTTGGTGTTGGATTCAAAAGTTTTGGTTGATATATTGACTTGTAAAGTTTTTAGGCCACTTACCTTTCAAATCTTACTATTTCAATGTGAGCAATTTCTTTTATAGGAATAATATGTGGTCATTGTTCATATATTCAAAGAATAAAATAAATGTGCTGATTAGATGACTTTTTTTGGTATGAGACATGAAATAAATTTAAAAATCCTTAATTAACCTCTTCCAAATTTATAAGTATTGCTTTATAATGATGTTATTTGGATTTCTACCTCATGAGTTATTAGAATGTAATTTTTCTTTATTCCTTTAAGCATAAGGACAATTGGATTTTTTTTTTAAAGAAGAAAACTCATACTTAAGTAATGAAAGTATAGCTATATAGGTTCACAAACATTTTCTAAGCATAATATGTGAGTAACTTTATTATAAATTTGTAAACAAAGAAAGATTACTCATTCTTTTGTAAAGTGCGAGACCATTTTAAATTTCAACTAATGTTTTCAAATTTAACCTGATCATTGATCTAATAAGATGAATGGATCAAGGTGATTTAGTTCAATTAATTGAATCAAATGATTGAATTAACTATGTATATTTTTATATATAAATTATATATTATATATACATTTAAAAAATAAATTTATTTAAATTTTACAAGTATATTTTTGAAAGATAGCAAAATAAATATTAGTTTTATTATAATGACAATTATTTGGCATAATTTTAATTTAAATTATTAAATAATATTAAAATTATACTTTAAATTTAATGAAAATTTTAAATTAAACATTTACTAAATAATAATTTTATTATATATAACATAAAATATAAATATTTAATATATATTATTTATAAAAAATTTAAATAAGGTAACATTTAGAAAATAAAAGATAATATGCATTATATATGCAGTGAAAGTTAAATACACATACACACACATATAACAAAAGATAAGTTGCCAGTGGTGATAAGATTGTACGTGTTAAGTGAAAGATCTAGTGTTTAAGGCTTCTAGATGCCTATTCTTATATTTTTTCTTGATAAAGTGTGCCACATCAATTGATTCGATTAGATGGATGCATACTGATTTAACAAATTTCCAAATATCTAAGGGTTAAAACTGTTTCAAATCAATTCAACCGTGCTCTTGAATTTCTACCATAATTTGGATTGGATGAATGTTTAATTTTTATTTCGACCAGTTAAATGCTTTTAAATTCCTACCATAATTTGGATTAGATGAATGTTCAATTTTTAGTTAGACTAGTTAAATTGACTCCGATTCGAGTTTTAAAATATTAATTTCAACTATTGCGAAACTCTAACAATAAAAAATGATGAATTTACATCAATTTTATTTCGATCGAGAGGTTTGCAAAATAGGAAATTACATCCTCTCTGTTATCATGTGATTTAATTTTATAGAAAATAAGTGAAAATAATGCTGGATAGGGACGGAATGAGAGGAAGGCAGATAAGTAGAGATGAGGTAAAGTGAGTCAGCAAACAGAGATAGAGGCAAGTTGACAGGGACGGGGGGCCGCAAAACAAGCAATTAATCTGCGAAGGCCCATGTTTTAATCTCTTTGAAAACTATTCAAAACCAACTTCAATGGTCCTTTATCCTCTACCTCACTATGTGGACTTGGCAAGCTTCTCGTGCATGCCCTGTTTCCAAGATAAATTTAATAATTTTATTCTTAAAATTAGCAAATATTAATAAAATAAATTTTAAATTATATAAAATTATATTTTTTTTGTATAAATAATTTTATTCTTGAATTATTACACAGAAAGATAAAATTATTTGTATAAATAATTATTTAGAGATAGAATTATAATTTTATATAATTTAAAAATTATTTTATTATCATCTAATAAATTCAGGAAGTATTTAAGCTCTTTGAAAACTGTTCAATACCAACTTCAAAGTTGCTTTATCTTCTTCCTCACTATGTAGATTTGGCAAGCTTCTCGTGTATACCCTATTTAAATTCTAGACTTGGCAATCAAACCTTTATTTAGACTTTCAATCTTCTAACTTTGAAACTCAGCATAATGTTATATCTTTCCATAATAACGTGACCGGACAAAGCGTATGATATTGTGGGACTTGTGAAATTAGGGACTTGAGGCATTGGAATTAGTCTGAGTTTGAGGTGTGGAGGCAACGAATTGGGGCTGGACAATATAAACACGCCAGGGAACAGTGGCGTGAAGCATAAAACGGTGGTAGCGTTGATCCTCTACAAATATAAAGTGCCCATAAATTGCCAATTAATCCCAACAAATTTCTCTTCATCACATGTGGACGCATCAAGACGGATTTATGAGGCTAAATGCGTCTCTCTCCTCATGTATACACTAAGGAAAGTAACAAGACAAGTTCAGTTCAGAATTGATGATTATAATCTTAGAAAAGCCCAAAAAATCTTCCTATCAACCGTAAATCTAGTGGCCCATTCTATTGCGTGAATAAAAATTTAGCTCTGTTAAGTTCTTGACCCAATTCAATCACAAATGGGCCATACGCACAGTAAGCTAGGACACGATTGAAGGCCTAGTAAAAAGTTGAGAATATCCTCCGGACACCTTTTCTTCCCCCATCTATATAGTCTATCTTCGGAGTGGGAAATACTAAATATACTTGTCTTTTATAAGCCTACTAAGTTCCATAGTTTGTGATGAGAGAATGAGAGAATATCATTACTCTTTCAAAAATGTTAAAACTAGCACCATTTTCGAAAATGAATATAACATAAGTCTTGTATTTTATACAAGTTACATCCTAAAGGGCAATTGGTATTGGATAAATTGAAGAGCATGTAGTTTGATTGCCATGTATTATAAATAGATGGCTATATATGTATAGGTTCGATTACGTCCCATTCGTATCTGTGGTGCGTTGCGGTTTATTCATAATGATATGGCTGACGAATAAATACAAACACGTACAAAAACGTAATAATATGAATTGCGACTAAAGAAGACACTTGCAACAAAAGCTATTGCAAATACAATAAAGTGAAAGCTTGAAAACGATGGCATTGGCATTGTCTATCTTCAAGTAGCAGTAGCACCTCCATCTCCATGCCATGCCATGATCTATTAGACAAGACCACCCCTACTCACGCAACTCCAACTTGTCCTCTTGTCTCTTTATTTGTATGCGGGCGCGCACACTAATACATAACAAGACAATATCATATCAGCAGAGAAATTTCATAAGGATAGTTTTCAAGTGGAGCTATGAAAAAGTTTCCTTCTTCCTACTTTATTAAGTTAATTGCAAATTGCAGCGGCAACATAAGTCAGGGTATCATTCTAAGAACAATCAATAATGGTTTAGTTATATTAAATGCATTGATCATGGAAATTTTATGCAATGCTTGATATGATTTTTTCTTTAAAGTATGTTGAATAAGGATGAATAATTGAAAATCTAGAATTACTATTTGATTTCTAATTCTTGAATCTTGATCCAATCACATCTCCAAGAGTTAAGGATTTATTATTATTATTATTACAAAAGTACTTTTTCATTATAAAATATTTGATTTGAATTATAATTTTAATTCATGATAAGTTCATCATTACGATTCTATCAATGTATTAATAATCTTATAAATTGCTCATCCTCCTTTAATGATTGCAAATTAATATTTTTTTTATATTAAATTCATAATTTTTCAAAACAAATGATGATTTGGTATCATTAGATTAATTATCTTAACAATTTATGAATTAAGAAATTGATGGTAAAAAGAGTGAAATAGAATAAATTTATGGCATGAAAATAAAGATTAAGAGTTGAGATATAAATCGTAAAGAACATGGAGCGGGTACACCATGATGGAAACTAAGGAAAAGAAGGCAAAATGGAAACTTCGCGGGAAGTTGGGTCGCAAGCAGTAGACAAATTATGAAACTTAAGTTTACGTTAAGTTGAATGAGCTTTTCGGTTCAGTTTCTTTTGAAGCTGACCTAAAACCCACAAAACCCACTTTTTATAGCTAAAACTTCAAACAACATATCTACGACTTTAATTGACTAATCTTCATGTTCACACACTCTTGTCTCGTTTTCGCTTCCTTTCGGCTGTTCGTGTATTCCATTCCTAGCTTAAAATATATTTCCTATGGCTCTCGTTCCTTATTGACTATTCCGCTTCAGACCTAACTAGGTCAATCATTCACTTCATTCTCGTTTCCACAATATAGATGAGTTAATGATTTTAGAATAAGTTGAGTCTTACTATTCTAATTAAAGCAACGACTCTTTAACATTTATATTTATATATGTATAAATGCAGCTAGGCATAAAAACACACCCCAAACTATTATTAGATCATATTTAAATAATATAAACATGTGTCAAATTTTGTTAATTTCAGATGCATGTAAACATGTATGGCTGCTGAAACAAAATAAATATCTATATGTATCATATGTCAGGTAATAAAGTGTTAGTCTAATCAACTATCAAAAGTTTATATTTTAAGTGACATTAGATAATTATTTTTGAAAGTTTTGTAATTTTTTTATATTCATGAATTAATTTCAATTTTGTGTATACAAGTTTAGTGGCTAATTTAATCACTGATGTTGAAGAAGTTTTGGTCAAATTCTAAACTTAAGAAAAGTAGAGAGGCTAGAAAACGAACGACTGCACAATACTTTTTTGTTTTGGGGTTTTTAATGTTGATTTCGTTAACATTATACAACTACTGTCTCTTGTAAACGTATAACTTCAAACACATTTACACTTCAACCTTTAAACTAGTATAAGTTGGAGTAGCATTAAAATTTGTTAATTACTTATTCAATCCATTTCATTAAATTATTCTTTGCATAATTTGCTGGCTGTAAATAATCATCGCATGAAAATATAAGCACAATACTATAATAGATGTAGTTTTGTTATTTTTACATTCTCACAAAAAATTGACGGTTACTTTAAATTTCATTCTTGGATTGGAAAGAAAAATTATAATAGATACTTGGCAATAATGCCAGTCTTGCCTTCAACTACACGTTTTACATATAAACCTAACCAAATTTCACATGTGTAACTATTTGGATTCGCTATTTCGCTTGTCATAAAAATAAAAAATTATATATTTCTAAAATGATGAAGTCACCAACTCATCAGATATGTATCATGCCATGCCATGCCATGCCACGCCACGGCCCTGGGGAGTCAAAAGGGAGAACAAAGAAGGGACTTCCGGGCTAATGATGTAATTTCGCAAGAGTACGTTGTAGTGGAGGGAGACACGTGGCTTCCACTTTTGACGCTACGGCATGCCGCACACAAACAAACTTAACCGCCCAAACTACCACCACGTCAACGGCCATCGTCTCAGAATTATCATAGTACCCTCGAAGGTGGTCTGGTTCCGCTACAACGCAATTTGACGGAACGGCGTAAACGGTAAACGGGACCATATGGGGCGGGCTTGCTTCTTTGACCTGTGAATTTGACAACTCCGTATCTTGAGGCTTCGAGTTTTGTTCACGAATAATGGAATGTGAACTACTAGGAAGTTATACACACCAAATAATAATTGAGCCAATAGGTAAGATTAAACCATTTAATTAGAAGTCATCCAATCATGTCTTGTGATACACCTATCTTAATATTATTTTTAATTATAAAAATAATTAAATCACTAACTATATATATATATATTTAAAATCAAAATTTGAATGTAATTAAAATGATAAAATTTTTAAAAAATATCAAATATTATTTGAATAAAAAATTCTTAATAATTAATATCTTTATTTTTAAATTACCTTGTATTGTTGCATCAACCGATACTCTTCTCATCCAAAGCCAAATCCTACGAACATTTCGCGAGGAGGAGGGATAAATTCGCCATTTCAAAGGGAATATTTGGATGGTGGTTGTCATAGAGATGAAGTCTAAATTGGTATTTATCCAAAATCCCAAATTAGAAGTCAACAGACGCAGTCTTGCCGCTTAGGAGGTTCTGCATTTGGTGAACCTCCAATGTCTTTCAGGTATGTCAATTAAATATCTAGTTTTTTATGTTCAAAATTCGATATTAATCATCAAGATATACTCAATTAACACCCAAAAGAGAAAAATCACTACTCATGCCATCTATAAATCCGAGTGATCTTTATCCAATTTGTCAACTTGGTAAAAGAAAGAATCCTATGCCAACGTATCGATGATTATCCACTTCATTTGTCAGAATATAAAAACAAAAGCATTAAAAAAATTAAACAAATATTTGGGGGGGGGGGGAAATGAAAGAGAACTCATTTAAATTTTCTCTAAATTGAGATTTCACAAGACAAACCCAATTAAATACATCATTTGATGGCATGCGTAATACAAGAACAAGTTGTGTCAGTGACAGGGTCCAATTCAGTCGACTCAAGCAATGATCCAAAAAAGGGTAGAGCTTTCCCACCAAACTTCTCCTTCCCTTCTTCCTTACGTTTCAATCTTGAATTCCCTCTAATTTTTTATGTCCCTTTTGCCCTTTCCCATATCTCTCTGTCTATATATATACACCCGAGTCATTCTCACCCATCTAGATTTTCATTTTGTACAAAGAGAAGATTATAGGGAAAGGGAGGGAGAACTCTCTGAACAACATCAAGACAGAAGCGCAAGCCTTTTTCTGAGTCAAAACATGGAGAACGCGAAGATCAACTTCAGTGAAAGCATGAAAGAAGATATCTTTTTGCAAAGGGGTGCCCCGGTTCATAGCCAAGTGAGGAAGATCAAGCAAGAATCAGAGAAAATCCCGGACTGGTCTCCCGGCCAGCCGGAGATCAGACCGGTTCTCCGGGAGATTAGCCGGCAGATTTCTCGGTCACCGTTGGGGATTTCAGGCCGACCCATTTCAGTTGGAGACTCCTAGGCCAGTTATCTAGTATTGATATGTTAACAAGAAACAGGGCATTCTGTTTTGCTCTGTTCATGATCAGAGAACATTTAGCTATTCTCTGCCTTTTTGTAAATAGTATATTGAATATATGGATTTGCTAGTCCTTCTGTCTTAATTTCTTTTCTTCTTTGTTCTCTGGAAACTGACTGCCTCGGATCGGGACGCCGTTCTTTCATTTCATGGCTTCTCAATTTTGAAAGGGTTCAGTCAGTCATTTCCTTTTTATTTATGTCATATTATGAGGGCTGAAATTAATAGTAGTCTTCCATGCGATTCCATGTGATATCTCTCTCTGGATCATTGTTGTGGCCGTTGTTTTCCCTTTTTTTTTAAAAAAAATATAATTTGTTGTTGTTGTGCACAAATTATTTGATCGCAGTTACGGTAACAATTGATTACATAGTCTGTTGACAACCAGAATAAGAAGCATGAGGAAACCATATTTTTTGTTTTCAAGATTAATATGGAACTGTTCTTTGTTTTGTCCACAAGTTGTTCCAATTTGAGTGCTTTAGGAGGGATTACCTGGCGGAATATTTCCACGTCAATAATGGTTGGTTTGATTTTATTTACCCGTATGGTTTGAATTTAAATTGCAGATGAGATATGTTTGATATTAAGCATGATGGTTTTGCCTTCCTCGTGCCTGATTAAAAAAACAACTAGTAATGCTAAATTACTATTACTAATATTAGTATTTTAGTGTCATTAAAGAGAATTTGATCCATATTTTTATGATTATTTTATCACGCTACGAAATTCTTAATTCTAATCAGATCCAAACTGTTCATTTAATTAATAAAATTATGAGCATGGACGACGACGTCCTTTCCCAGTGTCTAGAGCCAAACCCAGAAAGCTAGAAAGTTAGTTTCGGATGATCTTACCTTTGATTGGAAGATGACATAATTTGGAACTTTTCTAAGGATTCCATTCATGACCAGTTGCAATATTTTACTTCAATTTGACGCTGACAATTCTATACCTAAGGGCGTCTCTTCTAGAACAAAAATACAATTATTATAAAAAATGAGATCCAAAAATTAAGTTTTTAATTCTTTATATTTATTAAATTAAATTTTACAAAACTTTTTATTTTTCTATATTTAATGATAATTATTTATTTATATTCAAAATTTAATTTTAAATTCTAATTTCGCTACATATAGCATTTATGTTTCTAAAATTCCATCAATTAATTTTCATCACTGATTATTATTTTAATACGATAAAAAATACAGAACTAAGAACAGATTCTGCATCTAGACTTGCTCAAGTACCAAGAACAGTTCCATGTAAAGGAGACGAGTGTAATATTTCCATTCCAACTGAACCCCGCAACTTTACATTTCGAGTTGAATTTAGTCAAACGTGACAATGAAGTTTAAGATGATGGAGCAGGTGAGGAAAACAAAATTGTAGAGACAGAGCATGCATGGTGCTGTAACAATGGATATACCACTATATATCTTTCTTTGGATTGAAATTGAAGATAACCTTTCAGACCAAGCGAGTTTGTTGTTTCTATTCATAATCATAACTTAAAATAGTGGTTTTCTGCAAAATGTGCAGGCTTCTTTAGGCTCACTATTAACTCAAATCCCCCCCCCCCTTTTTGTTAAAAATATGACGTGCTTGGCGTGTAACCTTTACATGAAAAATTAAAGAAATTATATGTTTATGTTGTTATAATTAGGGGCTGGTTATCTTAATGATGGCACAAACTTGAAATAAATTGTTGTCTCCCATTGTTTTTGAAAATCATTTAGTAAAAAGCAGCTTCATAATCATTTCATTAACCTCAACATCAGAAGTTAAACAACATTTCACTCAACACCTTGTTGCTGATTGGCTGCTTTTTTAACTTAATTTCAAGTGTTTTTATTAACTCTCTTTTTCTTACCTACCGAGTACCGACAATTGTGTCCCCTTCTCTGTTTAGAGAGATAAAAAGACCCAAAATATCAGAATCATCACAATGAAATGAAGATGGAAAGCTGTTATTAAACCAGAAAAACACAGAGAACATAAAGAAAAACCAGAGTAAAAAGGCGGCAAGGAAGGGTAGCAGCAAAAGTTACTTTTTTATTCATATTTCCGCCTTATATACATGCAAAAAAACTAGTACAATGATAGACATTAACCCATACTTGAACCCATACTTAAGCATGGCTATTTGAACAACTTTTTCACCTAAAATGTACTATAATTAGAACTATAGTATTCAACCATATTAAAAAATACATTCAGCAGCTAAAATTAAGCTTAATTAGCTTAACAAAAACATATGAGCTGATTTGAATATTAAAGAAAAATCTCAAAAGTCTAACACTCCTCCTTGAAATTTTTCTTTGAAACTCCAAGCTTTACTCTTACAAATTCAAATTATGCTTTAGGAAGAGCCTTAGTTATTATATCTGCAATTTGAATTTCAGAACAGCAATGCATTAACTTGATTTCTTCATTTTTCTTAGCCTCACGAATTGCATGAAACTTCACATTTATGTGTTTGGTTCTTCCATGTTGCACTGGATTCTTTGTAATAGCAATGGCTGACTTGTTATCAACCTAAATGATAATAGGCTTTTCTTGCAAATACCCCAAATCTACTAGGATTTTCTTAAGCCAAATGGTTTGATTTGCAGCACCAGTAGTAGAAATATACTCTGCTTCAGCAGATGACTGAGCAGCCACTTCCTGCTTCTTAGAGTGCTAAGAGAAAACACCATTCCCAAAGGAGAAACAATAACTAGAAGTACTTTTAGAGTCATCAATACTTCCAGCCCAATCACTATCTGCATAACCTTCTAATTCATCACTTTCAGCTTTTAAGTACCACAAGCCATACTCATATGTTCCCCCTGATGTATCTAAGAACTCTCTTGGCAGCACCAAGATGAGTTTGACTTGGAAAATGCATGAATTGTGAAAGTAGACTTGCTGCAAACATTAAATCAGGTCTAGTGGCTAATAAGTATAACAAGCTCCCAATCATACTTCTGTAAACAAAAGCATCAGCTCTAATCTCATCATCATCTTTGGAAAGTTTTTGGTTCACTACCAATGGAGTTGAGACTTGTTTTGATCTTTCCATTTGAAACTTCTTCAAAATCTCTTTGGCATATTTTTCTTGAGAAATGAAGATACCTTTAGAGCATTGGTAAATCTCCATTCTAAGAAAATACTTCATCTCTCTTAAATTGGACATTTCAAATTCTTTTTCCATGTTTAACTTGAATTGCTTGATAAGTTTAGCATTTCCTCCTGTAACCAAGATATCATCCACATATAGTGAAAAAAGAAGTTTTGTTTGAGCTTTAGACTTCTTCACATAGAGGGTAGCTTCATTTTCACTCCTAACAAAGCCTTGATGCAGTAAGTATGCATCAATTCTGCTATACTAGGCCCTTGGTGCCTGTTTTAGGCCATAAAAAGCTTTGTGGAGCTTATAAACTTTCTCTTCACTTCCTGAAACATAAAACCCTTCAGGTTGTTCAACAAATATTTCTTCTTTTAGCAGGCCATTTAGAAAGGCTGACTTCACATCTAGATGATAAATTTTCTAGCTCAACTTGGCTGCAAGAGCAATAAGGAGTCTTATAGTGTCATGTATTGCAATTGGAGCAAATGTATCAGAGAAACCCACACCTTGTTGTTGTAGATAACCTTTGACCACCAATCTAGCTTGAAGTTTATTTATAGAACCATTTGGATTCAGTTTGGTTCTATAAACTCACTTGACACTAAGAATTTTATGGTTTTGAGGTTTATCCACAAGTTTCCAAGTGTCATTCTTTTCTATCATAGCTAACTCCTCCTTCATTGCAGCTAACCAACCCTCTTGTCTTATTGCTTTTACAAAATTAGTGGGTTCAAGAAAGACTATGTTGCATCTCTCATAAACTTTAGCAAGAGGTCTAGTTCCTCTTATTGGGACGTCATCATAACTAACAAAATTTTCTTCATTTTCAGCTTGATCATGAGCTAAGCCATCATAAGAAACTAATTTTTTAGAATTTTCAACTTCATTTCTTTCCCAATTCCACTTGGCTACTTCATCAAACTTCACATTTCTGCTCACAACAATAGATTTTGACTTCAAACTATAGATTCTATAACCTTTTGTACTGCTGTCATAACCTAAGAAAATGTCTTTCTCAGATTTTTGATCTAGCTTTCCCCTTTTCTGCTCTGGAATGAGAATGTAGCATAAGCTACCAAACACTTGAAGATGATTAACTGAAGGTTTAACTCTAAACCAAGCCTCAGAAGGAATTTTTCCCTTTAGAGCTTTAGTTAGCAGCAAATTCAGCAAGTACACAACAATGTTTACTGCTTTAGCCTAGAATTGTTTAGGAATACCTTTTTCAAACAGTAAGCATCTAGCCATTTCCATCACAAATCTATTTTTCCTTTCACTCACTCCATTTTGTTGAGGAGTGTAAAGAATAGTCAACTGATGTTATATGCCCTGCTTCTCTAAGAAGTTATTGAATTCCTTTGAAACATATTCAGTCCCATTGTCAAATCTTATAATCTTAATCTGACAGTCAGATTGTTTCTCAACCATAGCTTTATATTTTTGAAATTCAGTTAGCACTTCAGATTTATGCTTCAAGAACCTTACCTAACACATTCTGAAAAAATCATCAATAAATAATAAGAAGAATCTACTACCACTCAAAGAAAGTGTACTCATTAGCTCACAAATATCAGAATGTATGAGTTGAAGTTTTTCTGAAGCTCTCTAAGCACCTTCTCCAAGTGGTAGTTTTATTTGCTTCCCCATTTAACACACTTCACACACATCAACATTTTCTTTTACAGCTGGCAGATCATAAACTAATTCCTCCTCACACAAGTGTTTTAGATTAAAAAAACTAGCATGGCCAAGTCTTTTATGCCATAAGACAGAATCAACAATGATGCTTGGGTAAGCATGCATATCAGTTTGCTTCCAATTGATTAGAAAACTTCTATCTTTCATTTTGATAGTCATCAATTCATTCCCAGAAGGATCAAATATTATGCATGAGTTGTTTTGAAAATGTAGAACATAATTTTTTTCAAGCATTTGAGGAACATTCAGCAAATTTTGATCAATACTTGGTACATAAAGAACATCTAGGATAAACTTGGTACCTAAAGGTGTTTCCATAGCTACTACACCTTTCCCCTTGATGTCTAGATAATCTCTATTTCTAATCTTGACTTTGGAGCAATAAGACAGATCAAGATTTTTTAGAATGGCTGAATCAAAACACATGTAATTTGTGCAGCCACTATCCACTAACCAAGTTCCTTTATCATTATTTGCAGCATAGCATGTTGCTGCAAATAACTTTTCTTCAACTTCTTCTTGATCATTAGCAACATGAGCTTGCTGCCCCTGCTGGTTTCCTTTACTCTTGCAAACCTTTTCAACATGTCCAAGCTGATTACAACTTCTACACTTCACATTTGGCCTCCACCAATAGAAATTTTCTATATGGCTTCTCTTCTTGCAATGAGGGCATAAAGGATAATTGCCCTTTGTGCTTCTACCTTTGTTACTTTCACCATCTTTCTTCTCTTTCCCTTTTTTATCTCCAGATTGCTTCTTCCCTCTATTGTTTGGCTTCTTTTCTTGTGCCTTGACATGAAAAACTTCCTCAACTGCTATTTCCTCTATTCTTATTGCTTTCCTTTGCTCTTGAGCTTGAAGAGCATTCACAAGTTCCGTCAAAGTCAGCTTAGATAAGTCTTTGGAGTTTTCAAAAGAAGATATCTTGGCTTTAAACTTCTCCGGAACACTAACCAACACCTTTTCCACCAATCTCCTCTCCACCAACTCCTCACCAAGCATTTTAATCTGATTTACAACTCTTATCAGCTTGTCAATGTATTCTTTAACAGTTTCAAAATCTTTCATCTTCAGAACCTCAAACTCCCTTCTTAGATTTAACACTTGCATTTGCTTGATTCTCTCATTTCCTTGAAACTCTTCCTTCAAGATGTCCCAAGTTTCTTTTGGAGACTCACAATTCATGATTCTTATATAAATTTCATCTTGAACACAAGATTGAATGGCAAATAAAGCTTTATACTTCATTGCACTTTCTTCACTATGATATTTGATTTGAGTTAGAGTAGGATTTACTGGCAAAGGATCTGCTTCCCTGCTAGTTTCCACCACTTCTTAAAGATTATAAGTTCTGAGATAGTTCTTCATTTTTCCAACCCAAATCACATAGTTCTTGCCTGTGAACTTTAGAGGTGTAGGAGGAGAGTAGCTGCTGGAAGTCATGAACAAACATTCTATTTTTCAAGATTTTATGGAGGATAAGCCTTGCTGATTTTTTCTCAAACACACAACCCTTCAAGATCATTTATGCTCTGATACCATGTTATTAAACCATAAAGAAAAACCAGAGTAAAAATGTAGGGAAGGAAGGGTAGCAGCAAAAGTCACTGTTTCATTCATATTTCTGCTTTATATACATGTAGAAAAACTAGTACAATGATAGACATTAGCTCATACTTGAACCCATACTTTAGCATGGCTATTTGAACAATTTTTTCACCTAAAATGTACTACAATCAGAATCATAGTATTCAATCATATTAAAAAATATATTCAACAGCTAAAACTAAGTTTAACTAATTTAACAAAAATATATAAGCTGATTTGAATATTAAAGAAAAATTTCAAAACTCTAACAGAAGCCCAGACAGGAGCGGCATCTTATTTTCACTTTCCAGCCACTGTACTTTCTCAACAAGATACGTGATCTGAAGCCACTTATCAACTACTCGCTGCTTTTTGCGGATCCAGACAAACCCTGCAATTATACGTGAGATCCATGTATTTTGATATTAGATAATATCTTGCATTATTCATTTTCGCATACTCTGTATTATAATATCATCACAATTCCCAACAAACACAGCCTGATAATCACTCAGTTGGGTCTGTAGTATTGATTTTAGATGGGCCAAGAATTTTATTGCAGATTCATGCACGTGAGACTCCTTGACTTTCAATGAATTTGGATTGCCCTGATGTTACTATATGCAATAATTCCAAAAGGGTAATAGAATGGTGATTTTGGCCTCAATTGAAGTAAAAACTGTAGGGCCAGTGACCCACTAATAACCATAGTAAGAAAGAGAACGAACAATGAATCATTTTATCATTGATGGATCAATATTAAGGATAATAGGCCCAGATTTATTATCCAGTAGGAGAGAGATTATTTTTCTTCCAAATACAGGCCTTAATGAGGGAATGCTCACTTAGAGACCACTTGGCCACAATACTAAAGAAATAGCAAGTTGCAACATCTGAATGAACAGAAACAAAAGCTATGGTCTTAATCTGGAGAGGTATATCTGTTTGTTTCATGGTTTCCAGAGAATGGTAGTCTCAGCAATCATGGAGATGACAACATAGGGATCCATGTTAGAAGCAGGCCTTCTGTCCTCAAAGTAACCTTTCCGCTCTTTCTCTGTGTGCCTCCCAACCTATCCGAGTTATTAATAAATATTTACGAAATTAATCTTTAATTATTTTACTTAATTATTTGCCTAAAAGGAGTAAACGTGTGTTATAATTAGAAATAAATTTAATAAAATAATTTTTAATTATTTCATATAATAACTTATGTAAAATGATTATTGTATGTTGTAATTAAAAATTAATTTAATGAAATAATTTTATTTTTGAATTTATTTTATTATTATATATTTTATTTACCCAAAGGGAATAAATTTATAACAATAATGTATTATCTTGGTTGGATTCAATTTTAGGTAGGTCTTTATGTACTACATTCTTTTTCTTTATCCAAATAAGAAAATGTAGTGATATTTGTATATTCTAAAGTATGATTATTTTACTCAAAATTAACATATTGCATCTTAATTTTTTTTACATATTCTTATTTACTATAAATATATATTATTAAACATATAGTATTTGTGAACTCTTTTTCTTATCATTTTTACTCATGACATTTATATTTATAAATATTTTATTTTACTATTGGTTTTAAATGGATCAACCAAGGTATATTATTAAATTATATTAATATTATTTTGAATATTTTTATTTTATTTTTTTGAATTAATTTATATTTCAAAAAGAAACACATTAAAGGAACTTAGTTAAAATTATAAATTTATTTCTATGGTGATCTTGATTTAATAATAACTTTAATTTTTAAAATAAACTTATATTTTAAGCCTCATTATTTTTTTTGAATTGCTTAGATTTAAAATGTGTTTATATGCCAAAAAGATTAAAATTGAGGCAATTTAGATGTAATAATATTTTAATTTTTGTGATTATTTATTATTTCACATTAGAGTCGATCACATATTATATGTGTTTAAAAAAATTATTATTTTGGATAATTTTTTAATAATTTTTTTATCCTGGATCTTTTAAAAAATTTATAATTTGTTATAGATAATTATCACTAAAGTAATATTATTTATATTGATTTATATCATGCAGGATTGATTTATGATTATTGTATGCAACTACCTACCCAAACAAGGTTGTTTATATTTTAATCAAAAATATTTTACAAAATATAAAAGTTTTTAGAGTTTCTTTGGTTTTAAAAATATACTTGTCTAAAAAGGATATATTTTTAATACTAAAGTATTCTCTTGGTTTGTTGGTTTGCTTTATAATTTACATGCTATATTTTATGTTCAAAGAGAACACTATAATAATGTATATTACTCCTATATTCATGAACTAATAATTATATTCTTGAATTTCAATATTGTTTCTTTTATTTCTATAGTAAAAGTGTTATCTCTTTAATTAAATATTTTTTAAAATACAATTAGAACATACTATTTTATTTTGGTTATAAGGATAAACTATCTAGGGGGTCTAGTTGTTCAAAGGGGATAGTCTTTTAAACATCATATTATCTTGTATGAAATTAAGTTAATGTATTGAGAGAAAACTTAATACATACTATATATTTGACCTAATGGGGAATCTATAATCATATATTGTGACTCCTTATTTACATCTTATTAATATATAAGAAAGTTTCCTTTTGTTATGTACTATTAGATAATTTGTACAACTAAATTTAGTTCTCTTATATTTTAAAGTATTATTAGATTAATAAAATTTGGAAATGCTATATACTATTGTATAATTTTAGTTGCATGATGGTAAATTAAATTTTATATGGCATTTTGGCACATTAGTTATTAAATATAATATTTTTTCTCTCCTTCTTTGGAGCTGAAATTATATATAAATTTTTATAAAAAATTATATTTAATAAATAAATTATTAATTAATTGGTATAAATAAATTTATAATTATTTGATTATTAAAAATATCATTAATATTAGAAATTTTATTATCCTTTGTCAAAATAAAAATTATGAATTAGAAGTCCTCTGGCCAATTTACTATTTATGAATAATTTAAAATTAAAAATAAACAGTAATTATTATTGAGTATTTTATGTATATAATAATATATAATTGGATTCTAAATTTATATTTAAATTCTCACACCTATGAAATAAATATATCCCGGTGACCCACTGTTCTCCAAAGTAAGAAAGAGAATGGACAATGAACCATTTTGATCTTGATGGATCAATATCAAGAGTACTAGGCCCAGATTTGTAATCCATGAGAGATTATTTTCATCCAAAATTCCACATACAGGCCAGAACGAGGAAACGTAAAGGTCAATTGGGCAAATACTAAAGAAACAGCAACATGTAAATCAGACGAAGTGTCTAACACTGCACGTAATGAAGAGAAACAAAAGTAGTAGTCTTAATTTGGGGAGGTATGGTAGGTGTCTATATCTGTCTGTCTGTTTCATGGTTTCCAGAGAATGGTGGTCTCAGCAATCATGGAGGTGACAACATAGGGATCCATGTTAGAAGCAGGCCTTCTGTCCTCAAAGTAACCTCTTCCTTCTTTCTCTGTGTCCCTCCCAACCCTGACTGATGTTCCACGGTTTGCCACACCCTACCCAAATTAACAAACATAATAATATAACTAAAACACAATTAAGGAAAGCGCAAACTTAACAAGCATTCAAAGACCAATAATGCCTTCGATTTCTCACTTACCCATGAGAAGGTGTTGATATTTGCTGTTGCATGGCTTCCGGTGAGACGTCTCTCGTTCCCTTCTCCACAAGCAGCAATGTGTTCTTTGTGCTTCAATCCCAGCTTTTCAATGGCCTTTTTGATAACCTCGAAGCCTCCGTCATTTCTCATAGATTTGGTGCTGGAAAAAAGAAAGAAAGAAAGAAAAATAAAATTTCAAAGCTTAGGAAAAATTAGAAGATTTTAATGTTGAAATCGAAGAAGATAATGACTATATATAGGTTAGATTACCTGTAGTTCGTGTGAGCACCAGCTCCATTCCAATCTCCTCGGATAGGCTTAGGATCAAAAGTTACCACCACGCCAGCTATCTCTGTAATCCTCTGTTAAACCAGAACATCCCATTATTAAATTTTCACCAATTTTAAGTAACTAAGATAAGAAAATAAATAAATTATGAAAAATTAGGTTACCTCAAGAATGTAGCGAGCAATCCATAACTCATCTCCAGCAGAGATGCCAACAGCAGGGCCAACTTGGAATTCCCACTGTAACAGACATAATTGTTAGTACAAGATTGTTACTATAACATAAGAAGAAATAAATAATTTTTGCATACCTGGCCAGGCATCACTTCTCCATTAATTCCACTGATGTTAATGCCAGCACAGAGACAGGCTTTGTAGTGTGAATCTACAATGTCACGCCCATCGGCTTTATCAGCACCAGTTCCACAGTAGTATGGGCCCTGTTTATAAAAAAATGTTAGGTTGACGATGCAAATATACTAAAAAAAAACAATATATTTAATCCGACAGCATTGATTATAATATCTCTTATAATTTATAATTAACATTATTAGTATCTAACATTTACTTTTATTAAGGCTTCGCTTGTTTTTTTAAAAATAATTTTTATAAGAAAATTTCATTTCCTTATAAAGAATCTTTATATTTTGTGATTAAAAAATAATTTTTAGGGTCATAATAGTGAGGGAAAATAATCTTTTCTTTTAAAAAAATTCTTTTCCACCAAAATTATTATATTCAACATTGAATAAATTAATTGTTTTCTATCATTTTGATAGTTTATAATTATATTTTTATAAAAAATATTTTTCATCAAAATAAATAAAATCTAAAATTGCATCAAATTTCAATATTATAATAAAACTAAAAATATTCTATTGTGAAGAACACTAGAAATAAAACACAATTAACACAAGTTGTAGCCTCTCAATCAAAAACTCTCCAACTAGTATGAATCTAATATGAAGCTAGCCAAACAAATATGCATTCTATAACAATGCAGTGATTAAATTCAATTGGAATCAAAGAATTAGCACTAAAATTTTTAACATGAAAAACTTTTCTTAATTCAAGAGAATAAAAATCATGAGACCTCTAAGCTAGTAAATTTCTACTATTAATGCAACCGATACAAGCAAGTTTTTGCTAGCTTCACAATATCAAGAACTTTACAATCTACAACATCAAGAATTTCACATTCTTGATTAACATCATGCTTAAAATGAAACACAGCATCAAAGAATTGAAGAAACACGAAAAATCTGTTCTCCGACTCACAAGTATCCTACACAATATAGAGAACACCAACTACAGTATACATCGTTTAGAATGAAGAAGAAAGTATTATGAGCCAATTGCCCAAATTTCAACCTGATTCAAATTCAACCACAAAATTTCCTCCAGTTGGCAAAAGTAAAAATGTTGGTCGAAGAAAAAATAATTTTTTTTTCTTTTTCACTTCTCTGCATTCTCTCTTTATTTTCAACCACATAAAAGATTGACCTTCTCCCAATTTCTCAAATTTTCTCACCCGTCCCCTGCTCTTTTTTTTTTTTTTTTTAATTTTAATGTTTTCTTTTTCTTTTGGTAACCGACCAGAAAAAAACTGCTCACCGCAACAATTTACGCCAACACGACTATAGGGTGAAACATGCCATACCAACTATTGAACGACAATCTTCACGCGTTTTCCTTGGGAAAAAAACTTGGAACATATTTTCCTTTCGAAGTGATTCCAATTTTGTGATATCCAACTAGTACGGTGTTTCATGACATATGTTGCCCTTTCACGAGGGGATCTGGTGAAGTAAGTTAAGAGTACGGATTTATATGCACAAACTATTGTCCGTCGCAGATTTTAATAAAATGCGCAATTCACTTAAACTAGAAAAAAAATAAAAATTTAGATTATGTATATAAAATTATAAATTAAATTATAATCGAATGAGAAGTTACTGAGGAGTACCCAACCAAGCTTATAAAAATATAATTACCTAATTTTAAAATTTTAAATTATAAATAACTGCAAAAAATATGAAAGAATAAAATACTTTGACCTCATGAAATTTAGTAAAAGTACACAATCCTGCTTAATATTTCTAAAAGTTATACGGATTTTCTTCTTGATCAAAATTAACGCTGCACTTAATTCTATTTATAATGGAAGTTGCTTTTTTTTTTTCGTTGAAAGAGTCGTTAGAGGTCAAGTTTGACTCTAAAATGCCAACAATGCCCTTATAAATCTTGGTTAGAATATATTTTCCGTCAGCACAGCTCAAAATTTGCTAATTTGGAGGTTCTGAATAAGTTTTACTCCCAATTTTTCTTCATGCCTTCAAAATGTGGTAAACTTGCTTGAGGGAATATACAGGTAAAAAATATTGGACGACAACACGCTAAAACAGGACGTCTGCGGTAGCACTGCACAGGACTGCATCACCTTGACGGAAAAGAAAGTTAGTCATACCTGCTGGAGCTTTGGTGAAAAAAAATTGAGCTTTCGGCCTCGCCGGTGACTAATCGAAGTTACAAGTAAATTCCATTGAGAATGGAGTTTTGGAAGTAAAGAGAGATAGAAGCATGAATGAAAATGGAGGAATCAGAAGAGAGAAAGGGTGGAGTCATTTTGATAATCCGTGACAGTGTAGGGGTTCCAAAATGGTCCAAGTCGGCGTCCGTAGGGAAAGAAGAAGAACAAGAATGTAGGGAGAGATAAGATATTTTTCCCTAAAAAAACAGAGTGGGATCCAAAGATGAAGAAGAATAAAAAGGAGAGGAGAGTCGAAACGAAATAGCTAAAATAAAGGGATAAACAAGCAATTTTAGAATTCAATAAAAGTTAGATTAATAAATAAAATTTAGAATATTGAAGCAAATATTCTAAACGAAATTGTTAAGTGGGGTTTTGTGGAAGCAATTACTTAGTTTTCGTGGTTTGTTAGATTAGGGTGAAAATGAAAAAGAACAAGAATTAGAAGGAATGAAAAACTAAAATCATATTTTAGCCCTTATAAAATTAAATTTATATTAATTTGATTTCTGACTAAAAATTTATATCTTTAAATTTTAATCCTTTTATACAATTTTTTCTTGACTAAATGTTTGTATGGAAGGATTGAAATTTGATAATTTTTAATTTTACAAAGATCAAATTAATACTAATTTTTAATTAAAAATCAAATTGATACAAACTTAATCTTCTAAGGATCAAAATTAGATTTTAATCCAAAATGAAAATAGGATTGCAAGAAATTAAATAGTAAAATATTTTCTTCTCTTATCATTAGTTAAAGAGAAATTTGAGATGAATAAAAATAAAAAATGTTAATGTGATAAAAAAATCATTTTATGATTTAAAATTATAAATAAAACATTCTTATAAGATTTAAATTTAATTAACTATTCATGTAAATAAAATTATTCACTCTTATGTTATCATGTTAATAAAAAATTATTACAATTTATTTACTATTGTTAAAAAATTTTAATTATTATTAATTTTTAATTACATATTTACTTTTTATTTGTTAATAATATAAAATATTTTATACTAATAATAAATTAAATTTAGATCCTTATTATAAATAAACTAATAATATTTAACTCAAATGGCATATTTGTTATTTGAAGAGTTTGCCGCCATTTACACCTTGAGTTTAATCTCATAATTTCTCCTACCATTATCAAAAGAATATTATTATAAATAAAATTTAATAGTATACCATTTTTATCTTATTTATAATTATAATGAGCTATTTGACTTACATAATATTATATTTACTATTTTTTTTTATAAAATATTACTCATTTATTGTAATTTAATTTAAATTAAACTCAATTATTCGCTATTGACATCATATTAACTATGCACATGATTGTATTTATATGCTCCAAAATATAATTATCAAATGTTAAATGACTTAAGCTATTAATATAACTATAATTAAATTTCAATAATTTAATTTTAATATAAAAATATATTACATAATCTATAAAAATATATGTCCATTTCGTTAAATTCAAAAAAGTAATCAAGTTTTCAATCTCTTCAAACATATAAGAATACTCAAAGTTTAAATTTCATGTATTGTTATTTTGCATATCAATAAATGACATAATGATATATAAATTAACGATAATGTAAAATTAATTTATATTAATAATAAATTAAATTTAAATTCATCTCCATAACATTTTTTTTTTAAAAAAAAAAAGGTTACCAGAAAGCATAACATTGTTGAGGGTATTTTTCAAAAATTTCTTCCATTCTCGTTGCCCCCCAAAAATTTCTACTCTTGTTTTCAGCCCAATTTATAAAGGGGTAAAAAATATGGGCCTCAACTTTGATTTTGGGCCAGAAACCCTCTAACATTTTGCTTCCGCTTCCAAACAAGTGAAAATTGTTTCTTTCTTCTATTCATTTCATCCCCCCACCCCCAAAAAACCCCGCCCAAGGGAAGCCCAAGTCATTTAAAATACACTACATCCTTGTTTTAAGGTAGTTCTCAGTTTTACATCTACCAAATCTATCATCCAATTCCAAACAAAGGCATGTGTGATACAAAAGAAAAGCAGATATAAAGGAAGAGATTGAAAAATGAAATTGAAAGTTAATCTTACAGATGACTGGGGATATCCATCTTGCCAAATTGGGCCTTTCTGCAACAATCTCCAATCTTGCTCAATTCCATACCTGATTATATACAACTCAGATTTTTTTCAGACCCATTATTCATATCGATGTAGGAAAAATGATTGAATGGGAAAAATTAGAATACATACGAAGGTTGCTCTGTACCAACATTATGGTGGCTGAGAATTGTAGGAGCGTTGTACTTCTTAATTTTCTGTACACAGTTCTTATAAATTTATAAGGACAAAAACATGATGCAAATGAAAAAGATTGAAAATGGTAACTGAAAGTTATTCTCGCCTGTGGAGCAGGGTACCCTCCGGTTGGCCACCCCCGTGGCCATTTTGTGCCGTACTGCAACAATGTGTACTCTTGCTCAATTCCATACCTGTTCATTTGCGTAACGCCATAATTATTCTGATTCATATATTAGCAAAAGTTTATTGAATGAGCAAAATCAAAATACATACCAAGGTTCCTCTGCAACAACATCAGGGTGGCTGAAAATTTTAGCAGCATTGTACCTCTTGTTTGATGGTATTGGCTCTCCAGCTGGGGTGTAAGCATCACACATCACCTGTATGCATCATCACTCACTTTAATTACTCATTTTTATGATTAAGGTATCGATGACTTTATTAACAGATCACAACACTGGATATATCTACTTGCTTTACTTGTAAAATGAACTAATTATGAGTTAAGAAACTTACAAGAATGTTGTTGCCTCTCCTAAATGGGTCCCTCACGATTGCTTGTGGACTATTTCAAAAACATACCCAAAAAAAATAAAGAAAAATCAGTAATTGGGCTTTGGCTGCAAAAGTAGGAGAAGCAAAAGCAGAGAAGAGCATGAAAAGAAATGAATCATACTATAGGATGACTTCACTGTCTTCCCCAGGAGCTTGGCCTGTGCTTGACCTGTCATAGTTCCACTTGGGAAGCTTTGCTGGGTCGTCCACTGGTCCAGAAAGAGTCTGCAGAACCAAATAACAAGTTCATCAAGCAAATCCTTCAAAAATACTCATAACTGATAGGCAAAAATATTAAGAAAGAGGGCAAGTACCCTGGCTTTGCTTCTGATATCCATTCCAGATCCACCGATCCTGCTTCATAAAATGTAAATCATTAAACTTTTATGCTTTTTTACATTTGAACAAGACAAGACAAATCAGATCACCAAGATAACTGGATTTAGACCCATCAATAATCTCTTCACTATACAAATACGTGATCAGCCAAAAAAATGAAAATCAGTGTATCAATACGAGTAAAATTAAGCAAAACATCAAAGAAAGTAAAGTTCTAAAAGAAACATGGCCATTTGAATATACCAGAATCATGAAATGGAAAATATCCCCAAAGGAACCACGTTTTCCGAGTAATATTTTTGTCATGGCGTAAAATACAAATAACAACCGCTACATATTCCCGGAAAAAGAAAAACAGATTCCCCTGTTTTATGCCTGCTGCATAAAACTACACAGATGGAATGAAATTAATGAAAGCTGACCATATGTACTCAGCAATAATCTTTTCGAAACCAGAGACATAGCTACTTCTGAAGAAGGGTGAACAGTCACGGCACAAATGGCACTAAACAGGATGAACAGGAAAACGTACTCAGCGACAAGCTTTTTCGGTGGATTCAGGAAAGCTGAGGTTGATGAGAACCCAAACCAGAGACATAGCCACTTCTGAAGAATGATGAACAGTAACAGCGCAAAATGGCACTAAACAGGATGAACAGGAAAAACGTACTCAGCGAGAAGCTTTGACACAAAAATGCCAATGAACAGGAAAACGTACTCAGTGACAAGCTTTTCGGTGGATTCAGGGAGACTGAGGTTGATGAGAACTCAAACCAGAGACATAGCTACTTCTAAAGAAGGATGAACACTAACGGCATAAAAAATGCCGCCGAACAGGATGAACAGGAAAACGTACACAGCAACAAGATTTTCGGTGGATTCAGGGAGACTGAGGTTGATAAGAACCCAAACCAGAGACATAGCTACTTCTGAAGAAGGATGAACAGTAACGGCACAAAAATGCCACTGAACAGGATGAACAGGAAAAACGTACTCAGCGAGAAGCTTTGACACAAAAATGCCACTGAACAGGATGAACAGGAAAACGTAATCAGCGACAAGCTTTTCGGTGGATTCAGGGAAATTGAGGTTGATGAGAACCCAAACCAGAGACATAGCTACTTCTGAAGAAGGATGAACAGTAACGGCATGAAAATGCCGCTGAACAGAACTCGTTTTTGGCCTAAGAAAGCTAGGACCAGAAAGAAAAATTCTTTCGCATGCCACTGATTAAGTAAATCTTAAATCCTAAACCCAGAAAAAGAAAAAACAGATTCCCCTATTTTATGTCTGCTCCACAAAACTACATAGATAGAATGAAGTGAATGAATGCTGACCACAGGTACTCGGCAGTAATCTTTTCGGTGGTTTCAGAGAGATTGAGGTTGATGAGATCCGAAAGCAGAGACATAGCTACTTCTTCGATGGAACAGTACCGACCAGACGGGAAGCAAAAGAGGAGGATAGTCCTGCTTATTACCCCAGAAGTGAGTTTGAAGTTTTTGACTTTTCTTGTCATGCTTGTATTGAGCTAAGAAAATCGTGCTTGTTAATATTACCTTCATGTCATATTCATCTCATAACAACGATAGAAAATTGGGTAAGTGGAATTAATTTTTCGATCATACTTTTTATATTTTAAAACTATATATTTCCATTCCTAAGCACTTTTATTGATTAATGTCAACCTTTGATCTACTGCCCTTTCTTTAACATCATTTATTTTCTCTATAATTTTATATATAAATATATTTTGTTATAAATAAAAATAATCTCTTCTATTTTATCTAAACTATATATAATTTATTTAATAAGAAAATTATTATTAATTAGATTCTGTATAATATAATCAATGGACAATTGAATATTTGATTTAACACTACTAAAATAAGAATAAATCCTATAACGAATAGGATTTACATCCGACTAATTTATAAAGAATTTCGTATCTCTCGTACTTTAAGATTTTTTTGCTCCATCAGTCAAATTTTTTTTGTTTTTTTTTGCCATGAATTTTTTTGGTTTATGGACAAGGAGATTGTTGAAAAATATAATTCCTGAAACTTATTTTGTGATATTAGGAGATGGATTTAGATGAACAAAATATATTGGCCTATATCATCCTTTATAATATAATTGATTTGTAAATTTTTCATGTCATAATTCAAAACTTAAGATTGAGAATAATGAAGAATATAAAATTTATTCCTGCATAATTATGTTATTATTTATACATGAAAATATTTAAAAAAAAATCTCTCATTCATAAAAGATGATATTGGAAAAAGGGCAGCACATAATTAATTCTGTTATATTTCATTACAGTAGATGTGTTACAAATAATGGGAGTGTATAGTTTTTGAAAATAAAAAATAAAAAAACCACGTATACTTAAATCAAATTTTACAAATAGTGAATGTAATCTGCTTCAAGAGAAAACAAATTGATTTCAACGTTTGGAAATTTGTATAATGTTGGGTAAATTGTAAATTACAAAGAAAAACTAAAACGTTTTATGTCTGGTAGAATTGAACATGAGTAATTTTTTGTTAAAAGACATATAAGTTGTATCTGAATAATTTGTTTGTTCACATTTGAAAGTCACGTCAATTATCATCTAACAGGTATATTATTTGTTTTATTTTTAATAACAAAAATAGCAACTCAATTAACATATAATATTAAGTGTTATTATATTGTTAAATATTATTAAAAGTGCTAAAAAAAGCATATTAATTTATATCTAAAAAATATGATAGCTTATTTTCAATTAATAAATTAATAAATGTAAAAGTCCTTGTGCGAAAAGATGGCGATGATTTATGGATTGAACGGACGATGTGTATTCCTTTGATTTACAAGGCCGACAACTAACGCAACTAACCATAACCGTAGTCAATTGAATCCACGGCAGCGCCAGATACCGAAAATCTAGGAAGCATCTCATTCAACGAAGGCTTAACCTCCTCCAATGCTAACAATGCTAACTAACAATTAGGGGTCACGTCCTTCAATTTTATATTCTCAGGCAGCTGGCATATGTCAGCTTTTTTATTTTCTTTCATTTGACTCTCTTCTCATCCGTTTGGGCTTTTCCACCGTGATCTTTTAACCCAAACTCCCCTAGTTTCTATTTTTCTTTTCATGTACGCTGTTATTTTTTAATATTTAATTTCTATATTATTTTGTAATTCATGCATTTTTTTATTTTATCATATTTTTATACTTGTATTATTTACAATTCATAAAATAATATTATTAAATGATATAAATATAATATAGTATATTTTATTTTTTCAATAATATTTAAATAAGTTAAGAATCTCATTAATATTAATTAATTAATTAACTATATACTATACTTTTAAATATATTTAATTTAAAATATACGCATTATTTTTTTTTATTTTTATGTACTCCATTAATTTTTTTATCAAATCCTCTCATGTCGTCTACACTTTAAAAAGCAAACACTATTTTCATTAAGAAATATAAATATAAAATTATATATATCTTATTATAATTATAAAATATTTTAAATAAATTTCGTTTAATTACTTCATTTTCTAATTATATATTCTATTTTTAACTCTTATTAGTATGCAAATCACAAGCCCTTTTTTTATTTACTTTATTGCAAGTTTTTTCTTTTTTTTCATATTCATTCATATTATTTATAGTTCATATAATATGATAAAATAATATAAATATAATATAATATTTTATTTTATTATAAAAATATTTTATTTAAATTAAAATTTTAATTTTAAAAATAATAATTAAATTAATTAACTATATATTTTATTATTTTGATAAAATAATCCAAATATAAAATAAAATTTATTAAATTTTATTAACATTTTCTTGATACTAATTTTCAAGTATTACAATTCAAGTTAAATATAAATTAATTGATATTTTTTTAAAATTTTATGACTTATGTACTATTTTACCTCATTTTATCCATTTCCTGCATTACATATTTTTCATACATTATTTATCCTCTTTTTATTTATTTTGTTGCATTTTTCCCTTTTTTAAAATTCATATCTACACATGCTATTTATAACTTAAACTCTAATGTTACTAAATAATACAAATATAATAAAATATTTTAAATAAATTAAAGAATTAATTTAATTAAATTACTTAATTATATATTCTATTTTTAATTTTTATTACTTTACAACTAATGCACTATTTTTCTTATTCTTTGCTTTATTGCATATTTTTCTTTTTATTTTCTCATGTCTACTTCTATTATTTATAATATTTAAAAACTAATATCACTAAGTACTATAAATATATCAAAATATATTTTATTTACATTATAAATTTTTTAAATAAATTGAAAATTTAATTTAATCAAATTACTTAATTACATATTTTATATTTTTAACTTTTATTACTTTTCAACTCATATATTATTTCTTTTTTTTTAATTAATTTCATTATATTTTTTCCTTCTTCATACCCATTGTTATTATTTATAGGTCACTTGTCACTAAGTTATACTATGCAAGGACAAACTTAGAAGAGAAAGTTTAAGGGAGCTAAAACATAATTTACTGTGGACTTTAGTGAAAAGTTGTTTAAAATTCTGGGGTGATATATGAATTTTCCTTATTTTGGAATGTTTCAACCACCCCCCAAGCGGGCCAAGCCATCACCTCGCTTCGCCACCCCGAAGATAAGAATTACGGATATTCTATTTATGCATCCGAATTTGAAATTAAAATTTAAATATAAATTAATATAGAAAATTTTATTTAAATTACTTATATATTTTATTTTTAATAAAAAATTTAAAATTAAAATCAGAATTATGCATTTAAATTTTTTAAATATAATATTTCTAATTAAATATAAATTAATTTAAACTATGTAGAGTTCTACAATTTTGCTGAATGTATGAGATATTAACACTTACTATTTACAAAGTTAAATATATAATTGTACAATAAACACAATAAATAAATTAGACCTTAATATTTTTAATGAATTTTATATTGTTAAGGGGATCCATACATTCGCACTTCGCAGGGTCCAAAAGGGATTCGCTAGTCAGGACAGCCTTGTTGGGTTCTCGGCGACCTCGTCGTCCAAGCGGCAAGTTCGTGTTGGCCGAAGAAAATACAATAGTTCAATTGAAAAAAAATGCACCATCAACAAAAAGTGGCACGTTTTGCAAAAATTGATTTAAAGATTGGAGTGATAATTAGTATTTACTAGAGTTGCGACCGAACTTTACACGAGTGACTAATTTCTTTATTATCAAAATAAAAGACAAAAATCATAAAAAATATTAAATTTAATTTATTATAGTTATTTTTACAATCATATGAAATAATTTATAAATGATAAAATTTTAAAATATAATATAAATATTAAAAATAAAATATGTAACTCAATAATTTAATTAAAACTTGCCTTTATTTTTTTAAAATAGCTTTACAGTACAAAGGAAATATTTTATATTATATTCATACAACTTGAAAAAATAAAAACAATGACTAAGCAACTGTGAAACCTTGATAAATTCAAATTAAAGAATATTTAATTTAAAACATAATACATAAAAATTGATATTAATAAAATATTAATAAATTTTAAATATATAAATTTAATATTAAATTTTTTTATATCTTTACTAAAAAAGAATATATATAAGTATATAATTTGATCGACACTTTCTATGTTAATTTTTTAACTTATTTAAAATATTTTTATAATTTAATTAAATAAATTATGTTATATGTACATTATTTACTGATATTAACTTTTAAATTATAAATAATAGTGATGAACCAAAAAAATAAAAAAATTCTATTAAATAAATAAAAAAGAAATAATGGTAAACTAAATAGTAATATAAAAATTGAAAAAAAATAAGTAATTCAATCAAATTAAAATTTTAGTATATTTAAGGTGAAAAAATAAAAAAAATAAAATATATTATGTTGTACTGACATTTCTTAGTAATATTAGCATTTGTCCATGAGAACATGACTTTATTGTTAAGTAATACAAATTAAAAAATAGATTAAATATTTAATTAATTTAATTAAATTTAAAGAAAATTATAATAAAAACAAAACTTATATTGTAATATTTGTACTGCTTAATGATATTAGTGTGTGCTCAATAAATATTATGAGTAAATATGAAAAAATATATAATAAAGTATATAAAAGAAAGGGGAATAGTATATGAATTGTAAAATTTTGATGAAATTTCAATTGATGTATATTTAATTAAAAATATATCACTTAAAAATAAATATTCAAAAATATTAATAAATTTTCAATAAATAAATCTTATTTTTAATTTTAAAATATTTTATAAATATTAAGATATTTAATTAATTATTTCAATTGAATTTATAAGTTATTTATAATATTTTTATAAAAATTAAATCTAATGTGCTATATCTATAATTTTTGTGACATTTGAGTCAGTGACTAAATAATAGTCGTGGACAAAAAAAGTAGAGCAAATAAAAAGATGAAAAATAATAAATGGAGTGTATAATAATATAAAAATTAAAAATAAAATATTTAGTTAAGTAATTTACTTAAATTAAATTTTAGTTTACTTAAAATATTTTTATAACAAAAATAAAATATTATGTGATATATATATTTCTTATTTATATCATTATTTGAATCGTAAACAATATAAATAAATATAAAAAAAGAAAAGAAGAAAAATATACTATAGAGCAAATAAAAGAGAGAAATCAGAAAAATAATGGATGAATTATAAAATAATATAAGAGTTAAAATATAACATTTAATTAATTAATTAAATTAAATATTTTAACTTATTTACAAATTGTTATAATAAATATCATATTGTATGTATATTTCTTAGTGATTTTAAAGTTTGAGTTATAAATAATAAGAATTAACGTGAAAAAGAAAAAGAAGGAAAATATACAACACAGTAAATTAAAAAAACAAGAGGAACAATTTGAGAACTGTGAAGTAATATAATAAATAAAAAATAGAATACATATTTAGATAATTTGATTAAATTAACTTATTTAAATACTTTATAATAAAAATGAAATATATTAGATCAGTAATATTTATGTTTGGGTGGTAAATATTGTGAATAAACATGAAAAAAATGCAAGAAAGTAGATAATGAAACAATCCATAATTTATGACAATCCCAATTAATGTATATTAAATTTTAAAAATAAAGCTTATAAATTGATATAAAAATATTGGAAAATTTTAAAGAAATAAATTTAATTTTAATTTCCATACGGTTCTATCAAATAATAGATCCTATTATTAATTATTTTGATTAACACTTTTTTCTATTAAAATTTTAACATATTTAAAATATATGTATAATGAAATTAAATTTAATGTGTTATATTCATGCTACTTTTTTACATTAGTATCGGAATTGTCAATAATAGTAGTGAATATAAAAAAAATAAAAAACATGAAATGAAACAAATAAGAAGAATGGAAATAATAGCTGAATTGTAAAGATCTAAGAATTAAGCAGTTTAATCAAATTAGATCTTTTAGCTTATTTAGATTATTTTTATAATAAAAATAAAATATATATTTTTTAATGAAAATACCACTTGAACTATAAATAATATAAGTGAATATAAAAAAAAATAAAAGTATGTCTTAAGGTAAATGAAGGTTAGTACAGTAAGTGAGTTATAAAATAATATAAGTCTTGAAATGTAGTTAAGAATTTAATTTATTTTAAAATAAAATATATCATATTATATTTATACTATTAAGAAATATTTACATTCTAATAAAATTACAAATAACATGGTGAACATGAAAAAATGCAATAAATTTAAAAAAAAAAGAAATGGCATGTATAGAATTTAATGAGTAATAGAGTAAATAAAAAGAGAAGAAATTATATAATAATTTGAAGGTGGTAAAATTATTAAAAAATTTAATTAAATTAAATATTTAAATTATTAAAATATTTTTATAATAAAAATAAAATATCTCATATTATATTTGTATTATTTTGTGATGTTGGTATCTAAAATGAAATTAATAAGAGTGAATATAAAAAATAACATGTATATAATATAATGGTGTAATGTAATAAATAAAAAAATTATGAAAGAATTTGAAAGCAATAAAAGAAGATAAATATATGTAAAATAGAAAATGAAAGTAAGAAGAAAAAAAAGGGTAATAGAAAGCCTTTTTTTGGACGGGAAAAAGAAAAGGAGAATAGAAGAGGAAGGTGACATGTTTAACTTGTCTCGGAGAAATAAAAGCCTCTTTTGAGTAATATAGAATAGATACGATGAGTTTGCATTGTACCGTCTATCTGCGGTCTAAGGTTCCGTTGCAGCAAATAATTAATAAATTAATTGATGAATTAAATAATTAATAATTAATTAATTTTTTATAAAATTAATTAATAAATTAATTGAAATTATAAAATAATATAAAAATATATTAATAAAAATAAATATATGATTAAAATAATTTATATTTATTTAAAAATTAAAATATATTAATGTCATCAAGAATTTTAAAATAAATATTTAATATTTAATTAATTATATTTTATAAATTAATATATTTATTTACTTACATAATTTTTATTTTATTATTATTTGTAATAAAATTATAATTACTTAAAATATAAATATAATTAATTATATTTTATGATATTATTTATTTACATATTTATTTTTATATATTTATAATTTAAAATTAGGATATAATTATATTAAAATTAATTTGATTATATTTAAAAAATTATATTTAGATTGTAAAGGATATGAATTATAAATTAATAAAAAAAATAAGGATAGATCTTATTTTTTTCAATAAATTAGTGCGAGAAACATTTGTAAATGTTAATTTATAACTTATTGATCTAGAATTTAAGATTTAAGATTTAGCTTATAACAATAAGTTAATTTATTTGTTACCTAAAATTGTTGATGAGATAAGAATTTGACCTTTATTTTCATTTTTTTAGATGGGTTTTTACATTGTTCATTGTCAAAATTCTTATCCTTTGTAATAAAGCAAATTACATAACTAATAAACAAATGAGTACATAATGCAAAATATAAAGATGAATAAATGCATGAAAGTGTATAGAATATGACAATTCAAATATAATTTTATATTATAATCTTTATTAGAGTTATTGAAACAAATTAAAATTTGTGAATTGGGCTATTAGTCTGCAAGTTTGAATTTCTATTTTGAAGGTCTTAGGAGTCACAAGTCATAACCAATTCGACTTTATCAAAACTCATGATTTGTGATTTAGCTCGTGAATGGGCCAAATGACTAGCAAAATATATATTTTATATTTTTAAATTTTAATAGATACTAATATTTTCAATTCATATAAAATTATATCATTATTTTTTATTTTTAATTATATAGGATTATGTTATGAATAATTTATAGATGATATTTTTATTCTGTAGGTGTTTTATAATGTATATTTTGCATATATAATATTTTTTAAAGTTATATATAAATTTAAAATATACTATGATTAATTTATGAATGAATATGTAATATTTTTAAATAATTTTAATTTTTTTATTATTTAAAAATTATATAAAAAAAGTAAAAAAAAAACTCACAAGTTAGTTTGGGCCTACAAGGATCGAATTAGAATTTTCACATTGAAAGCACGTGTAAAAAATGAATGAGTCCAATCCAACACACCTATTCCATAACTATAATTTTCACAGGGCTGTCACTCAAAAGTAAAAATATATCATAGATTGGTCTAGTTAAACTCAAAATTTTCGCTCACTCAAAAACTAGTATTTAAGATTATAGAGAATTGAATAAAAAAACATAAATACTAGTAAAGTGCTAAAGTTTGATGCAAAGTACATGTAATAGTGATTTTGGCAAAAGGTTCGCCTTATTTAGAGGTGATAATTTTTGACATGATACAATGATCCGACATGAATATGTTTAATATGAATAATAAATATGTTTGACTAATATATTAATTTATTTAAAAATTTATATTAAATTTTTAAAAATATTATTTGAAAAATAATTAAATTATAAAATTTAAATTATAATAAAATGATAATAAAAATTTAATAAAGTATTTAATTAATGATTAAAAATATTTTTACTAAAAAATGATAAGTAATTATATTTAATAAATAAAATTATCAAATAAAATTTATTACTTAAAATTATTAAATTAATTAAATAAATTAATTTATTTTAACATATTTAATAAATAAATTAACTACTATTATTATTTGAATTATTATTAACTTCGGCCCAATATGCAAATATAAATCGTCACCTCCACCATTGCTCGTGAAAATGAGGGAATTTATAGACCCTCACTGAATGTTATAGCTTGCTAGCATTGTCGGTGATTACAACTTCTTGACGTGGTCAGACATACTATTATGTGGTTTTAATAATTATTCATGGTCCATAAAATCCCACCACTTTCCACATGTCCTGAACTGTTCTGAATTTCTCACCACTTCGACTCCATAAGCCCTTTTAGCTTCTCTTGGTAAGTTGATAAGAATAATAATAGAGCTCGTTGAAAGCATGAATTAAAATATCAAAAATATGAAATTAATTATAATAAATTATGAGCATACTTGGAATATAATTTGATAAGATCATGATTAATTTGAACAATGATGATGAGTAAAATTACAATTTACTTCGCCCCTTAGGTTATTCAGATAGAGAGAAAAGGGAGAGAAAAATTTAGAAGAGTGGGAATCCTTATTTTTCAGTATCAAAATAATAACTCTGATCTCTCTATTTAAAGTTAAACTTGTGATAGGAAACTACTGACTACTAAAAAGCTGTAAGTTGATACCTCTACCCATATGGACTTATGTATAATCCAACTTATCATGGACCATACACATTAAATCAAGACCCAATCTGTTCTATGCTTAATGTTAAAATACAAAACTAATTACTTAAATAAATATTTCAATAATTAATTAATGCTAATCCATATAATATTTCTAATAAAATTAATTATTTTATTTTTAAATACAACAATCTTCCACTTGGATAGCATTAATTAATTATATAGAATAATTGAAATATCAATAATTAAGCAATTAGTTATACATTAAGTTATAAACTTAATTCAAAGAATGTGATTACATAGAATCACTGAATCCGATAGGGAGATAAGTGATATAATGTCTTATAATCTGAAAGGAGCAGAATAAAATTTAGTCTTTCGACTATAACTTAGAAGAGAAACAACTTAAAATTATTGAATCCGATAAGGAAACAAATGATTTATATATGTATAAAATATATTACTAATGTTTCAATATCCAAACTGAGCAATGATTACATAAGTGGAATGAGATCATACAGAATCACTGAATCCGATAGGGAAACAAGTGATGTAAAATTAATTTTTCATAATCCCAAAGTAACTGGATATATATATATATATATATATATAAGATTAGTCTTTTAACTACAACTTATAAAAGAAATAACTCAAAATCATTAAATCTGATGAGAAAATAAATGATATATATATGTATAAAATATATCACCAATATTTCAATATGAGCAATTACTGGTCAGAGACATTATCAAAATAAAATAAGCATATCTCAGACTCCTACTAAACTAAGGATTCATCAAAAGATTCAACAAGACCCATATGAGTTACTTGATTTTAAAATACTCCTATAGGTAAGCCTTAAATTAACGAATCCTTTACATGTCTCCACTAGGGCTATGTTTAATGTGAGTCCGAGATTCAGCAATCTTTTCTCTCTAACAAACAGGAGTTTAACATAAAAAAAATGTTCAATATGACTAAAATTTTTGTTATTTTAAAAGAAGCACATAGCAGAAGAATTATCGCAATAAAAATTTGTAGAGATCATGATGTAAACTTAATCAATTACATGCCAAATATCAACTTCCTTAACCATACAGCTTGACAAGTGGCCTCATAATATGCGATAAACTCTATTTTCTTTGTTGAGGTAGTTGTGAGTGTCTATTTTAACACTTTCCCATGAAATAGCTCCTTTAAACATCATAAAGATGTATCTAAAAATTAACTTATGATCATCTATATATAAAGCATAATCAGAATCTGAATAACCATATAGCCTTGAGTAAATTAGATTATCTACAAGTTAATATATGATTCTTGGTATCTTAAAAATGTTTCATTTCTTTCTTGGCCACTTTCTAATGATCCATCCTAGGGTCACTTTAGTATCTTC
Organism: Sindora glabra; assembly: GCA_020226215.1. NCBI lineage: Eukaryota > Viridiplantae > Streptophyta > Magnoliopsida > Fabales > Fabaceae > Sindora > Sindora glabra. Next base: position 5,024,510 of record CM035227.1, read on the forward strand.
CAAGTACACTAATAGCAAAAGTTATATCTAAACTAATGCAGACCTGTGCATTCATAAGATTATTAATAGTGGAAGCGTAAAGAATCTTGTCTATTTCAGCCCTTTCAACATCAACTTGAAGGCACTATAATTGAGATAATGTATTGTCTTTCTAAGTAGGCATTGAACTAGAAGCACAAGTATCCATTTTAAATCTTTCAAGCATCTGTTCAATCAAATTAGCTTGGTACAAACCCAAAATACTATAAGTTCTATTATGATGGATCTAAATTTTAAAATAAAAGATGTTTTGCTAAAGATCAAAATGTCATGATAACATGCATTTTTTTTTACTCATCTAAATTAATTAAGTTTCTAGCTAACAAAATGTCATCAACATAAAGTACTAAGATGATAAAATTATCCTAATAAATTTATTAAAATTCCTATAAATATACAATATAGTTACATGGTATTGCAAGCCTCTAAACCGTTTGAGTTCGTCTAAACTCAATGGCTAGCTGATTAGGTTCTTCAACATGAGGATCTTTATTTATGAACTGGACTATCAACATTATCTCCTCTAGTAGTGAGGGAATCGAAATAGGTATAGGTAGAATGGTGGCCTTGTCACATAAATTGATAGCCCTAAGCATCGAACTCCCACTATCTAAGCCATTCTCAGAATAAAAATGTTCAATTAAACTTGATTATCTTGATACTATAAGTAAGATAATAAAATCTGTAACCTCTTGATCCAATTCAATACTTAATGAAAAATTCACTGATTATTCTAAAGTCTAATTTTTTCAACTAGGGATTATATGGTCTCATCTCTACTTTATAACCCCACACTTAAAAGTTTTAAAATATGAGAAATTTAGGTTTAATAACACATCTTTGTTTTACCAATCTTTCTAATCTCTTTTTAGAAAAATGGGCTAAAATTGATCCCATAAAATGGAAGAATTTTAACTCATTCTAGGTTGTTTATGTCTAATTATAGCATTGATGGGAATATCAGAAGATACAATAGGATGATCTTTTAAATTCAAATGATATGGATCATTTTATAAGGTGACATTACCAACAATAGCAAAATCACTATGAATCTCAATCTTTCCACTTCCTTGCCAAAGGGAATAACCACAATTATCCAAAATAGAATTAGAAATTAAATTCCTTCTGGTAGAAGGCACATAAATAACATTATTCAGATCCAAAATATGTCCAAAGGACAAACATAAAAAAATTGATCCTATGCATTGAACCTCAACCTTACTATTTACTACTCCTAAGTCATTTTTATCTCTCTTATTTGGGATCCACTGATTCTTGAGCCCCTTTAAAAAATTTGTAACATGAACAGTTTTACTAGAATCTAACTACCAAAATTCAGAAGATATTGTAAGATTATTGAACTTAAAACATACTAAAGAATTTATAACATATTTTCTTTTCGAAGTGATTCCAATTTTGTGACATCCAACTAGTATGATGTTTCATAACATATGTTGCCCTTTTATGAGTGGATCGCATGAAGTAGATAAAAGCACGGATTTATATTCACAATTCACTTAAACTATTATGCTTCCCAAATTTTAATAAAATGCACAATTTATATGCACAATTCACATAAACAAGAAAAAAAATTAAAAATTTAGATTATGTATATAAAATTATAAATTAAGTTATACTCGGATGAGAAGTTAGTAAGGATTACCTAACCAGGCTTATAAAAATATAAGTACTTAATTTTAAAATTTTAAATTATAAATAATTGTAAAAAATATGAAAGAATAAAATACTTTGACCTCATCAAATTTAGTAAAATTACACAATCCTTCTTCTTCATGTTTCTGAAAGTTATACAGATCTCCGTCTTGATCAAAATTTATTCTATTTATAATGGAAGTTGCATTTTTTTTTTTCGTTAAAAGAGCCCCCGGTGGTCAAGTTTGACTCCAAAATGCCAATAATGCCCTTCTAAATCTTGGTTAGAATATATTTACCGTCAACATTTGCTAATTTGGAGGTTCTGAATAAGTTTTGCTCCCAATTTTTCTTCGTGCCTTCAAAATGTGGTGGACTTGATTGAGGGAATATACAGGTAAAATATATTGGACGACAACATGCTAAAACAGGATGTCTGCGATAGCACTGCACAGGACTGCATCACATTGATGGAAGAGGAAGCTGATCATACCTGCTGGAGCTTTGGTGGAGAAAAATTGAGCTTTCGGCCTCGCCGATGACTAATCAAAGTTACAGGTAAATTTCATTGAGAATGGAGTTTTGGAAGTAAAGAGAAATAGAAGCATGAATGAAATTGGAGGAATCAGAAGAAAGAAAGGGTGGAATCATTTCCATAATCGGTGACAGTGTTGGGGTTCCAAAATGGTCGAAGGTGGCGTCCAGAGGGAAAGAATAAGAACAAGAATGAAGAGAGATACAGAGAGAGAGAGAGAGGCTTTGAGAAAATAGATAGGGGGTCTAACGATGAAAAAGAATAAAAGGGAGAGGAGAGGGGAAACAAAATAGTTAAAAAAATGGATAAATAAGCAGTTTTAGAATTCAATAAAAGTTAGATTAATAAAAAAAATTAGAATATTGAAGCAAATATTCTAAACGAAATTGTTAAGTGGGGTTTTGTGGAAGCAATTGCTTGGTTTTTGCGGTTTGTTTGATCAGGGTGAAAATGAAGAAGAATAAGAATTAGATGGAATGAAAATAGGATTCTAAGAAATTAAGAAGCAAAATATTTTCTTCTTTTATCATTATTTAAAGAGAAATTTGAGATGAATAAAAATAAAAAATGTTAATGTGATAAAAGAAAATATTTTATCATTTAAAATTATAAATAAAACATTATTATAAGAATTTAAATTTGATGTACTGTGTATATAAATAAAATTATCCACTTATATATTATTATGTTAATAAAAAATTATTAAAAATTACCTATTTAATTACATGTCTTTTCCGTCATTAATAACGTAAAATATTTTATATTAACAATACATCAAATTTAAATTCTTATTATAAATAAATTGATAGTATTTAATTCAAGTAACATATGATATTATTTGAAAGATTTGCCTTCCTCCAGATCCTGATTTTAATTTCAAGATTTTGAGTATGTGTGTAATGGTTTAATCATTCTTGTCATTATCAAAAAAAATTATTATAAATAAAATTAATTGTATATCTTTTTTATCTTATTTATAATTATAATGAGCTATTTGACTTACATAATATTAGATTTACTTAGTTTTTTTTTATAAAATATTACTCATTACTCATTTATTATGATTTAATTTAAATTCAACTCAATTATTCACTATCCTTAAATATTGGCATCATATTTACTATGCACATGATTGTATTTATATGGTCCAATATATAAGTATTAAGTATTAAATTACTTAAGCTATTAATATAACTATAACTACATTTCAATTTAATTTAATTTTAATATAAAACATATTACATAATCTATAAAAATATAAGTCCATTTCGTTAAATTCAGAAAAGTAATCAAGATTTCAATCTCTTCAAACATAAAAGAATACTCAGAGTTTAAATTTCATGTATTATTATTATATAAATTTTTGAATATCAATGAATGACATATTGATATGTAAATGACATATAAATTAATGATAATGTAAAATTAATTTATATTAATAATAAATTAAATTTAAATTCAAATCTATAAGAAAAAAAAGGTTACCGGAAAACACGACATTATTGAGGGTTTTTTTTTCCGGAAAACTTCTCCCATTCTTGTTGACCCCAAAAAAATTCCATTCCTTTTTCAGCCCAATTTATCAAGGGGAAAAAAATGCCGGGCCTCACCTTTGATTTTGGGTCCAGCAACCTTTTCCTTTTCACATCTTGCTTCCACTTCCAAACAGCTGAAAATGGTTTCTTTCTACTATTCATTTCATCCCCCCAAAGGGAAGCCCAAGTCATTTTAACTGCACTACATCCTTATTTTAAGGTAGTTATCGGTTTTACATGTACCAAATCTATCATTCAATTCCAAAGGCATGTATGCAAAAGCAAAGCAAATACAAAGCGAGAGATTGAAAAATGAAATGGAAAGTTAATCTTACAGATGATTGAGGATATCCTTTTTGCCAAATTGGGCCCTTCTGCAACAATCTACAATCTTGCTCAATACCATACCTGATTATATATAACCCCGATTTATTTCAGAACCATTATTCAAATCAATGAAAGAAAAATTATAATACGTACGAAGATTGCTCTACACCAACATCAGGGAGGCTGAGAATTGTAGGATCATTATACTTCTTAATTTTCTGTACACAGTTTTTATAAATTTAAAAGGACAAAAACATGATGCAAATGAAAAAGATTGAAAATGGAAATTGAAAGTTATTCTCGCCTGTGAACCAGGGTACCCTCCGCTTGGCCACCCCAGTGGCCATTTTGTGTCCTTCCGCAACAATGTGTACTCTTGCTCAATTCCATACCTGTTTGTTTGCATAACACCAAAATTATTCTGATTCACATTTTAGTAAAAATTTATTCGATGAGCAAAATCAAAGTACATACCAAGGTTAGTAAAAATTTATTCGTTGAGCAAGATCAAAATACATACCAAGGTTCATCTGCGACAACATGAGGGTGGCTGAAAATTTTAGCAGCATTGTACCTCTTGTTTGTCGGTATTGGCTCTCCAGCTGGGGTGTAAGCATCACACATCACCTGTATGCATCATCACTCACTTCAATTACTCATTTTTATGATTAAGGTATCAATGACTTTATTAACAGATCACAACACTGGATATATCTACTTGCTTTAATCCTAAAATGAACTAATTATGAGTCAAGAAACTTACAAGAATGTTGTTGCCTCTCCTAAATGGGTCCCTGAAAATTGCCCGCGGACTATTTCCAAAAACATACCAAAAAAGAAAAATCAGTAATTAGGCTTTGGCTGCAAAAGTAAAAGAAGCAAAAGCAGAGAAGAGCATGAAAAGACATGAATCATACTATAGGATGACTTCACTGTCTTCCCTAGGAACTTGGCCTGTGCTTGACCCGTCATAGTTCCACTTGGGAAACTTCGCTGGGTCATCCACAGGTCCAGGAAGATTCTGCAGAATCAAACAATATGCTCATCAAGCGAATCCTTCAAAAATATTGATAACTGATGGGCACAAATAATTTTTAAAAAAATGGGCAAGTACCCTGGCTTTGCTTCTGATCGCCATTCCAGACCCACAGATCCTGTTTCATAAGTCACATCGCCCCGAAAACACGATTTTAGAAATGACTAATAATCTCTTTACTATACAAATAGGTCATCAGCGCAAGAAAAGAAAGAAGGTGTACCAATATGAGTAAAATTGAGCAAGACGTCAAAGGAAGTAAAATTCCCAAAAAAAAAAAAAAAGGTCATTTGAATATCCCCAGAATCTTAGAATGAAAAAGCCAGTTGAAAATTCCCAGAACCTCAAAGGGGAAAAAATCGATAAAGAAATCACATTTTCGAAGTAATACCTTTGGTCAATGAATATTACACAAACAACAACTGCAACATCTTCCCAGAAAAAGGAAAAACAGAGTCTCCTATTTTACGTCTGCTACGTAAAACTATATAAAAAGAATGAAATGAATGAAAGCTGACCATATCTACTCAGCAGTAATCTTTTCGGTGGTTTCAGAGAGATTGAGGTTGGTGAGATCCGAGAGCAGAGACACGGCCACTTCTGAAGAAGGATGGAACGGGAAAACCTCCAATAGCACCGTGACTCGATAGCTGTGTTTTGGCCTAAGAAAGCTGAAACAAATGCAACCTTGAGCTTCGTGACTCGAGGAACTTAAAATTGAAATAAAAAATAAACAATTTATTTCATAACAACGATGAAAAAATAGGATAAATTAAATTAATTTCCCTTAAGTTTGATTTAATTATATCTGATATTTTTTATATTTTAAAATTATATATTTTTATTTTTGAAACACTTTTATTATTTAATGTCAATCTCAAAGCTATCGCCCTTTCTTTAATAAGTAATGTTATATTGAATAGTAAAATAAATTCATAAAATTCAATTCAATATATATATATATATATATGATTCAAAATTGAATCTAATTTTTCATACCTCTAGCATTTTTGTTCCCCAGTATCATCTTCTATGACTGGTAGGCCGTTTTTTATATATTTTTAGATATAAATGTGCTTTTTTCAAATAATAAAAAATTCTTTTTATGTATAATGGATTACAATTACAATATTTATATATAAAAATATTAAAAAAATAATATTTTAATTACAAGAGATAATATTAAAAAAGGGATTGTATATAAAAAAATTAACATCATTGTATTTCATTGCAATAGAAGTATTACAAATAACGGCAGTATATAATTCTGACAATAAAAGAATTAGAAATTTGTAGTATATTTGAATCAAATTTAAAAATAATCAATGTAATCTGCTCTAGAAAATAACCAATTGATTTCAACATTTGGAAATTTATACAATGTTGGGTAACTTGTAAATTACAAAGAAAAACTGAAAGGTTTTATGTCTGGTAGAATTGAACATGAGTAATAATTTTATTAAAAGAAATATACGTTATATCTGAGGCTCCGTTTGTTAAAGTATTTCACGTAATAAAATATTATTTATATATATTAATAAAAAAGTAATATACTACTCATGTTTATGATTAAAAAATGATATACAAAGTTATAATAATAGAAGAAAGTAATTTTTTCTTAAAAAAGTTACTTTTAAAAAAATTATATTTAATATTAAACAAATAAAATATTTTTATCTTAGCATTTTAAATTTATTTTTACAAAAAAATATTTTTTTTAAAACAAAAAAAAACTTACATAATTTATTTGTTCACTTTTAAAAGTCATGTCAATTATCATCTAAGAGACGCATTATTTTTTTATTTTTGTAATAATAAAAATAGTAAATCATTTAACATATATATATTTAAAATATTAAATTTGAATCTAAGATATAATAGAATAGGAATTCATAAGATAAAATCAAGTATTATTATATTTTTAAATATTGTAAAAAAGTGCTAATAAAAAGGATATTAATTTATATCTAAAAATTGTGATGGTTTATTTTCAATTAATAATTTAATGAATACAAAAGTCCTTGTGCAAAGAGATGATGGTGATTTGTGGATAGAACAGAAGATGTTTTTTTTTTATTCACAAAGCCACCAACCAACGCAACTAACCATAACCATAGTCAATGGAACCGACCGCAGGAAACGGATTGGAAGCATCCTCCCTCGTTTAGCAAAGGCCTAACATTCTCTAAAAGCGAATACAGACAAAAGCTGCGTTATCTGTGATTCTGTATTAATCAATCCAAGGTTTTTTCGTTCAATTTTATATTCCCTGGGCAATGGCATATGTCAGCTCTTTGCTTTTCTTTTTCTTAAGTTTCTCTCTCTTCTCATCCGTCGGACCGTAGCTCCGTTTCCGCCGTGATCATTTAAATTCAAACTCAACAAAAGTATCAATTTATTATTTTTTTTTATAAATTTATTTTTATTTTACTATTATTTCAAAATTTATTACCAAAATATGTATGGAGAGTGGAGGCGTCAGACTGAAAGGCGACCTCGGGGAGGAGGCACCAGTCCGAATGGCGCCTTCGGCCTGCTTTTAGAACGCCAAATTGAATGGTGCCCTTAGTCTGTAATTTCACAATTAAAATTTTAAAAATAAATTAAATTTGATTATGACTCAAAATAATTTTTTAAAAATAAATTAAATTTAATTATGACTATTGAATAAAATTAAATATAATTTAGAGCATATGCTATATGTAAAGTAATAAAATAATATTTACATTTGTTATTAAAAATAAATAATCGTAGAAATTGATAATTCGTTGAAAATGGCTAAAGTTTCAATTTACCACTGTTTGTTAAACAAATTTTCGTTTTACCATTTTTGTGAAATATTTTACCACAATACGCACGGAAGAGGAGAGGCGCCAGATCGGATGGTATCTCTGATACTATATAGTGGTGCCATTTTGAATGACGTCTTTGGAGTGAAGGCGTCATATACTTTGGTGCCATATGCTTTGGCGCCTTCGGCTATAACGAAAAATAGATTTCATAAATCTTAAATGCTTTATAGTATTTGGAATTAAACAAAGGAAGACCCATTGTGATTCTTTGAAACACAATTTTGTTAAAAAAAAACTCTCTCTGCATATATATAATTTATTATTATTATGAGTTCAGATGAAAATTATATACATGTCTTGTGAATATAAAATGAAGATCAAAGTTTTTTAATCAAAATTGGTAGGACTTCACTTCAAAATGTATTTGCTCAATTTCTATTTATTAATTTCAGGTATTTTAGATGGTCCGAAGTTGCTAGTAAAGCAATATGTACTTTCTTGATTGGTATGTAATTTAAAATATGAATTTTAGTGCAACCAAAATGACCCAGAAAGAATTTGATGAAAATTCAATGATTTGTGTTGAACTCCCAAAAATTGCATGAAAACTATCTGATCTCAAATTTTCATAACTATTTCTAGAGAGCATACAAACTGTCTTACATAAATTATAATGTGATTTCTATTTTTCAAATAATAGAAATGTTTCAATATAAATCAGTAATCGCTTTTATATGCTCAGATCACCACCAAGATAATTTGAGCTGATCACGATTCAAGAAACCAGAGTACATTGTAAAAATGTTAAGTGTAAGTTACTTAACTTTCATGTTAAACTTATGCAAAAACTCAAATTTTACCAAGAGCATACCATAGGAAAGCCCTTTCATTTTTGACACCACTACTATGTGATTTTTTAAATAGATAGAAATTTTGTTATAAGTTTTTTAGTACAGACACAAGCATTGACATGTTCTCCACTAAAGGAAAAGTCATATAATGTTGCATCTGACTTACTGCTGCTTAGCAAACATTTTTGTAACCTTTATTTCATGCTATCAATATCTTAGACGACAATACATTTCTTAGTGGCTGCCAAAGGAGCCATTTTGAATAGCGCCATAAAGGCGCCAATATTTGATGCCAGAGACGCCATCCGCTCTGGTGCCTCTCCGTTGGTGCCTCTCAGCTACCATGCATTTTTTGGTAAAATATTTTGCAAAAATCGTAAAAAGAAAATTTGTTTAGCAAACAGCGGTAAATTGGTCCCCATCCTTGTTATGTTTCATTATTTTGTTTCCATTTGAGTTCTTAAACGTCAATTTTGTTGCTGTGACCATAAATATTAAATAATTAAAAATTGACCTTTTAACCTAACAATCCACTATTCTAGAATAAATATCAAACGATCAATGATTGTACTAATTATTTTAAATTCATTGGGCTCATGCTGTAATTTTTTTTATTCTTATTCAGAAACTGATTGACCTTTTTAGATGTTATTACCGTGCACAAGTTATTCTAAATTCACATAATCATTCTTGATTAAAAAATCCCATATGAGGCATTTAATAAATTTTAAAGAATTACTTGAAAAATATTATTATTTAGATTATAACTCAGCTTTACAATATAAAATCAAATGTATGATGAAATGAAGCTAATTAGATATTTGTGCTAATGCTAGAGGTAGTTATATTTTTTTTGCATGATTAATGTAACTGCAATAAAACATGATTTAGGATCAGTATATTTCTCATCTTAAAACATTAGTTGATGATAAGGAATTACAACATTAAATTACACTTTTTTTAGGTATAAGTGAATGAGATGAACGATATGATGTAATAGATCGGAACTAGAATGAGAATGTAAATAAGTTAAATTACTCATTTTATAATTATATTTGATATCATAAAAAAATATTTTATTCTATTTTAATATTTAATACATTAATATATTATAGGAATCAAATAAAAAAGTAGTTAATGATAAGTAGTTAATGATAATAATATATTTAATAAAAATAATAAATATTTATTAAATAATTTAATATTATTAAAATAAAAGATAGGATTAATAAAGAATAATTATATAATTTATATTAATTTCTCTCAAAATTTGATCTAATGACACTTAGTATTTATATCAATTTTCAGAATTATACACTTCCACCGTTACGATTTAACTACATCACCTCCTCTAATATCATCCCTCGTATGGCTAGATGATTAATTTCATAAATTTTTATGTGCAAATATTACAACACGTAGAAAATATTTTTATCCTTCAAATGAAAAGCATAATTGCATATAAAATTATATGAAAATATTTTTCCACTTATAAGCTATAAAGATAGAGAATGGATTATAATTTAAAAGTTTAATATCATTATATTTCATAATTATAGAAACGTTTTAAGACTAGATGTGTATTTTAAAAAAAAATAAGAAGCATCAAGTGTAATCAAGTGTAAAACTTGTCCTTAGTTTTACCGATGGATAAAAAGTTAATGTTAGTTTTTTCAATTTTTAATATCTTGAAGACTGAAAAATAAAAATTTTAATTTGTGGATCCTGAAAAAAAATAATAAATGAATAACACAGTCTATAATTATCTTTTGTTTATTAAGTGAATCTGAAGATAATGTATTATAACTTGAATATTTAAGAATTCTTTACCGCATTTATTATAAAATAAAACTTTCATATTTCAATAGAATAGTTTTTTTTAGGAAAATTGATACTTCTATTTTGTAATACTTACCAAATAAATTTTTTACTTATTTCTTTTATCTTATTTATTCTACTTCATTATACTAAACACACACCTTTGTTATTATTATAGCATTTTTTATTTATTAGGTACAAATTATACTTATTAAATTGATTAACTATTTCAATACGTTACATTTAATATTTCATGATAATTTTTTTTCTTCACACCTATTACTAAATAGTAACAAAAAATATTTACACATTACTGTTTGCATATTTTTATAATTAGAATCGTGAATTCTTTTTTACATATACTGAGTTCGTCTAATACTTTACCTCTTTATATATTTTAATACTTTCAAAATAAACTTATGTATAATATAATTTTTTCGCTACGTTTATTATTCTTGCATTTTTAATATCTACTATTTAAATAAAAAAATATTCATATTTTCAATAATATTATCCTAATTTTTAAAGCTTCTGTTTGCATTCATATATTTTAAAATTTAATTTTTATTACTTCTCTTATTATATATTAAAATTTCACATGTAAAAATTCTCTAAATATAATTTTTACCTAGGTCCTAAATCCTATTTTAGGACACATTTCTTTATCTCATATATTCTTCTTTTAACATCACAACCTATCACAGTACATATAAATTTCTACAAATTTTTCATAATTTTTCATAAATTATAATTTCACATCATAAATCATAATAATCAATATAAAATAAAAATACTCATATTATTTATATCATAATATTCTAAATAAATTTCTCCACCACCATAAAAGATATTTTCATAATGACTAATAAAGATTATAATATAAGTAAAAAATTTATAAAAATACTAACCGGTAAGTATTGAAAAAAGTAAACAGATAAGAGCCTCTGCATGGAAGTAAAAATTGTTAGATATTTTAATAACTTTCATCTCAAAGTAAAAATTGTTAGATATTATTGTATCATTAAAAAAATTATACAAAAATTATGCTAAATTAAATATATTTTACAATACAATATATAAAAAGAAAAAAATAATAATATAGATAAAATTTTATTGATATGTATTTAATTTTAAATATAGTGCTTAAAATTTTATATCAAGAAAATATTAATAAATTTTAAAATAAAATTAATTTTTATTTTTAAATACTTTTATTAAAACTAGAATATATAGATAATTAATACTTTCTATAACATTAATTTTTTTAAATTATTTTAAGATAAAAATAAAATATGTTATATTATATCAATATTATGTAATTATCCTAATATTTAAACCGTAAATAATATGAGTAAATATAAAAAAATATAACAAAATAAATTAAAAAAGGAGAAATACTATGTGAAAGGTCAAGTATTAAGTGTTAAAAATGAAATATATAATCAATTAATTTTATTAAATAATATATTTAATTATTAAAAATAATTTTATGTTAAAAATAAAATAAATTGCATTATATTTATATTATTTAATATATTGTATTTGAACTTTTAATAAAATAATTGAAAAAAGAAAGAAGAAAAATATTAAACAAAATAGATGAAATGAAGAAAAAATAATGTATGAACTGTAGACCCTTGGAGAAATCTTAGTTGATGTATTTTAAATTTAAAATATAATATTTAAAAATTATTATCAACAAATAATTGAAAAAAATTATATAAATAAAATTTAATTTAATTACTATGTATTTTTAAAAAAAATAAAATATGAAATTAATTAATTTTATTAATAAAATATATATTAAAGCTTTAATTTATTTAAAATATTTAAATAAGCTAAAAATAAAATATAACTTATTATATTTATATTAATTAATGATGTTAATATTTAAACCATAAACAATATGAGTAAATATAAAAAGAATACAATAGAGTAAATAAGAAATAAATAATACGTAAGGTATAAAGTAATAAAAAATAAAATATATAATTAATTAATTAATTAAATGAAATATATAATTTATATAGAATAAATTTATAATAAAAAAATTAATATATCTTACTGCTAAAAAAATTGATGTATGTGATTTAAATACCATGAGTTAACCAAAAAAAATAGGAAAAATATACAATAAAAAAGATAAAATAAAGAGAAATAATACATAAGATATAAAGTCTTAACAAAATTTTCTCAATTGATATTTATTTATTTTGACATATATTACTTCAAAATTAATATAAAAATATTGATCAATAAGACAATATATTCTCATAATAATCAACATAAAATAAAAATAATCTTATTTTTATCATATCTTATATCCTAAAAAATTTTATATTTAAAAAATCTCAAAATATAATTTTTACCTAAATCCTAAATTTTATTTTAAGATACTTTTCCTTATCCCTTTTGTTCTTCTTTTAACACCACAAACTATTACAGTACATATAAATTTTTACAAATTTTTCTTAAACCCTAAATTATAATTTCACATCATAAATCATAATAATCAACATAAAATAAAAATTTCTCTACCACTGTAAAATATATTCTCATAATAAATAATAAAAATTATAATACAAATATAAAAATTATAAAAATACTAATCGGTAAGAAGAAGGAAGAGCAAGGAAAGAAAAGCAGATCTACTGTTAATGAAATCCAAAGAAGAAAATGTTGCTGGATGAAATGCAAAGAAGGAAGAAAGGATGAAGATTTGTGAGTGGGAAAATGAGAAACGGTGCGAATACGAAGAGCTGCGAAGAGCATAAGTGCGAAGAAGGTTTATAAAGAAGGGAGAAGTAGGAGGCGCCATTACTTTTGGCGCTCTTCAAAATTTTTAACCCAATGACGCCACCTTGAATGGCGCCTCCAAAGTTGATAATTTAACAATGGCGCCAAGTTGGATGGCGCCTTTAACTTTAGACGCCATTTAATATGGCGCCCCCCATATGCAGTTTCAGTGCAAAAGGCGCCACACTGTATGACACCTTCCCATGCCGCGCAAGCCATTTTGAATGGCGCCCTGCATATTTTGATAATAAGTTTCGAAATCATGGTAAAATGGAAATAAGTTTCTAAAAAAATTGTATATTGATATTTTTGCCCTTAAACTCCTCTATTCTCTTTCTCATGTAGCATTATTATTTGTGTGGATAATTATTTAAAAATAAAATTAACTATTAAATATAATTTAAGAATTATTTTATTAATATTTTGTAATTTCAGCAACATAATCAATAATTTCATCTTTATTTTACTTTTATTTACTCTGTTATATATATTTTTCAACGTATCCTCTCCCGGGTTGTTTACACTTTACAAAGCTGATGCCATTTTTATTAAAAAAAATAGGTATAAAACTATATGTTATATTATTATTGTAAATACCTTATTTTTAAATCTTATTAATTTACAAATTACAAATTGTTTTTTATCTGTTTCATTGCATTTTGACAAAAAAATTATTTTTAATTTTTATGAGATAGAGTTTGTATCAATTTAAATTTTTACTATTTATTGAATTTTTATAAGATTAACTCAATGTTAAATTTTAGGCACTTTATATAATAATTCAATAATTTCATCTCATATATAGAGAAATTAAAATTTAACATGAAGTTAATCTTATAATAACTAAATTGATATAAATTTTTAGTAAAAAACTAAATTGATACAAATTCAATATTATAAGAATCAAAATAATGCTTTAATCCTTCTTTTTCATGTTCATTCATATCATTTACGGTTTATATACCATTATCACTAAATAATATATATAATAAGATATTTTATTTTTATTATAAATAATATAATATTTTAAATAAGTTAAAGTTTTAATATAAAAAAATAGTTAAGTTTCTATTGCATTGTTTTAATAAAATATTTAAAAATTAAAATAAAATATTAGATTTTCTCAATGTTTTTTTTTCTAATATCAATGTTCAAGTGTTATATTTTAAGTTAAATAAAAATTAATTGGGAATTTTTTTCCAAATTTTATAGCTTATGCATTGTTTTACCTCGTTTCATCTATTCCATGCATCACATGCTTTCACAGTAGGTTCACAGTAGGGGTGCAAACGAATTCAGTTATTTGTGAGCAACTTGGGATCAATTCGTAAAAAATTCAGTTCGAGTTCGAATTTTAACGAATCAAGCCTAAATGAGCCAAGTTCGTTTATTATTCGAGCCGAGCTCGAGCTTTTTATTACTCGGATTGAGTTGCTTGCGAGCTTGAATGAGCTTAGTATAAAATATTTTTTTATTTTTTATATTTTATATAATATAAATATATTAAACTGTTACAAATTCGTTTAAGCTCATTTAGACTCGTTTAAGCTCGTTTAGGTTTGTTTATACTCGATTATCACTTAAGCTCGAGTTCAAATTTGAATATTTACGCTCGATTAAAATTTTGAAATAAGGAATGTAAAGCTCGTATAAGCTCAATTAAATTCGTATTTAAATCGAGCTTGAGCTCGAGTTTGACTTTTTTCCTTTATTCATATATGCACATGCTATCTGCAATTCAAATATTAATATCATTAAATAATATAAATATAATGCAATGCATTTTTTATTTTAAAAATATATTTAATAAGTTAAAGGTCTAATTTAATTGAATTACTAGATTACATATTTTATTTTTAATTTTTATTACATTACAACTCATATACTAATTCTTTTCTTTTTATTTGTTTTGCTGTATATTTTTTTTCTTTTCTTTTGTCCATTCTTATTATTATTTATGGCATTCAAAAACTAATATCATTAAATAGTATATATATACCACAATATATTTTATTTATATTATGAAAATATTTTAAATAAGTGAAAGATTTAATTTAATTTAATTACTTAATTATAAATTATATTTTTAACTTGCATTGCTTTTTTACTTATGCATCATTTCTATTTTTTTAATTTGTTCTATTGCATATTTTTCTCTTTTTTTATATTTACTTATATTATTTATAATTTAGATGCAAATATCTTTAAATATTATGGAGGGGTGAACTTAAAAAAGAAAATTTGAGTTAAAAGATTAAAACACCATTTTAGTCTTTGAAATATTAAATTTCTATCAATTTTGTCATTTAGATAGGGTTTGTATAATTTTATTTCTAGAAAATTTCAGTTGAGTAAAATCTTAGTCCATCTAACAAATATTAATTATTTAAAATAGGAACTAAAATTTGATTTGAGCTTAAATCTTTAGAGATCAAATTGATAAACACTTTACATTAAAAATAAAATTGATAAAAATTTAATATTTGGAGGATCAAATTAAAATATAATTTACCATGGCTTTTAATAAAAAATGCTTTAAATTTTTTGGGGTAATATATAAATTTTCCCAATTTTAGAATGGCTTTAACCACCCCAAGCCATAGTCACGCTTCACCACCCGCCAATATGTAATATAAACAGTTACTATATGAATAAAGAGTGGATTTGAAATTGAGTTTTAAATATAAATTAATTTTTTAATTAAATATTAATTAATTATAGTGATAAAATAAATTTAAAAAATTTAATTTAATAAATATAAAAATTTTAAATTTTATTTTTAATACATATAATATTTTTTATAGATATAATATGATATATTTGATTTATATTATAAAAATAGTCTCACTAATTAAAAGTTTAATATAAATTTTTAATTAAATTAATTAGTTATATACTCTATTCTTAATAAAAATATGTAAAATTATAATTACATTTTTTATTTAAAATTTTTAAATATTATTTTCTAAGTAAATATAAATTAATTAAAATCATGTCAAAGTTCTATAATTTTGCTGAATGTATGAGATATTAAAATCCTACAATTTACGAACTTAAAATACATGATTTTACAATAAATACAACAAAATTAGATCTCAATATTTTTATAATATTTTTTCTTTTATTACATATGTGTTATTAATAAAAAAATTAATAGGGATCCATACATTCCAAGGGAACGAAAGAGATTTCGCTGGTCAGGAGGACGGTTTGGTTTGGTTCTATCTGACCCCGTCGTCCGACGGCAGGTGCCGAGGTGCGTGTCGTTGGCCCAAGCAAATACACGGTACAATTAGGAAAAAAAAAAAATGCCCCGTTGATAATAAGTGACGCATTTTGCAAAAATTTACATAGGAGTAATAATTGGAATTCATCGGTTTGAGTTTGTGTTGAGCATAAATAAACTAATTAATAATTTTTTAATCTGATTTATTGGTTATAAATTATTTTTTAAAAAACATTTTATATATTAATTTATTTTAAAAATAAATTTTAATTCAACAAATCATTTTTAATAGCATATAATTTATAAGTTAATAATTTTTAAAATTTTCCAAATTTATTTTTTTAATTTACAATTCATATTCTTAATAAATAATTATATTATTATTTTAAATAATAAATAAATTAAAATTAAGTGAGTAAGTAAATAAATGTATAATATTATAAATTTAGTATAAATAATTAAATAAAAAATAAGTAAGAAAATAAATAAATATATAATATTATAAATTATAATTAATTAAATTTTAGGTGATTATATTCTACTTTAGATAAATAAAAATACGTAAATAAATAAATATATGATATCATAAATTATAACTAATTCAATTTTAGTTAATTATATACTCATTTTAAATTATAAATACATAAAAATGTGTACATAAATAAATATGTAATGTTATAAAATATAATTAATTAAACATCTCAAATAATTTTCTTTTTTTAAAATAATAATTAAATAAAATTATGAAAGTAAATAAATATATAAGATTATAAATTATATTTAATTAAATTTTAAATGATTATATTTTTATTTTGAACAATTTGATTCCATAAATATTATTTAATTTTTAAATAAATATACATTAATTTAATTTATATATCTATTTATATTAATATATTCCTTTATATCATTTTATATTTTTAACTAATTTAATAGTTAATTTTATAAAATACTTTTTATATAATCAGTTAATTTATAAATTATTAACTAATTTATTAGTTACCAATTCGTTTATCATCTATCAATTGATTTATTAGTTATTTACGTGAAACAGAATTTAAGTGAACACCTCTTTTGATTTTTGATAATCAATTTTGTATTCATTTTTTTTAGAAAAACATAAGTATTATTTTTGTCTTAGGATAATAATTTAGTGTAATATTTTAGGCCATCCATTAAAAGAAATGTTAAAAAATTGATGAAAATAATAATTTAGCATTATTATTTCAATTTTATCCCTCCTTTCCTTTTTTATTACCCTATTTCAACACTCTTAAATAATGGATTATAGTTCTATTTCACTTAATAGATAAGTTAATTTATAACTTATTGACCTAATTAATAACCTATAAACTAATCTCATTTAATTAATAAATTATAAATTAGCCCTATAAGTATTTCACATATTAACTTATTAAAAAAATAAACTTTAATTTAATAAGTTATATTGAATAATTTATAACTTCTAATTTGGTAACTTTAAAAAAAAATTCATATTTATCTTTTTTCCTTTTTATTAATTAACATCTCATGCTTTTAATAAATAATTATATTTTTATCTTAAATAACAAGTAAATAAAAAATAAATATATATAATATCATAAAATATAATTAATTCAATTTTATTTAATTATATCTTTATTTTAAACTATAGATATATTAAAATACATAAGTAAATAAATATGTAATATTATAATATATAATTAATTAAATTTTATGTAATTATATTTTTTTGAACATCTTGATTACATTAATGTAATTTAATCTTTAGTTGAATATGAATTAATTTAATTTATATATTAATTTATATTAATGTATTCTTTTATGTTATTTTATATTTTCAATTAATTCAATAATTAATTTTGTCAAATAGTTATTATACAATTACTTATCAAACATCAGTTACTTGTGCATGCAATATATAAACTAACTTAATACTTATTGATTTGGTTTGTAACTTAGTTTCTACATATATTTAATGTAGTAGTTTATAAAAATAAATAAATTTTAATTTAATAAATTACTTTAAGTAACTTATAATTTATAAGTTGATAATTTTTTAAATTTTATTATTATTTTTATTAATTTACAATTTATATTTTAAATAATAGATGAAAAATTAACTAAGTAAATGAATAAAAATAATATAATAAATTTAGTATAAATAATTAAATAAAAATTAATAAGTAAATAAATGATTAAATATCATAAATTATGATTAATTCAATTTTAGTTAATTATATATTTATTTTAAACTCTAAATATATAAAAATATGTATGCAAATAAATATGCAGTATCATAAAATATAATTAATTATATTTTAAGCAATTATATTTAGCTACATTTAATAATTAAATAAAAATTATGTTAATAAATAAATATGTAAGATTATAATATATGATTAATTAAATTTTTAATAATTATATTTTATTTTAAACATTTTAATTATATTAATATAATATAATTTTTAAATAAATTATAATTAATTTAATTTATATATTTACTTATATTATAATTAATATGTTCTTTTATATTATTTTACATTTTCAACTAATTCAATAACAAAATTTGTAAAATACTTCTTATACAATCAATTAATTTATTAACTATTAATTATAGATTAATTTATCAACTATTTGTTTAAAAATAAAGCCTATAAATAATTTAGCATTATTATTTTTATCATTTTATTTTAAAAATGAATCTTTTCATCTAAAAAATCTTAAAAATATGACAAGAGTTATAAAAATAAAAGGAAGACTTATTTTTATATTCAAGTAAGAGAATAATTAAAAGTAAAATTGTAAGTTGAGGGTAAGAGAAAAGTTATAAAAACATGACAAAAGTTATAAAATTTCTTTCTTAAATAAAGAGTGTAGAAATGGGGTAATAGAAAATGTAAGAAATAATAATGCCAAATTATTAAATTCATCAATTTTTTAATATTTATTTTGATAGAAAGACTAATATCATATTAAATTATTAATTAGAGGTCAAAATAATACTCATATTTTTTAAGGGACTAAATTTATACACAAACAATCTATTAAGTACTGAAAGATATGTTTGGTTAAAGATTAGTAACAGCTGAAATAAGAATGATTCAAATTTGATTTAAATGATTCTTGTGTTATATCTTATTAATTTATTTATTAAACATGTTGATACAAGTCAGTTCTTTTAACTAGTTTAATAACTTTAATTGACAATTTTTATGTTATGAATTTATTTATTAAAATTAGTTATTTATTATATTTTACTAAAAACATTTTTATTTATAATTAGATATTTTATTGAATTTTTTATTTTCTAACAATTATATTTTTATTATATATAATTATATATTATTTAATTATTAATTATTTTTTAAATAATATTTTTAAAATTTTAATATAAATTTTAAACAAATTAATATATCAATTTTTTTAACTATAAGCAACTTAACATATCTAATAATTCACGTTAAATAGGTTCATCTGTTTATAATTTAAACAGTTATGGACTTAATTTAAACCTACGTGTTTGTATTAATTTATTTTGGAAGAAATTATATTTTATCAACTTGTAGCTTACTTACTTTTATTTAACTTAATTGTAATTTTAAGTATTATAATTCATCCATTTATATTTTCAAATTTTTAATTCTTTACCTACTTAAACTAGTTTTTATCAAAATTTAGAAAAAAGTAACATACATTTCTTGTGATATTTATCCTCCTAAATTTTGATTCAGTTTGAAGCTTACCTAAAATTAAATTACTTTAAAATTTTTTAATTCTATTAAAAATTTATTTTTTATAATTTAGCTTACAATCACTAAGTCAAAGGGGTTGAGAAAATTTTATGGGATAAATCATATTTGAGTGGCTATCACATTTAGTCAAAATTTAAGGAAGTAAAAATTATAATCAATGCGCATAAATGGAATGTTAAAATTTGGATAGAAAATAGTTTAAATGAATAAAATGTTAATAACTTGAAAACACTTGTGGATGAAATATAACACATAAACAAGTGAATTAATTGAAAAAAATTAAAATTATGCATAAGTAAAATATAAGTTTTCCTTTGTTTTGTTGTATACAAAATAGCCGGTGAGAAATAAGAAGTCTATTGGGAGCAATCTAAATGGATTAAAAATCTATTTTGATCACTGTAATTCTGTAATATTAATTTTATCCCTGATTAAATATTTATATCAATTTGATTCTTATAAAATTAAAAGCTCTCAAATATTAATTATTTCATATAATAATTTAACATTCTATCTTATATACAGAAAAATTAAAATTTGTGAATTTTTAATTTTGTAAAGATTAAATTAATACATACTTTTAATTAAAAATAAAATTAATAAGAATTTAATCTTATAAAAATTAAAATAAGTTTTTAGTGATCTAAATATCAGGAGACCCAATTTTGTTAGGTGAGATTCAGTCGCGTTGCTCTCTTGTTCCTCCTCCTAAACCTAATTATCTGCATGTTTTTTAAATTTAATTTTTTTGTAATTATTTATTATTAATAAATTATGAAAAATTTGACTTGAAGGGCATGCAAGAATTTTGTATGACTACTTACAGAAATTTTATTTACTTTTGAAATAAACATTTTCTTATTTCAAAAGTATGGATAATATCACAAATTGAGGTTAATAAATTATATTGATGTGAGTTCTGTTGAGAAAAATGGCACCACAGCTAATAAACAAGCCAACGGTTTATTAATAACAAAATCATTCACACACGTATGGAGTATATTATAGTGAGATGCCAAGAATGAAGAAAAATGGCACACTCGCAATAATCTAGCTCACAAATTCCTAAATGTCTTTAAGCACTTTTTTCTTATTATATCGCACCGTTTATGCATTAACATTTTCCCTCACTAACACTTTCTTCTTTCTTTGGAGACGCTTTTCTTGCACCTTTTTGGAATGAATAGAAAAGTAGGGAGAAACAAATTCGAGAAGAGAAAATAGGTAAGAAGACCTGAATTTTTCTTCGTTTGAATGATAAGAGGGATTAAGGGGGGAAAACATGAGAAAGATAAAATTAGTAAGTCTTCACCACTTCTTATTTCTCTCATAAACGGAGGGTAAAGAGAGAAAAATGAAGAAAAATAATTATTTCTGTAATTAACATTCATCAAAATAAGATATTCAAATTATAGTAAGGGTATAATTATAATTTAATTTAATAAAAAAATTTCTTCTTAATTTTCTCTTTATAATTAAATAAAGGAAGAAAAATATTTTAACTTTAATTTCTTCTCACTTTTCTCTTGGTCCAAAATAAAAAAAGAGAAATATAATTTTATATATTTTCTTTCTCTTCTATTCCCTCTCTCTCCTTTATTTTCTTTTAGATTCAAACATACGGTTAAAGCACTCTCTCACTCATGGTTTTGAGCACTCCACCCATCCATCTATTTGTTATTATTATATTATTAAAACAGTATTTGGTTCCAAGCATGTATCATTTTGAAGTACTTAATCCTGTCGTGTGGTATTATGAGGTAAAGTATTTTCCTATCCTTTTTAACTTTGCAATTGCAATACTAGAAAATAAAATTAATATCCTTTTGCATTAAACCTATAATAACCTCAAATATGAGAGTATAATTTGATACCACTACGCTAATCATTTAAATAATTACTTTATTCTTTAATTTAATATGACTAATATGGTTCAACTATTTGAATTGTAAGTTTTCAATTTCTCACTATAATAAATGATATATAATTATTATTAAATTTAAATAGATAATTATTTTTATAGATAAATATTATAATCATTAATTAATATTAATAAATAATAATTTTATTTTTAATCTTATTTGAATTAATAAAAAAATTCAATCTCAATCTTATTTTAATAAATGCATATAGTATAAAATAATATGTTTAATTCTAAGTAAAGAAAAGCAAGCGGTGTGAAAAGATACAAAGGCACAAAAATTCAATTAGTTTTGAACTTGATTATTGTCATTACTTATTAAAATTTTTATTCTCATTTTATGTATAATTTAAATTTTTTATAAATACATTCGTCTTATTTTAAGAAAAAATAGAAATATAAATTGCATAATATAATGGGAGTTAATAAAAAATTTTAATTTAATTTTTATATCTATTATATAATAATCATAATATATAAATTATATATAATTTTAATTTTATAATAAATTAAATACGGCCTCATACACAGGCATGCTTACCATTTCCTTGCAACACTAAAAGTACTTGATATTGGATAAACTTAGAGGTGGCAATTTGTATTTACTTATTGGGTTTATATGTATCAAAAAGTAGTAATAATTGTAATCCAAATCTAACTTGAAAAATAATAATATTGTGTTAGGTTAATTTAATTAATCCATCTAATTTATTTAATAATTTGATTAAAAAGTTTATATTATAAACTTACACTACAACAAAAATGTTATTTTTCTACGGTCTTTCTTCAACAGTCATGAAGTTTAGATAATAGATATAAATAGTGACAAAGATGACCATGTATTTATACTAGTGTGATTTTATTTTTTTGATGTTAGTATGACCGTTGATAAATGTTAAATAATAAATCACTCCGTTGTGCATGAGAGTGAAACATATATACTTTATTCTTTGGAAATGCGTTGCAAAACTAAATCTCATTTTGACCGTCAAAAAAGAATTGAGACGGGACTCGCCAATCTGCACTTTTCATGTTCGTATTTCTTAACTCTTTCCATGCGTGTATTTCTCATAGCCTAATTTTGTTTGTGCTCACTCTTACGTCCTTCGCAGATCATCACCGTCTAAGGATCGAAGCTTTGCAACCCCTAAGAATGGCTGACTCAATTAGTTTTGCGCTCACTCTTCACTTTAATCGGTAAGACTTGTTCTCATTCCATCCCTTACACTGCATCCTTAATTTCATTTCAAATCTAATAAGTTTAGGATTTAGCATCTCATAAATTTCTCTTCTTATTACCTAGGATAGCTTGTTGGGAAGGATTGAATTAGTACATAATATGAGATTGACAGAAACTTTGCCACAGAGGAAAGGGCCTTTATGATATTGGTTGTTAATTTGAGCTAATTTCGAGTTTCCTTGTTACTGAGCTCAAATGGAGCAGAGAAATAACAAGGATTATCTTGAAAACTAGCGTTGAGGATTCACCATCAAATACACAGGTTGTGTTTGCAACAAAGGCATTTCACCTTAACTTTGTCGCAAATGCATTTCCATGGTTGTGCTACAACTCCTCCTATTGTGCCCCTCGGTAAAAGAGGCCATAATCTAGTATGACAACTTGTTTCTATCGATTGCTAATGAGGAAATTAGATGTTGTCGTGTGGAAGGACGAGTTATATCTCCGAGTTGTTTCGTCAAGTATAAAGCTAACCTTCCTAAAAGTAAAGTTGAAATCCTGCTTTAATTTCAACAATTTTACTTCTTTAATTGAAATGATATTATTTTGCTTAATTTAATGATATGAAAATGAAAGAGAATTCTTTTCAATGATGTTTTAGAGTTAAATTACCCATTTACTTTTCTGATTTGAGAAAACAAGAACAAAGGTGAAAATTTTGCTTAAAAATTTTGGCTTGTAACTCATGTTCAAGCTGATATAATCTGCCTTATCTATTTTCAGATATATGGACTAAAAAGCAAGATTGCCACCCTAACACTTTATGCAATTGCAGAAGTGTATGCATCGGTTTTTTCATGTGAAGGTTGATTTTAATGTCAAATGTGTTTATGGGACCAATATGCAATTTCTTGAATGTAGTATCCAGAAATTAGGAGGCAATGTAATGTTGGTTGATGCAGAGCATGCTTTTGTTCTAGCATATTCTAAAGCATTAGGATAGGATGTAGAAAATCTTTTATCTTTCTTTGTAAATGATATCTGGATGATTCTTAAAAATTTCAAAAATTTATTCTATTTTTATTTGGTTTAGGCAGCAACAAGGTCAATTTGTGTAGGCTTGTTCAATACATAAATTTGTTTGGAGTTTGCATTGGCATCATTGTAGCATCCATGATATATATGATCTAAGTTGAACTGAAACTTGTGATGTTGTTAAGGAGGAAAATTTAGGCTAAGGAAAAAAAAAAGGAAAGGAAAGTTTTAAGATTATGATATAATCTATAGAAAAATATTGGAGGATTAAGAGTAATTTATATATGTAAGTTTCATTAATTTGTATATTTTCCAGGTTTATGTTTGGAACAAACAAAATCCTTTCATCCATGCACTATGAGAAAATGGGTTTTTCCTTTTTTTCCTTTCACTAAAATGAAGTGATAATACTCTATTGTGATTTGCATTTATTTCATTTCAATTAATGGCTTCAATTTTTCATTTGTGCATAAAGGTTAGTCATTTAACTTTTTGAAGGATTTACTTGTGGCTTAGGTTCTTAGAAGCATGGCTAGTAATTGTTTTATTACTCTACTTCAGGTATTGTATCTTTCATTATTGTTGCAGATTTCTTTATATTATATGTTTCCTAATTGTTGTGTGTGGGATTATTCTTTGAGCTTTTTTTTTAAAGGTTTACACTAACATGCTTAAATCTTCTCAGAATCAATCTCCAATATTCAAGGCTAGCTTATATATAAATTATGGAAAGTTAAGCTTTCAATGATGTTATCTTGTAGATTAAGTATTATATCATTCATCATCTTTTAGGATTTTTATGTATTGGATAATTCCTATTTTTTATGTGTTTGCATGTGAAAGTGTATGCATGGTTATTTATTGGGCTTTTGTAATAAGTGTGAATTGCCACTGCACCTTATTTATGCATAGTTCTTATGTATTATATAATTCTTTATTTTATTGATCTCTGAGTGTTTCAATTTATAAATGCAACTAAATTCTATATAGAAACTTGTTCATGTTATCTATAAAGTTCTAAGCTAATTATTTTTATTATTGTTTTAAAACTCTACTATGAATTCATGATAGCCCTACCTCAGATTTGGATCTACTAAAGATTGACAACAAGGGAAGGATCCTTCCATTCAGCGAAAAGCTCAAATGAGAAGACCTCAAAGCAATGGTAAAACTATTGAGATTAATGTGTTTTGCACTGAGTAACATGTTACAGCAAGTAGATACAATTGTGCTGGGCCTTTCAAAGGATGAGGCTGAGAAGAAACCATATATAGCTCTTATGGCGATATTTGTTTTTAAGAAGGAGATACATCTCAATCTATTAAGGTATTGATAATTATATAGAAAAATGTGAAGATTTTTAGATAGCCTTATTTAATGCATAAAAAAGACTTCAAATCTTTGTCAAGCATTTTGCTAATTTTCTTAATTTTATAAATTGCTTCAACAGAATGGCATTTTCTAGCTACAAATGCCTTTGGATCAGAGGACATTTAGATGTAAAAAAAACTAAAAATTTTACCTTTGGATCACTTTCTTATATCAAGAATGCTTACAGTAGAAGTATGTGTGCATGCTTATCTCTTCAATGATTTTTGGGAAGATAAAAGGACTAGCAAATCCTTTTTTAAAAAATTTAGCCTTTAGTAAATATGTAACTTTCAAATTTATCCGTATTTTCTAATTTCAGAAGAAAAAACAATCAAATCTATGAACATGTTTAAATTAATCACTTCCTTTATATTTCTCACCTTGAATTTTTTTAATGTCATTTTCAACCACCTAGGTTTAGCATTTATGATGCAGCAAAACCAATGAAAACCTCAGGAGGAAACTTACCACCATCAAAGATTGAAAATAGAATGGTCAGTATCTCTCTTTAAATTGAGCACTTCCTTTATATTTATCACCTTGAAATTTTAGTTGCATTATATAGAAAGGAAGGATCCTTTCTATTTAGTCTTAAACAATGCTTGTCTCCTTAAGTGGAGACATGCCACTGCACTTTATTTGTGAGCATAAAAGTTGGATGAAATATCTTCACTAACATAGACACGAATTGACTTTAAACTCGAAATCTCATTTTTGTTCTAGTAGTTTGTATGAGAAGCACTTATTATTGAGAGATTTCATTTGGAGGATGCCACTAAGATTATTGTTATTAAGAGAATTGACTTATTTAGCTGAATTTTTTACTTTAATTTATGACTTAACAATGATTTTTATGAAATAGGGGTTTGAAAAGTGACATCGAGCTAGCATTTTTAGGGTAGTGATGCATCAATTTTTTTCAAACTCAACAAACAATCAAGTAGAGAGGAATGCTCATCCAAATCTTACAATCAAAGGCTTTGGTTTCATAGACAGCATAAAGAGCCTAGTCGTGGCTGAATGTCCTAATGTTATCTCTTGCGTTGATACTATAGCTTTGGTTGCTAGAGATTCAATTGTAGCCCCAGTAAGTACCAAGTACTGAAAAAACTCTTAGAAATAACTCATAACGGGATTTGAAATTATTTTGATCTTTATAAAGATATATTCTTTTTTAAGAATAGAAATGACCCATTTGTCTATTTTTGCCATTGCTGGTATGGGCTTGCAAAGTGGTTCTTTTTGGAATTTACTGACATGAAAAGGTGACGAGACCGTGTCTAACATAATAGAAGCCAAAAACAACATTCCCGCTCTAACACTTTTCCCTAAGGTCTTGACTTACAACACTTGGTCCTGTATATGGTATGTCATATAAAATCTTGCTGCAGCAATGTGTTCAAAAGATGAATGTGCAAATTAGATTATTATTTCTTGATAGTTATTTCACTTGTGAAGATAAGGTCAATTGGATCTGGCAAGGTGATGCTAAAATGTAAATGATTGATTGATTGATTGATTCTATAGATAGTGTTATAGTTTTCAATTAACATGTGGTTCTTGTACAACATTATTAATTTACTAGCTAATTTGCGACTACCAATGCAATATATAAATTGATTTGGCTATTTAAGCCTTTTTTTCATAGACTAAAATGATAAACATATATGTGTGTGTGTAAGTTAAGACAGAATGTACAAAATGATTTTTTTTTGTTAAAACTACCTTATTAATGACGGCCAAAGTGAGTTAAAATTAGGGTCCGTTTGGTTGGGGGGAAAATGAATTTTTAAAATTTATTTTTTAACTTTTCCTTATTTGGACATTCAAAAATTTTGATCAACAAGAAAATAAATTCTGATCAATTAAAAAGTTGTATTATTTTTAAGGAAAATAACTTCCTATTTAAAAAAATAAAATTTATTTTTCTTGTTACTCAATACATCCATACCTGAATCCAAACTTTTTATCTTCTTACTTTGTTATGCAATTGCGATCATAAATAAAATTTATTTTTATTTATTAAATATTTTATGATGGATGCTCTATTTTTATTTTATAAAATTTATTTTTATTTATTAAAATTTAAGTGCATATTTTTATGTAATATTTATTAAAATATTCTCCCTTTTTTTCTCATAATGGATACTCTATTTTATAATATTTCATAACAATTAATTAAACTAACTATGTGAATCTATGTATAAGATTTTGTAATGCCTTTAATATATATTTTATTATTAGAAATTAATTATTATTGGACTATTGGGCACTAAGAATAATAAAAATTTTATTATTTTTTTTAAAAGGTAAGTAAAATTATAATAATTTTGAAGTAAATAATTTTGATTTACTTTAAACGGAATTAATTTTTCTTTGTGAACCAAACATTAAAAAATATTTTTTTCTATGCACTAAATAATAGAAAATCAATTCATTTTTCAGAAATATATTTTCTTAGGAAAATATTTTCTAAAATTTTTATTTTTCCTTAAAGCAAACGGACCCTTAATATTAAGCCTTTTTCTACTGCCACAATATGTCATAAAAGGAATGGGATGATTGAATTGGCCACAAATATATTTCGATGGCCAAGAATGTTGGTAATTGTTTAAGATTATTATCGACGGCCATAGACTATCAATAATACCTTTTGTGACATCACTAGTTGTGATACTTTGTGACAGTCAAATAGGTGTCACTAAAAATATTATTGATGGTCAAATTTAATTTTATTGATGGTCATGACCATCGATAATTATCTATTTTCTTGTAGTGTTATTTATTAATTTATTTTTAATTATTAATAAAATATTTTTAAAAATTTTTATTACCATTTTATTAATAAATAAATATTATTTTTATATATAATTATTTATAATTTAATCATTAATTATTTTTTAAATAATATTTTTTAAATTACAATATAAATATTTAAACAAATTAATATATCAAATCATTTACAATTCTTACATGACTTATTTATTATTTATATTAAATGAATTAATTTATTTACAATTTAAATTTGTATAAATTCAATTTAAATTCAGGAATAAATACTTTATATTTGTGTTAAATTATCATGAATGTTAAAAATTACTATCCCTAATCACATCCTACCCAGGAGCATGTAAGGCTGTATAGCTACATAGCCTTCAGCAATCAGTAGTAACCGACTGAATACGACTTCTCGACTTGCCCCCCACGTCTAAGATACTTAGGGTTTGTTTGGCTGGAGGTGAAAAATGGGAGGGGGTGTAAATAGAGGGAGGTGAAAATAAAGGGGGAGGAAATAGAAGTGGAAGTAATTTCACCTGGGTTGTTTGGAATGGGTGAAAATAAGAGAGGGAGTAAATATGGGTGAAATGAATTTCTTTTGTTTGGAATGAGTGAAAATAGAAGGGGAAGAAAATGTGAATGAGTGAAATGACTAAAATATCCTTTTGTTATATTATGTTGAAGTAATTATTCCATTATGTAATAAAATTAAATAAAAAATAATTAATAAATATTTTATTATTTTATAATTTTAAATCATCTATATTTATTTTATTTTATTTTTTATTTTTAATTATTATAAATTTTATATATAAAGAATAATTTTATATTTTAAATTTATTTTCAAGGAGAAAGTCAAATTTATTTCAAATTATCTTTCTTTTGCAATGGCGAAGATCTTCTTCGTGGGTCTCAGAGATGGAGGAAGCCCTGTTGTGTGTACAGTGCAATGGAGACGGAGAAACTGGTTACAGTTCGTGCACAGTAGTGGTCAAAGAAGGGCTTCTCTGGAAATGAAAAAATTGAAGCCTGTTTTCACCCGCTTTTCCCCTCGTGTGTGGAGTGGTTTTAATTTCATCGGACCCCACCAGGAATCAGAATCTCTGTTTGCACCCCCTTCGCATTTCACCCGACGCCAAACAGGCGTAAATTAGATTTTCACCCCACTTTTCATCAAACCCTTTCCCCTCCCTCCTTATTTCACCCATTCCAAATAGACGGTTAGTATACACCCTTTTTATTTCATTTCATTTATCACATTTAAAAAAAAACTTTTTTATTTATCTTTTTAGAATTTTAATAAAATATTAAATATTTTTTATTAAATTTATCATTATTTTTTATTAATAAATATTTTATTATTCTATACTATTAATCAATTTATATTTATTTTTTATATTTTTCTCTCTATTTTTAATTATTTTAAATTTTATATATAAAGAATTATCTCGTACAATTTATTAAAAATAAATAAATAAAATTATTTTTTTAATATATGTAAAATTAATTAATAATAATAAATAAATAGAAATAAAAAATATTATTTATCAATTAAGACTCGCTCGGCGCTCACACCATAGCTGGCAAGCAGGATAATAAAATAAAAAAAGAAAAGTTTTAAAATTAATTAAAAAATAAAAAAGAGAAAATTGTAAAATTATAATGTGTAAATATAATAAAAATTAAATTTCTCTTGTTTCTTTTTTCTCCGAAAACAAGAAAAAGATTTAAAATTCAAAACTTTCATTTGCTTCTTGGCAACCGAGGGGTTAGTTTCGCCAGGCTGGAAGCTTCTTCAATTTTGGCGGCTCCAACTCGTTGGAAGCTTTAAGATTTGTTCGGCGTCTCCTAGAAAGTTGGTGATATATTTTAGCAAGTTCCGCTAATGAATCTGCATAACGCTGTTTTCTAGACATGTAAAACGGGGTTTCACTGCAGGTAATTGATGATCACGGGCTAATGCAAGTAGTCTTATATGAAGTTCGCATCAAGCTTACGCAGGTAAAAGTCCGTGTGGTCAAGTCCGCACGATCGCAGGATTGACTGCGAGCAAAAATTTATTATTTATTATTTTTTTATATTTAAATTTAATATATATTAAAAAAAAACTCAATCCAATTACTTCATAAAAAATTTAATCCAATTTCTTTGTTCTAATTCAATTCTTTTATCTAAATAATTTAATAAAAATTAAAATATTAAAATATATTTTATATATTATAAAATAAAAATATTAAAAAAATATGAACTACTTGTGGGTAAGTTCGTACTGCACTACTAGTAGGAAGCCCTGTATCTAATGTGGGCATATGCGGATAAGCTCGCACAGGCAAAGTTCATATAGGCTAACCCTACCTATTTTACATGGCTACTATCTTTGTTAGTCATACTAGCTTTGATATAAAATTAGGGTAATATTTTTCTTCGTTAGTTTAAAATATTTTGTCTTAATATATGTATACACACGACATAAATAAGAGGGTCCATATTTATGAAATTTACATATTTATATTTTTAAAATTTATTTCTGTTTCTTTCACGAAAAATCTTTTGCTATATTAATAAAGTAGAATTTCTATTCTACCCACTACTGCTCAAAGATTGGGCAGCACGATAATTAGGAATTTTTTTTGCCAAAAAAAATTCTAATCAATTTTGAAGCAATTGAATTTTATTCATTCAATTTTGAAAATTGAATTCTATTCATTCAATTTTGAAAATTTAGATACTACTTTTTTAAACTATATAAAATTTAAAATTAATACCTCTCATTCACTTAATTTTTTATTTTATTAAATTATATTATTTTTTAATAATTTTTTTTAAAAAATATAACATTATAATATTTTGGCTCAACTCATTATTTTTCTGTAAATACTTGTTAGGTTATATAATTAATAAAAATTAAATTAGATATATTAAATTTATTCAAATATTTAAAAATAAATTATAAAATAATGTGTAAAAAATGTGAGATAAATTAATATTGTGATTCTGGTTTAAAAATTCATAAAAAATTACATAATTTAATATAATGAAAAATTAAGTTAATAGTAAGTATTAACATAAAATTTTGTGTGATTTAAAAGAATAATATTTAAATTTATAGAATTTAATAAGTAAAATTTAATCATCTCAAAATTTTATAAAAAGGCATTTTATTTTTCCCTTTCTTTTTTACTTACACATTTTTTTTGGAATAAGGTGAAGAAATTATCCTAAAAGTTAAAGTATTAACGAATTTCTTCTCCTTTAATAAAAATTATTTTCAAATATTTAAATCTTCACTTAGTATCAAATAAAATCTGTCCAAAATTAATATATTTTTTTTATTAAACTAATGCTTTATCAATGATTAGATGTCTCCTTTGTTCCGCAATAATGCCGGAGGGTGAACATTTTTCAGATCCACCCTCCTCACTGATCTTAAGAAATATTTCATCTTGCCACGTCGGGAGATTTCACTGCTTTCATTTATTTTTGAACATATAAGTATTAAAATATTATAATTATATAAATATTAGTGTTAAAATTTGAGAATTGATTTTTTATTTATTAAAACATAGAAAATAATAAAATTAGAATTTTTAGTATCACAATATAATTTATTTAGGAAATAATATTTTTATTTGTCAAAATATAAGAGATTATAATGTTAAAATATTTAATATTATGATAAGATCGAAAATTTTTCTACAATGTGATCATAAAGATTTTTCAGTATAAAAAAGAATAAATTATTAATAAATTTCAATATGTAACGTTAATTGTATGATTACTGTAATTTTTAATTATAATTATTTTTTTAAAAGATGATGGATGTGAAAATACTACTGTAAGAAAAATGAACCCATAACGCACGAAAATAAGTATGACTCTGGATAGATTCCCAGAGAATAAAATATCACATCGTAATTTTTAATAAGAAAAATAAAAATTTAGAATTTAATAAAAATAATAAATTAAAAAAATAAATTTTAAATTTATAATAATTTACTTTCTTAACTTTTTTATCAATAAATAGAATATAATACTTTATCTTTTAAAATATATTTTACATTTAAAAAAAACCCTTCCCAGACAAACTTGAAATGAAATGTTCACATAAAAATAAAAACCTACTCGATCTAAAAGTAGTTTCTCTATCTTTTGTCCACGAGACATGCACAAAATCATCCTTCAGATGGGTACAAAACGGGACACGTCTTTTATGGTAATCATTAAACTTTAACCACCCAAAAGACAAAACTCCCATCATGAATAACGGAACGGGGTTTATCTGGACCAAATAGAATAGATTTTTATTGAATTGTATACAACACAAATTCAACCACTAAATTGGTGACAGTTGGATGAGATTATTTTGCAGCCCAGAAGTCATCGATTAAAAATGTCGTCAAATGGCAGCAGACTGGGCCCCGGAAAGTATCTGCTCCCGCCCGTATGACTGATCGTGGGTTAGAAAGATCAATCAACCTACCCCACCCCGCTCACTTCCTTATAGAATATAGAATAATATTGGGGCAACGTAGAAATGGCCATGTTGGATCTTCGAGAACCGTTACAAAGTACTGCCAGAAGAAAATTTTCATGTCGTGTTATCTATCGTTTTTAAAATTTAATAAAATATTAAATATTACATGCTTTATTACTTGTGAAATTTAATTAATTTTATAAAAATTAAAAATAATTTAATTTATTTATTTTTAGTAAATTTTTTAAGTTATTCTTTAATTTAAAGTCAAATTTTATTTTATTCTTATTTCTCTATTTATTTAAAATTTATGATCAAAATTAAATATGCACATAAATTTCTTTTTTATTTCATGCATAAATTTTAACATGATTGAAAATGAAGAGAAAAATATTGAAACATTTTAAAGTAAAAATATAGAATAAGAAAATATTTATTAATAAAAAAGAAAGATAAATTTAAAAATATATTTAATATTTTATTAAATATTTAAAATAATAAATAAAAGGGATAAAATTTTTAAAAAATATTACAGAGATGGAAGGATTATTTTTTTTTGTCATTTTATCTTTTTTTTACTAATAAATATTTCATTATTTGATGTATCCATTTTAAAATGTTTTTAATAAATTTGTTTGATTTTATTATTAACTTGTTTTGTATATAAAATAAAAGAGGAATAAATTTTAATTTTAAATTAAAAATAATTTTAAAAATTTAATAAAAATAAATATATTAAATCATTTTTTTAATCTCCCTAAAAATGGTTAAATACGAACAGGACGGATGGAGTACATTAAAATAATATATTTGATTAAAAAAATCGAAAATTTTAGTTCTAGAAGATTTGGCAGGACAAATCGATGTGGAGGGAAATCTGGATTGAAGCAGATGGCGTTGGCTGTGAATACGGTTTTCTTTTCCAAGTATGAAAAGGCAACGGAAGCGGGAGAATCTGGGTTGCAGTGGGCAAGGATGATTTGGCTGAAATCAACATTCGATGGTGAACGGTTCTAGTTCGGCAAGGAGGAAGGGCAAGTTTGGTAAGTTTCCTTTAAGCTTTTACATCAATGAATGAAATGATTTTGAAGGAGCAATAATTTGCTCCCAAAATGTTTGCGGAAATGCCGAAGTTAAATTATCTACAATGCTCAAATCGTCCTTTTTTATAGTCAGATTCACCTCATGAATCGGTTATCAATTTAGGCCCATGCTTCATAATCTGTAAAATTATCATGACAGCCTATGTTTTGCATGTTTGTTTATTAATCATTTCTATAATTCATATAGGAGGAATCCATACTCACTTATCTGTGTAATTCTCGAACATATTGGTTCAGAGTATTATAAGATGAGCTTCGATGAAATCAGCAACACGGCTACAGTAGCAAATGGTTCTTGGCCTTTGCCATGACCAATATGTTTATTGGATTACACTCTTAATATTTTTGGTTGCAAAGTTCCATCTCAAGACCTTAAAATTGAGCTCTTAGTAAACTTCGAAATCTCGGTGAGATTCTTTTAATTACAAAGCTAGTTGTACTATCAAAAGCCATAGCATGATTCTAAGATATTTGACATGGTTTCTTTGAGACCTAGGATAAATATTGAATGATGTATTTTGAGTGCACTTGCCTTTTTCACAGAGGTGCATGTATGACTGGTCAGTTGTTTAGCCTAAGATCTGGAACATTGTCTGACACAGGTTGGATTGCAACTTCTTCTCTGCCCTCTTATTCTGACGTTGTGATCCGGACAGCGTGGTATGCTTCATTTATGGAACCTTTTCACTTTAAAACTGTGTATTGTCACATTTCTTATTTATTTATTTGAGGAAAAGTATTTTTGGGATCTACAATGTACAAACTAAAGTATAGTAGATTGATTAATGTTTCATTCTTTGACATATGTTTCTGAGCTAAAAAGTCTGTTACCCTTTTCACTAATTTTGAATTTGTGCATGATTTTTACAGCTGTCTATAGGGCTTGTGGTTCCTGTTTACTCAGACATTTAAAGCAATTAAGATGAAAGAGAAAGCTGAGCAACAAAGGTGGCTTATACACTGGGCAGGTGATGATTTTTATTCACCTATTTTATCCTTCAGGTTTCTGCTGCAGTCTTTGGTAAATAATGATTTCCTTGTCAACTTGTCACCACATATCCCATGCTCCACCTTCCAAAGAAGATATAGAAAAGATAACAAATAATTCACAATGGCACTGGTTACTAGTTGTACTATTTTATCAAGTTCCTGTTTATTGGTTTTGCTGATAATATGGAGCTGATGTAGAATATATATTATGAAACAAGTTAACAAGATTCCGGACATAGTTTAATTTTTACTTGAACAATTAGGAAGATTTTGAAGTTATTGTAGTAGCTACTTTCTCTATTGGAAGCTTTTTTTCTTGTTGATGAATAAAATTTGCTTGGTTGTGAATCTGAAACAAGTTTGGAGTATTAAAGAGTTTGCACTTTTTATCATCTGAATACTGGTCCTTGCAGAGTGGGGTTTGCTAATTCCATTGTTGCCTTTTAATGATTGCAGCTTTATTTTGTCAGTTATTACTTACCTCTCATTATTTTCAGATTACAGCTTGTAATTGGAGATGAAAAATTCCATTTGGTTTTTGCTTACTTGGAGAAGGAGATTGATGCTAAAGATAGAGTCTGGAAGTTATATATAGCATCTAAACTCAATCCTGAAAAATGCAAGGAATCTCTCAAACCAACTAGTGAGAATTATTGTTGATGTGGATGTGAGATTTGATAAATCCACGTCCGAACAAGTGGGTACAAGTGGATTGCCCCTTAGTGCACCCACTGCTTAAGAATTATAAAGAACAGGATGTTCAGGAAGTCTGTAGGATTCTTTCATCCTCCATGGGTTGGTCCTACAGCTAAGAAAAATTAGAGAAAAGCACTGTTGTTATTAAGATTATCATGTTATAGATTTTTGCTAAGTTCTACATGATACTACATTTGTGTCACACTCCAGGATGCAACAGCGAGTGATATCCGAAGTGAGACGTTTGATGTTCAAGGTTACCTCACTGTGTACTTCAGATCAACAAGTGGGTAGATGTCACAATATGATCGCAGCAGGACAAAAGGCAACATTATAAGATTCTTTGAGAAGAATCCAGTCAAAGAACAAGTGAACCAATAAGGAAAATACGATCTCTGAAAAGGTAAGTTACATTCATCGATCTTATGGTTTATTTTTCCATGCTGAGTATGCAAACAGTTGCATCAATCATCACCAAAGCAAACTCTAATTCTGCCTGCATATTCACTAACACAAAAGTAATCTTTTGAGAGTTCATTGTTTCATAATTCAATTGGATTGCCTTCCTTTTGCTGGAAATCTGTACGGCTGTGAGGATATATGGACACCCAGAATTGCCTATAAGGCCTCCACGTCTTTGTAGGCCTGAGTTAAGCATGTAAGTGAACATTGGTGCCAATCTCCCTTTCTCTTCCTTGTACTCTGTTGGCGATTTTCTTGAATAATTTGATTTTTTTTTTCTGGCGTAGATGGGAATATTTCTAGGTATTATATAGTCTAACATTGTAAAATTTGTTCCTGCAGAAAACCTTGTCTTGAGTTATATCAAGAGATTTTTTTTATGATCTAAGAATTATGTTACTAAATGTCCTTGTGGAAGTTACTTGCATTGTTTATCTCTCAAATTCGTTTGAAGACAGATCTCAATCAAGACTAAGCTGGTAAATTTAGCCTCTGGATTTGAATCAACCAATCCTGTACTTTTGCCAAATGGATAACGAGTTACAGTTTGGATTGATGCAAGAAAGGAGAATTTCATTATTTTACCAAAAATACAAATCTTTCTGCGAATCTGACGTATTGATAGTTACCTTTATATTTATTCCATATTTAACTTTTCAGAAACTGATTCCTAATTTTATATGTATCCTTGGCTTGTGGTTAGTCTCTGTCGCATCTATCAAAGCACCGTAGTTGATGCTGCTCGATTTTGCCTTTAAGTGACAATCAATTTTGTCGTTGGATGGTAGGTTTTCCATTTCAAAATTGCCTTTTTAGTAACAACAAATTTCTCTATGGTAAATCTACCTGCAGATATGGGACACGAGGAGGATGTGATGGCATTGTAAACATGTGGGATGGAAACAAGAAGAGCCCGTCCCTGGTTTTGTTTCTTTATCTTTTGCCTGAAGTAGTATCAGTTTTGTCTTGTGGATCACTGAATTGCGGTTTTCTTCCAGTACCCAAAATATCCAACTAGCATTGCAGCAGTTTCATTTAGTAGAGAATGATGTGTCCTAGCCATTGCCTCAAGTAAACATATGAAATGTGGCTTCCTGTCTAGTCTGAGCGAGCATATGCATAGTTGTTTTCAGTATTACATTGGTGCAAAGAGCTTCATTTGGATTATCTGTTTAGATCATAACTGGCATTGTTTGATGATCTGTGGTTCGTTAAAGCATTTGGTTGGAAGTAATTCTCTTACCAATTAGGCCACAAATCATCAGTTTGCTTTCAGAAGATGCATTTTTTATTTCTCCATTTTGCCCATTAAAATGTAAAGTTTGTCAGGGATTTGATGTTCTCATAAATTCTGCCTCATTATTTGCTACAACACCAAGTCATACTTCCATCCTCCTGCATATATGACTTTAGTTAGAAACAAAGAGAAGAAGAATCATTGTGCATTGGCCTCTGGTGGATGTTATTCCAGAATTTAGCATAAATGTCTTCTGTCAGTTACTTTAGCAGGGGTTGGAAAGAGTTGTCTTCATTTGCATTTCTCTGATGGCTGCTTCTCTACCAATTTTATCACAACAATAGGGTAAGTTCATTTTTATCGATTTATGATTGTACAAGCAGAATCTTATATGTGTCAAAAGTTTCTTTAAAATGACAAGGACTATCTATCCTCATAATGCAGCACTGATTTTCAGAACAGAACTATTGAACTTGATGGCAAATGGATCAAGCTCCAAATTTGGGATATTGCTGGCCAGGAGAGGTTTCGAACTATTATTACTGGTAAGGTTTCTAATCCTTGTAAGCACTGTTACATTTCAAATATTATCATTGCCTAGTAGACTCTCTCTCTCTCTCTGTGTTATATATCTTAGAAAATTCATTTTTTATTTTTTAGCGAACTATCGAGGAGCTATGAGCATATTGCTAGTGTATCATGTTACAGATCAATGATAACAGTATAATCCTCGTCTATGGCTTGGCTTCAGTTTAAAATTTGTACATCTCTTTCGTTCTATGGAAACTTCTCCATATGCAACATTCATTCAGCGTATGTTGTTTTCAGATATCAGAAACTGGTTCACAATGTTGAACAACATGCTTCAGAACGTCAAAAAGATATTGGTGGGGAACAAGGTCGACATGAATGAAAGCAAAAGGGCAGGTAAAATTAGATTTCATCAATTTCGATGAAAGCAAGATTTGTGTTGTTTGTCATATTATATACCGTTTTGATTTTGTTATAGGCTGTGCTTATCTCCAAGGGACAAGCATTGACTGATGAGTATGGAATTGAAAGCTACCACAAGTTTTCCATTATTATGCACTGAAAGTTTTTGCATTATAGAGTGTAAAGACAAATCTGAATGTGGAGGATGTTTTCTTCTCCATAGCAAGAGATATCAAACAAAGGCTTGTTGGCACTGATTCTAAGGCAGAGGTATCTGACCTTCACCTCACTTTAAACCCATAGACAAGTTCAGTGTTTCATATCCCTTAAGTTGAAATGTCACTAAATGTTTTTAGTTTTTACCGTTTCAGCCGAATACAGGAATCAAAATCAATCGACAACACCAGGCAGGAGGGGCAGGGTAAGTTGCACAAAAATCAGCTTGTTGTGGTTGGGGACAAATTATTTCCAATTGGAGGTAAACCTCCTGTCCAAACACCCGGAAGGAAGGAGGAAAATACTACTCAATATGATGATTTGCTTTACATTTTCATTCTCCGTTCTTTCCAAATTTTTGAGTGCGAAAAGTAATTTTAGTTTTGGTTCTATGGCATTTAGTGGATTGTAGTAAATACACAATTTGACATTTTGTATCCTTTGCCAGGAAAATGTAGAATTTATTAATAGAAATATAATTTTTTACTTGACTCATTTAGTTCTCCCTCAAATGCATTGCCATGCTTTTTATACTAATGAAAATAGGTTAAATTTTTTATAATAATATTATATGCATTGAAAATAAAATCCAAAATTGGGTAAGATTAATTAATTTAAGATAATTGGATAAATTTATAAAATTTAATTTAGTAAATATAAAAAATTTGAAACCTAATTTTAAATTTATTTTTAGTACATATAGCATTTTTGAATTTTTCTATGCCTATTTATTTTTATTAAATTCTTTATTTTCGCCTTCCATTTGAGCAAAACCAAGAGGCAATGGTGGACGTATATTCCGTTAGTTTTGCCCTTATGCGGACAAGTCCAAATTGGTTGCAAATTTTTACATAACGGCCCCGCAAATTAAGGTCCAGAGACGCACATGTGCAACCAAGATTTAAGAGAGTCAGCTCAGATGTAAGTTGATAAAACACCAACTTTGATATAATTACATGATCAACACCCACAAAGGGAGCCAGAACCTTCTATAATTCCAGGAAGCTCCCTGATCCGTACAGGAACGTAACCATAATTTATTATAACTGCAGGTCAAATGGTAGAAACAGAAAGACTTGAACTTACCTCCCAGGCCGCCAGGACATACTTCCCAGTCACAGGAACACCGAACACCATCAAGCGTACCAGTAGATATCAAGCTCCTTACATTTGAAGGAAAGCTGTTTGGAGCTTCTTTCCCTGCTGCTTTAAACTCAGGTTTACTCTTGGACAGAAACTCTTGCTCTAAATTTATCTACCTGGGGAGTACTTACAACTGCATTAGAAGTTGACACACCTAGCTCTTTTTCCTAAGCTGTTGTTGATGCTTGAACTGAAGATTGATTATATGGTGCATCGTAGTCCACAGCAGCTCTGTTCACAAATATAATTTCATGCTCATCTGGGAATTGACATGACATTGGCATCTCCTTTGGTATCCTCTCTGTCATAGGTGAGTCCCAACGAATTGACACCATTATCAACCTTACCAAAGGATTGCCCCATCGGCATTGATGTTGCATCAACTTCCCTGTTACAGGCATGATGAAGATCACTGATTATTCTGCCTATTAAAATTATGTCCATCTTGAGCTTCTACACAATTAGAATCCTTAACTTGATTAACTCTAACTTTCTTAATTCCCACAAAACTTAGACCGGGTTCAGAATCCCTAACAGAATACCAGATAGATAAGCCAAAAGATGCGTCTTCTCCATATTGGTTGCCTAACATCCTTGTCCTCACAGTACGATCATTAGCCAAAACCTAAGATGCATTTTTTTAAGAACTGATAAGGATTTCAGCTCATATAGAAACCAAACTGAAATTAGATAGAAATGAAAAAAAAAAAAAATCTTAAAATGGATAAAAAGGGATAAGGACTTCAGCTTTGTCGATGAGCATATATCCATGATTTA
This sequence comes from Sindora glabra, assembly GCA_020226215.1. NCBI lineage: Eukaryota > Viridiplantae > Streptophyta > Magnoliopsida > Fabales > Fabaceae > Sindora > Sindora glabra. The sequence continues at coordinate 5,065,189 of CM035227.1, forward strand.
ATGCAAAGCCAACTGTTGATACAAGTAGTTAATTTTTTGTTATTTATGGTGGTTTAAGCACAATGACAGAACATAAGCTTATTAAATGATTTATTACAAATTCCAGAGAAACTGAAAGTATCATGTGACTGATGAAAGTAGGTTAGTTGAATCCCATGGACGGTGTTCGCCTTCCATTGTTATATATGTTGGTCTTTATACCACTTGCCACTAAAGTTTAAGATGATGTGGCAGATGAAGAAAACAAAATTGTAGAGACAGAACATGCATGGTGCTATAACAATAGACATACCACTACATATCTCTCTTTTGATTGAAATTGAAGATATTTCAGAAAAATGCGATGATTGCAAACCTTTCAGACCAAGTGAGTTTGTTGTTTCTATTCATAATCATAACTTAAAATAACTTGTGGTCCCCCATTGTTTTTGAAAATCATTTAGTAAAAAGTAGCTTATAATCATTTCATTAACCTCAACATCGAAAGTTAAACAACAATTCACTCAGCACCTTGTTGCTGATTGGGTGCTTCTCTGAATTCATTTCAAGTGTTTTTTTTCTTCCTTACCTACCGATTACCAACAATTAATGTCCACTTCTGTCTTTAGGGATAAAAAGACCTAAAATATCAGAACAGCAGCATCTTATTTTCATTTTGCAGCCACTATTTTTACTCAATAAGAAACGTAATCTGATGCTCACTTATCAATTATTCCCTGCTTTTAGTGGATCCAGACAGAGCCTGCAATTATATGCGAGATCCATGCATTTTGATCCTCGCAAACCTTTTTCAAAAAGTACAATAGAATTTGTCATGCCCTTTGGCAACCTTCATCTCCCATGGCCACATGCACATAAATTAAATAATATCTTATATTATTCATTTTCTCATACTCTATATAATAATATCATCACAATTCCCAATGAACACAGCCCTAATAATCACTCAGTTGAGTCTCTAGTATTGATTTTCGATGGCCTAAGAATTGTATTGCAGATTCATGCGAGACTTGACTTTACAATGAATTTGGTTTGCCCTGATGTTGCTATAGCCAATTATTCGAAAGGGTAATAGAATGGGGATTTTGTCCTCAATTCGAAAGGGTAATAGAATGGCGACGACCCACTAATCTCCATAGTAAGAAAGAAGAATGGGCAATGAATCATTTTATTATTGATGGATCAATATTAAGGATAATAGGCCCAGATTTGTTATCCAGTAGGCGAGAGATTATTTTCTTCCTAATACAGGCCTGAATGAGGAAATGCTCACTTAACCACTCAGGCACATACTAAAGAAATAAGAAGTTACAACATGTAATGAGACAGAAACAAAAGCTGTGGTCTTAATTTAGAGACGCATATCTCTCTGTTTCATGGTTTCCAGAGAATGGTAGTCTCAGCAATCATGGAGGTGACAACATAGGGATCCATGTTAGAAGCAGGCCTTCTGTCCTCAAAGTAACCTTTTCCTTCTTTCTCTGTGTCCCTCCCAACCCTAACTGATGCTCCACGGTTTGCCACTCCCTATCCATCCAAATTAACAAACACAATAAATAACAAATAATATAACTAAAACACAAATAAGAAAAGTGCTAACTTTATAAATATTCAAGTTTAAAGACTTACCCATGAGAAGGTGTTGATGTCTGCTGTTTCGTGTCTTCCGGTGAGACGTCTCTCGTTGCCTTCTCCATAAGCAGCAATATGTTCTTTGTGCTTCAATCCCAGGTTTTCAATGGCCTTCTTGATAACCTCGTAACCTCCGTTATTTCTCATGGATTTGGTGCTGCAAATGGAAAACTTAGTAAAAGGGAAAGATTTTTAATGTTTGAATAGGAGAAGGCAACAACAATATTACCTGTAGTTTGTGTGAGCACCAGCTCCATTCCAGTCTCCCTGGATAGGCTTAGGATCAAATGTTAGCACCACACCAGCTATCTCTGTAATCCTCTGTTAAACCAGAACATCAATCAATTAATTATAAGTAATTAAGATTCTTGGGATAAGAAAATAAGTAGAAAATGGATACTCAGGTCAGGTTACCTCAAGAATGTAGCGAGCAACCCATAACTCATCTCCAGCAGAGATGCCAATGGCAGGGCCAACTTGGAATTCCCACTGTAACAAAGATAATTGTTAGCACAAGATTGTTGCCATAACATAAGAAGAAATAAGTAATTTTTTGCATACTTGACCGGGCATCACTTCTCCATTAATTCCACTGATGTTAATGCCAGCATGGAGACAGGCTTTGTAGTGTGAATTTACAATGTCACGCCCATAGGCTTTATCAGCGCCAGTTCCACAATAGTATGGGCCCTGTTTCATTCATACTTAGCATAACAATAAACATAGCGAAAATGTTTAGGATAAGCCAATCATTTACTTGCTATGGTATCCAAATGTTTCAAAATTTGAAGTGAAATAATAAATTTAAAAATTATTAAATTAAAATTATTCAATTACAATTATTTATTTTTTAATAAATATAGACAAATCATCGTAAAATTCACCGTCTTGTCGTTACAAATCACCCTATTATCCACTTAAATTTTGAGGACTAGGTGATTGAATGCTTGCGCGGATATACAATTATTTTCCATCGGAAAGGGTAAAAACATGGAAGTCTAGAATACCAAGATTTAATTGCCACTGAGTAGGCAGTTTTCGTAACGCCAGAGGAAGTTTTGTCTTGTTTGTAGCATTGATTGAATGGCCTCGAAGCTCGAATCTTCCCGGCATTAATTTCATTCACATATTGTTAATCATCTAAATAATTCACAGTTAAATTTTATATTTTTTATAAAATATAATTAGTTTAATAATTTATAATTTATTAATAAAATTTATTTATATATTTAATTTTATTTAATACATAAGAAATTTAATTACGAAAAACTTATTATTTATAATTCTCTTTTAAAAAGTGCGCATACCGTCCTCTTTGATAAACAGTAGAGTTTACACGGTTTATAAATGAGAAATACTTATTTAGTTACTACCTATCAAGTCATCCTCAAATATTATGGTTTAAATGAATCCACGTATTATTAATTAATATTTAAATAATAATATATAAAAATAATATGATAAGTAATACTTGCATAAATATTCCTCCAGTAAAATTAGTATTACCCAGAACGTAAAAGCAATGGACTTCCGGGTTTCAGTCATTTTGTGTTTTGCATCCAATTCCAAACAAAGGCATGCGTGATGCAAATGAAAAAAGAAAGACTGAAAAGGGAAATGGAAAGTTATCCTTACCTGTGGACCAGGGTACCCTCCAAGGGGCCATCCAAGTGGCCAATTTGTGTCTTTCTGCAACAATGTGTACTCTTGCTCAATTCCATACCTGTTTATTTGCATACGAACACAATTATTTTGATTCATATTGTTAGCAATAATTAATTGAATAAGCAAAATCAAAATACATACCAAGGTTCCTCTGCAACAACATCAGGGTGGCTGAAAATTTTAGCAGCATTGTACCTCTTGTTTGTTGCTATTGGGTCTCCAGCGGGGGTGTAAGCATCACACATCACCTGTATGCATCATCACTCACTTTTATTATTCATTTTTACTCGCTTTGGGTGTAAAATGAAATTATTTATAAGTTAAGAAACTTACGAGAATGTTTTTGCCCCTCCTAAATGGATCCCTGAAAATTGCTTGGGGACTATTTCAAAAAACATACCAAAAAACAAAGGAAAATCCGTAATTAGGCATTGATTGCAAAAGTAAGAGTGCAAAAGCCGGAAAAGAAATGAATCATACTATAGAATGACTTCACTGTCTTCCCCAGAAGCTTGGCCTGTGCTTGACCCGTCATAGTTCCACTTGGGAAGCTTTGCTGGGTCATCCACTGGTCCAGAAAGAGTCTGCAGAACCAAATAACAAGTTCACCAAGCAAATCCTTCAAAAATATTCGTAACTGATAGGCAAAAATATTAAGGAAAAAGGGCAAGTACCCTGGCTTTGCTTCTGATATCCATTCCAGATCCACCGATCCTGTTTCATAAAATAAAAAAGCATTAAACTTTATGATTTTTTACATGTGAACAAGACAAGTAAATCAGATCACCAAGATAACAGGATTTAGAAACCATCAATAATCTCCTCACTATACAAATAGGTGATCAGCCAAAAAAAAAAATAAAATCAGCGTATGAATGTGAGTAAAATCAAGCAAAACGTCAAAGAAAGTAAAGTTCCAAAAGAAACATAGCCATTTGAGTATACCAGAATCAAAAAATGGAAAATATACACAAAGGAACCGCATTTTCGGAGTAATATTTTTGTCATGGTGTATAATACAAATGACAACCGCTACATATTCCCCGGAAATGAAAAACGGAGTCCCATGTTTTATGTTTGCTGCATAAAAGTAAATAGATAGAATCAAATGAATGAAAACGGACCATATGTACTCAGCGATAATCTTTTCGGTGGATTCAGAAAGATTGAGGTTGATAAGATCCGAAAGCACAGACATGACTCCTTCTCAAGGATGGAACAACACAATTTCAGACGGTACCAAACAGCATAAGGGCAAGAGACCGTGTTTGGTTTAATCTTTTTAGAAGAGGCAGAGGTGTGTTTTTAACTGAACCTCGGAAATTGAAATCAAATATATTTATGTCATAAAAAAAGTGTATTCTACGATATTTTTATAATTTTAAAATTTAAGATAATGTGATAATTATAAAAATTATTAAATTAAAATTATTTATACAAAATGGACGGTTGACATTTAATAAATTTAATTTAATAATTTCAAAATTTTTAAGAAAACCATAACAAGTATCCATAATAAAACATAGAAGCAGACGATATTTAATTCAAATGAATTCGGTGTTACTTAAGAATTTTATCTTCGTTTACTTTCCAAATTTGTGTATGTGGATTTGTGGGTTAAACCTTTCTTCCGCCATTCTTATTTGTTTACCATAATTAATTAATTTTATATATATTAAAAATAATTTAATTTATTTATTCTTAGTAAATTTTTAAGATTATTCTTTATGTATAAAATTTAGAATAATTAAAACTAAATATAAAATATAATGAAATAAATGTAAATTAATTAATAGTATAAAATAATATAATATGTATTAATAAAAAATTAAATATGAAAAATAAATGTTTAATACTTCATTAAAATTTTAAAATGATAGATAAAAAAATAAAAAATTTCTTTAAAATATAACAAATAAAAATGAATGGAGGAAGTAATAAAGTGAAATTTAATATTTGAAAATTGGAATATAATATTGATAGTTTTTTTTATTTTACTTTCTCTCTTTCTTGTTATTTGTCATATTATTTTTAAATTTTTTATTTCTTCTTATTTATCATTTTAAATATCCAATAAATCATTAAATATATTTTTATCAATTTTATTTTTATTTATAAATATTTAATTATTATTTATTTTATTTTAAAATATCTTAATAAATTTAGTCTTTTTTATTTTCAACTATATTAAAATTTGTACATAAAATAAGAAAGAGACTTATATATATTTAAATTTGATCATAAATTTTAAATAAAAATAAGAATAAAATAAAATTTAATTTTAAATTAAAAATAATTTTTAAAATTTATAAAAATAAATTAAATATTTTTAAATGTTTGCAAAATTAATGAAATACGATAAGAGAGAAAGAGAGGAAAGAGGAGTATTATTTTTTAAAAGTGGACCTTGCAAATTACGTCTCCATTATGACTGTTAGGTGGGTTGGGGAAAGAACGTAAAGTTGGCCAAACCTCTTCTATTTAACTAATGATATGATTGGACCTAGCTCATTCGAACTTTGAATTATCATTTGATTTTGAACTTGACCAATTATTATTTTTTTTTCCAAAACAGATAATCACTAAAAGAAAGGAACAATGCCATTTCGTTAAGAAAGAGGATAATTTTATGGTATATCGAGAGTTTTTAAATTCGAAATAATGTGATGTATTTTATGTAATTAAATAAAATTATTAAAATTTTGATAATTTTTAATAATTTATATTGCGTAACATTATCTTGAGTTTGAAATTTCTGAGATACTGTAACAAGGCCGAAGAAAGATGGACTTTATGTGTGAGGTAGCCATTTTATTTTTAAGTTATCTTTATAACTGGTCATATGAACTTTAAATATAGCTTGTGAATAAATAGTTTCCTTTTTTTTGTAATATATGTGGTTTCAATATTACCATAATTTTTTTTGATAGAAATTGAATTAAATGAAATTATACTTGATTTGGAAGATGAATAATAATCAAAAGTTTCCATTTCTCGAAAAGATTATCCGTAATATTGCTTAGTACATTAATTAGGACGCTAATGAAATTTAGTTTCAAACGATGACGCCGGAACGACATGTGATTCTCAATCATGCCCTAAATGTTGCACACTAAGTGTATTGTTTCTCCTTTTTTTTTCCCCTCCTTTTTTGTACAGAGGAATCAAGGGAAGGTAATCAACAAATGATTCAGTTTTTTTTTTTAATCAGAGTAATAAGTTATTTAATATATATATATATATATATATATATATATATATATATATATATATATATATATAAATTTAAATTTAAAATATAATGAAAGAGAAAATTTTTAAGCACAATATCTGATCTCATTGTTCTGAAGAATTTTTTATTATTATGTTTGAGGGAGATATAATTTTTTTTAATTTATAGAAAAGGTTTTAGATTTCGCTTTGCCTAATTATATTCTATGCTTATCCTTGTCTAACACGAAAGTTAGAAAATAAAAAGAGAGAGATTAGTGCTATTTCTAGGCTCCATTTCATGCAATTAGCTGATAAGTTAATTGATAGGTAATAAATTATTTGATAGTTGATAAGTTAACTGATAACTGATGAGCTAATTAAATTGTTTCGTAAAATTAATTATTAAACTAACTGAAATTATAAAATGACATAAAAGTAGAAATATATATAATTAAAATAATTTATATTTATCTAAAAATTAAATTATATTAATATAATTAAAAATTTAAAATAAAAGTATAATTTTTAATATTTAATTAATTATATTTTATAAACTTATATATTTATTTATATAATTTTTATTTTATTATTTATTATAAAATTATAATTACTTAAAATATAATTAAATATATTTTTTAAAAATTACTTAAATTTATATTACAAAAAATATGAATTGTAAGTTAATAAAAAAATAAAGATAGATTTGAAAAAAAATTTAAAAAAAATAGTAGTTTATAAATTATAAGTTATTTTAGGTAATTTATTAAATTAGAGCTTATAAGCTATTGCTACCTGAAATAACTTGTAAACTAGTGTGAGAAACATCTCTAGAAATTAGTTTATGATTTATTGACTAGATTAATAAATTATAAACTAATTTATTTTTTGTGTGAAACGGAATCCTAGCCCATCAATCGAAAGTAGGCATTTTTATCAGGGCAAGTTACAGAATATAAAATTATCAGGATTACGTCAAAATGAATGTCATAAAGATTAGTTTATGATTTATTGACTATGTTAATAAATTATAAATTAATTTATTTTTTGTGCGAAACAGAATCCTACCCGAAAGTAGGCATTTTTATCAGGCCAAGTTACAGAATATAAAATTATCAGGATTACGTCAAAACGAATGTCATAAATTTTTTCAAAAAGATTCCGGATCCTAGATCTTATAAACAGACATAATACTTATATGTATATAAATTTTTGAAAAATATTCCAGATCCCAGATCGTACAAAACGGACATAATATGTACAGGTATATATATTTTATAAATTAAAATTTCATCAATACTTAGAAATCGTTTGATTCGTATAAGAAGTAATTTTTTATAAAAAGTTGAATTTATTAGAAAATAACTTTATATATAAATTTTTTAAAATATATTTAAAATTATTTGATTAATATATATGAAGTGACATTTCTTAAAAAATTATTTTTTATATTTTATTTGGTTCAATTTTGAATATCTAATAAAATATTAATAAAATAATTACTATATTTTTAATATTATTATATTATAAAATAATAAATTTTAATTATCATTAATTAAATTTAATGAGAATAATTTTATTATTATATTTATAAATAATATAAAAAATATAATTTACGTAGAGAGGGTGAATAAGTAACTTCCATATTTTTTGAGGAATAGGACTTCTTAGAAAGTCCTGTTTTTCCTAATTTGTAAAATAATGACTAATCAAATAATTTATTAATTTTTTTATTTTTTGAGAAATAGAACTTCTTATATTATTAAGGCGAACTAAATAATCTTTTATACTTTGAGCTGCATTCAATTCAAAAGTCACTCCTCTAAGGAGCGGTCGCTCAGATATTTTAAAATTCTAAAATTATATATATATTTTTATGTGTAAAAAAATTTATCATGGTCCCTTCTAAAAAACAAATTAAATGTGGGTGATAATATAATAAATATGGATGTATTTAAAAATATTAGTTTTTTAATCAAATATATTCATAATTAAAATTACATTTTATTTATTAAGATTAAATATTAAATCACTTAAAAATTTGTTGAATTCATTGAAAGGTTGCATATATTTAATAATTATTCTTATTTAATACGCTTTTGATGAACAAATATATTTAATATATTTTATTTATGAAATAACAATTGAATATATAATCTATATTACATTATTTATCAATTGTATAGAAATTTTAGTATTATAATCAAAGATAATTTTAAAATTTTATAAGATTTTGACAATTTATAATCAAATTTGATTTTATTGACTAAATTTAGTATTTAAAATAAAAAATTCAACTATTATAAGTATAATATTTAATATATTTAACGCTTAAAATTCAATGTTAAATACTTTTATATTATTAAACACATTCCACTATCATTATATTTTCTTTATTTTAGAAAAAAATAACTAAAAAAATAGAAAAATAGATATAATAGAAAAAGGAGTTTACTGTGTTATGAAAAAAATCAATAAATATATCATAACACTTTTGAACGCAGTTAAATTCATATAATAATTAAGATCAAATTTAAATTTTACAAGCCCAATTAGCTTGAGTTTCAATTTGTTTATTTCATGTGAACTCAAATTCAAACAAATAAATATTTTGTTAGTACTTTTAGTGGTAAAATGTCATCCAATCTTACCTTAAGAATTTTGTTCTCTTTCATATCTTCAGTTTAAATTTAAAATCTTCATATTAAGTAGATTATTACTTTTATTATCACAAAAAAAATTAACTTATTAACAATTTTAATTGCATTGTAAAGAAAAAAAAAAGACCTCCTATACAACCCTTCACCTTCCGTCTCTACTTTCTCCTAATCATTCTAATCGTTCGACATAAGTTTCGGAAGACTTGTTTTGTTGAATGCTTGTGGAGAACACATATATTAGAGTGTAAAATTAGGGATGTTGTATTTATAAAAAAATACTAAACGAGGTAGAACACGACTCATAGGTAAAATATTTTACATTATTAATGAATTAGAAAAATACATGTAATTAAAAATTATAGTTTATAAATTTTTTTAATAACAATAAAAAAATTTGATAATTTTTTATTAATATAATAATATAAGATGAGTGATAGTATAAAATTAATTTGTACTAATAATAAATTAAATTTAAATCCTATTAATATATGCTTTATATATGGACCATGATTTTAAGAAGGTAAAAATGCCCACGGACATGCAATGGTTCGGGCTTCATTTATTAAGCTCGATTTTATTGTAGGTTTATATAGATAAGCCTACTTCACAGGCACAGGGACTTATCTTTTTTTTTTTTTTTAGTAATCCTTTAAATATTTAATTTTTTAATTCACTCTAATTCTAAATTCAATGTGCAATATCATAATATAATTGTTTTACATTCATTTGATCAATTCATCATACAAAATTAAAAAATTAATTAATTAATTACAATTTATAAAAAATAATTTTTTTAATTTAATTCAATCTAATATTTCTTTAAATGTACCTTCCTTACTCAAAATTTTGATTTTTGATTTTTAATTTTTGTGTATGTACTTCTAATAATTTATTTATTTTTAATAGTAAAAAAATATATAAACTATTCACGAAGCCCATGCACCCAATCAATTTGACTCATTTACGTTGCCGGCTTGACCCATCCCATTCCATTTTATGTACCTGATGATTTTAGTTACTAAGAGACAAGATGATTTCAGTAACAAAAGAAAATATTTTTTTAATACCTTTTAAACCTCTTTACTTTATATAAAGATAATGATCTTCGAGAGGTTTGTTAATCAATTGTATTTATTATTTTATAATCAGATAATGAGTTTTTTATTTGTAAATTTATATTTTTATATATATTAGTATTTAATATAATGATTTTAATTGATGATTAATTATTAATTATTTTTTTAATTTTAGTATAGAAAAATTTATTATTCCTTATAATAAATTAAAGTATAAATTTGTATAAAAATATGTTAACAAAGACAAAATATTTTATAACTCTTGAATCTATGAATGAATTATCCATCAAATAATATAATAAATTTATATATTAAATGTGGACAAGAAAATGTTGCATTTTTTAGAATACAAAAAATATTCATTAGGTATGAAAAAATTATAAAAGAAAATATGAAATATTTTATATCATAAAAATATGAAGAACTTTTCATGCGTTAGTTACATGCATATTTATGAAAGCATTATCACTGAAACAATACACACACACATATCCCTTAGACACTATATATATATAAATTTATTTCATTCAAATAGCAAATGAAACTATTTTAATGAAATTTAAATGGGCTGACACTAACATTGAGACGAAAGCTAACAGAATGAATAGGATTAAAAGTATACACTAAAATTAAAAAATTAATGAAAATTACACTTTATCTATGCATGATTTCTTTTTTTTTTTTTCACTTAACCTATTTGTCATTTTAAATATTGCAATTTATTCACTATACTTTTAATTTTTAGTATTTTGATTAATTAAACTATTTTTTGTCCAAAATTTAATAAAAAAATTACATGCATTATATGTGATCTTTATTTCTCCAAGTTTTAACTTAATTTATTACTCTCTTGGAACCATATTATCCAAAAAAAATCTTAATTTTATTAAAAATTTATCTTTTATAATTTACTCTATAGTTGCTAAATAAATGGTGTTAAATAGGACTTTTTTAGTGGCAAATTAATTTTAAGTAAATATCAAATTGAGTTAAAATTTAAAATGTAAATATCATATGCAATGAACAAAAGTTTTTTGTTAATTTGAGGATAGAAAATAGTTTAAGTAACGTTAGTATTAATAATTAAAATTATAAATAGGTGAATTATAACATTTAAAATGATAGGTAGATTAAGTGAAAAAAGATAAAATTAGATGTGAATAAAGTATAATTTTTTCAAAAATTAATTATCTATTTGTATATGTTTTCTTAATTTATAATACTTAAATATTTAATGTTATAAAATATCAAAGGTCAATTCCTTAATTAATATTAAATTCCCTTGGAAGTTAGAGATAATGATAGGAGAGAGATTTAGCTATGCTACATTAATGATATATTAATATATCATTAAATTTAATTATATATAAGATTTACTTATTTTAAAGTTAAATTTCACATATCATATAGTAGCATCTCAATAATTAAATTTAAAAATAAATTAATACATTACTATATTGATAATGTATCATGAAATTTTCCGAGCAATAAATAAAATGTAGAATAACGTAGCCAAGAGAAAGCATGCTTGTTAACTATTTTGATGGATAAAATCATAAAATATTTGAATAAGTCTAATTTTTTTTTAAACCTAATTCTTACTTGCTTTCCTTGAATACTTGCTCAGTTTAAAATTGTAAACCTCATGAACACAGGAAGAACATTGGAAAGAGGAGTGAATAATAGGGTCGCAATTCGTTGTTATGGTGGTGTAAAATGATAGTAATAATTTGAATAAGATGAATCTAAATTTAATTTTAATTTGAATAATAATTATGCTGAGTTAATTTATTTATTAAATATTTTAAGATGTATTTACTTGTTTAATATTTTTAATAATTATAATAAAAAATTTATATTATAAATTTATTGTTACAAAATTTAAATTATAAATCTAGTTATTTATTGTTACAAAAATTTTAATAATTAATGAACACTTTATTAAAATTTTATTATCATTCTATTTTAATAAAAAGTTTATCTTTTCATTATAAATAATTATTTCTCAAATAATACTCTTTAAAATTTTAACATAAATTTTTAAATAAATTAATGTATCAATTTCATGTACAGACAAATACATCAAGTTGAGTTAAACATTTATATGCTTAAAATTGGACTTGTTAAAAGTAAACGAGTACAAATTTGAGTCAAATATTATTAAGTTTAAATAATTCAAATTTAATTTAATCTTGATTTAAATTTGAACTTAAATGAGATTCTTTTTTTTATCAAATTTAAAATATTTGAATTTGAATTTATATTTTTAATGAACAGAACCTAAATAACTCTAGACAAACTTATTCAAATAGATTGTTATTTTACATAAATTTGATCATATAAATTTTTTTATTCATAGATAAATTATACATTGTATTTTTTTATCTTATTTTACTTATCAATATAAATTTTTTATATTTATTAAATTTATTAAAAATATTTACATAATTATTATATAATATTAATAATTATACATTAATAATTATACTTAATGAAAGTTAATTATTTCAACCAAATTTCTTCATACAACCTCAATAATTATTTATGTGATTAAATTTTTATGTATAATTTATTTATATATAATATAAAAATAAAAATATATTTTTTATTATTAAATTTATTTAATTTAATAAATAATTTGAATAAGTTTAACTCATATATTAATGGAATTTAATATTCTAAACTTGAATTAAATTTTTTATGAATTGGTCTCAAATTACTCACAAATAACTTAATTTATTTATACACTTAATGTCAATCCATTTAATTAGGAGTCAACACTAATACAATCTATTTGTTATTCGTATTATATGAAGTGATTTATCTACGATTCAAATCTGTATAAAGTATTTCATGTTTATATTAAAATTAAAATATTTTTTCACATCATTAATTACTACTATTAGTAGATTAATTCTACTGTCCATTGAATTTGAATTTTACTTAATATATAGATAAATTAATTTTATCGGTAAATTGAGAATTATTAAATTTAAATATTTTCATAAAATAAAATTTAGTATAATTTATTAGATATTTAATATATAAATAAATTTGGCATATGAAAAAAATTTATCTATTGATAAAGAGTGGATTTGGATGATCTGAGGGAATAATATTGCTGAAAATATTTGAAGGCGGTGGGAACCGTATCGATGCAGACTAATACTATCCTTGAGTTCGTGCACGTGCCTCTGATGCTCACATTTATTAATTGGTCCAAACATTGTAGACTTCTTCTGTCTCGGTGCAGAGGCCAAAATAAGCTCATTCGGTTTTCTTTGTAGATGGCGATAGCGTCTTGTTATACTTTATCGATTGTTTTGGCCCCATTTTCATAGTACGCATTTCGAGTGAGCAAGTGATTAAATGAATTATATAATTGGGACCACGAAGCTTTGCCTCTCTACAATGAGTGCCCTATGTTTTCTTCTAGGATGATCAGATATTAGCTCGAATGGAATAGAGAAAGGAAAGAGGTGCTAGAAATTACATGAATTTAGAATTTTATGTTTGTTTTTTTTATAATTTCGAATTGCTCTTCATTTAATACATATAAAGATAGATCTCAAATTTCCTATAGCCTTTTTTTTCTCTCATGATGCAAGACTTTCCTAATATTATTCTTTTTCATTTATATATTTTCATGACCATTCATTTTTTTTTTTTGGGTTCTTGCGACATCTAATTTTTAAACTATATACTTTAATATAACATTTTCTTGTCTCTCCGTCTTGGGTCCATTTTCATTGTAATTTGCGAAGTTTAGTATCTTCAAAGTAAAACAATTCATAATTGGTTAATTCTTGTTCTGTTATTAGGACAATGTGCTTACGAACTTTTGTCTAAATCCTATATATATTTTGTCTAAACCCTAAAGATAGTAAAATAACATACTTACAAGGCGGAAAAAGCTAAACCTTGGGCTTCTCGCAAGCAAAATGTAATGTTGCTTTGCTTCTGGTCTGATATACTTTCGATTACAATAATATTTTATATATATAAAAAATAATATTGAAGATTAAGTTTTAAATGAAAATAAAAATTATTATTAAATACAAAATGAAAAATATAAATTTATAAAATTTAATTTAATAAATATAAATGATCCGGAACTCATTTCAAAATTTATTTTTATAAATATAGAATTTTTGTTTGTTTGTGTTATCCACATTGAGGACGAAAACCAGCTTTGATATATTCATATTATTTGATTATATAAATAGAGACCAACAATTGCGCAATTAACTATGGCGAGCTTCATGCACAATCACGTCAATTCTTATCATAAAAATAAAACTGAATTTTTTCTGTTTGAGGTCTGTCTTGCGCGTTTGTGTATGTGGTGAAAGCTGAGTTGTTTTCCATCAATCTAAGTATTAATTTGTCCAAAAGTTTGGACCTCCATATATTTAATGCTGCCATTTTCCATAGTATAAAGTGAATTCAGAAAAAAAAAAAACTCAGCTTCCCAATGTTGAGGCCGATTAATCTATCAGATTAATTTATTAGTTTTTATGTTGTAAAAGTAGATGTCAGTAGAATAACCACTCCATAAATTAGAGTATTAATAAATATCTATTCTTTCAACAAAATTTTTTTTTCAAGATTTAATCAAATCTATCTCAGCTCAACATATTTTTCACTATATCATAGTTTTTGTTGGTAGATTTAATATTCATAGAATCATCAGTGCCACACAAATAGAATCAATCGATACATGGGCCCATTCAAGCATACACTGATACACATAAGCTGTTTCTGCTGATGAGTTACAAACATAAGAATTTTCAACCATACACATTATTTTAGCAATTAAATATGGTTTAGAATCAATGATAATCAGGCTTATTGCAGTGAGATCATGATGGTTAATCATAAATTTTTGAGTTTAAGTAATATGTTCCCGGTTTTAAGTTCGAACATCCCACCATCAATATATTTGAAAACTGAGAAGTAAATAAGGAACTTAAGTCTATATTTGCAGAAGTTTTGGTGTTGTTAGATGGAACTTGTTCTTAAATTAGAACGTGGCTTAAACGTTTCTTAGCTGTACATGCTATTTTACGCCATTTCCGAAGAGTTTTTTTTTTTTTTTAATTTGATATGGGTTATTATTTTTTGCGCATAATATTTTATCAAAGACACGAGAAAGGAGACGAGAGAGTCGCACATAAATTATATGCACTTCGGGAATCGGGTGAATACTTGTGGAATACGAAGGACGAACAGTCAAAAGGCCCAATTTTACGTAGTCATCTCTGGCCCAAGACAATTCGCTACTAACTGGGCCGACCTTGCTTCGCTGTAATTTATTTGTCGCGCTCCTTCAAATTTCTCTGTTTGGGTCATTATTAAAGCAGTTGATATTGCCATCAAATTTATGTTATTCATAACTAACTTAGGAGCAGAATTAATAGAAAAATTAAATCAATTTTGAAGAGATTTAAAACTCCAATATGATGAATTTTTAATCCAAACGCCACTTAAATTGACTAGAATTAAAATACAGACTAAGGAAGAGAAATCTCTCTTAAACTTAGCGTATAACATAATCAAAATATGAAGAAATTACATTCTGAACTAAGGTCCGATAAAACAATTTGGCGGGTTATGTGGCAGAGAAACATCACCAGGCCCGCCCAAGCGCGTCTTGGTCCAGCCTCCAACACCATCTTATGGTAAACGAAAATTTTTTTCTTGTTATATTGACACTAAAATTTTAGTACGTTATTTTTATATAAATATTATTAATTATATATTTTTTTGATAATTTAATTTTCTTAAAAAAATTAAAATTTTCAAAAATAAATATTTTTTATCAAATTAAATTATAAAATAAAAATAATTTAATTAATAATATTCATATAAATGTAGAGCTTTTTTTTTTGCGCAAAACTATTCTCCTATAGGAGCACTTGACAATTAATTCGTGGGGCATGATGTTCTCCGAAAATGCTTGCTGCACGTTTGGGTGGCTAAGGTAACCGGCTGCAGCTTGGTGACTTAACGGGGAACCAAATGATTGATTTAAAATTAACTAAATTTGAACTTTAAGTTGTTGCGTGAAAAATGTCATAAAATAAAAATGAACTTAAAATATAGTTTATTAAAATAAAGTTCATCAGTTGTCTTTTAATTTGCTTTTGGGCCATCTTTCTTCTTCGTCTCCCTCCTCTTCTCCTCCTCCTCCTTCTTCTTGTCTTTACTTTTTTTTTTTAATTCAATAATATGGAAAAAATGCTCAAATTACATCAAAGAAGAATGCAAGAGAGGCTATTAAAATACACAATATGGAGAAGGGATTAGATTTCTTAAATAGAAATGAAAATAATATATAAATTAAAAATATAAAATAAATTTATTAAGATCAAGAAGTGAAGATTCTATTTGTTGAACAAATTCAATTTTCATCATTGCCACCAATCTAAAATTTTGTAATTGAAGTTTAAATCATCAATTTAAAACAGAGTTATATTAAAGGAAGTTTTTATAAAGCAAATTGAAAACAATCTCAATATAAGATACAAAAAATATCCCTCTAAAAGAAGAAAGTGGCAAATTCCATTTCAAAAGAATGAGAAAACTGTGTCATAGAAGAAAAAAAAATATAAAAGAAGTACTATACAAAGGTCCAAAATTTGAGATCTAACTAAAACTCGGAGAAAATTGCAAAGAAATTGAGCAGAAAGAAAGAGCGGAGAAGAGAACCAAGGAGAGAGAATCGAGTGTTGTAGCCATCATTCTTTCTCAAAAATGCTCAACACTTCGAAATCCATAATTTCTCTCCATGGTTCGATAGATCCAGCTTCATTAAAATGCGAAACACATTTTATAGAGAATAAAGTGTGATATTATAATTTTTATATAAAAATTATAAATTTAAATTTAGATAATAGTTATTAATTAAAAATGTTAAATTTATAATTATCTGCATTTTTTATTTTTTTGTTAAGAATTATTATATTTTACTTTACTTTCTAAAATGTGTTCTATATTTAAGAAGAGTCCAATTTTAATTTAATTAGTCCGTTTGAATTAAGGTTGTAAGACAAGTTAAAATCATTAAGCTTATAGTTTACTTATGATGTTTAAATTAAATAGGTCCAACTCAAAGTTCTATGGACAAAAACTCTTCTGGTCAGAGATGCCAATTTCATTCACATTCAAGGGGTTACCGGTAGGGGGTTGAAAAAATAGACATGAATACAAGTAAAGAAATTTTTATAAATTTTTTATCAATTATAAGTAAGAGAATTTCATTATCCTACCCTCCTTATATTCATGTTATGCAATATATGATAATTTATATTTACATATACAAATTTAATTGTATAATAAAAAAATCTTAAAATATGTATGAAATAATTTGATTAAACATAAAAAATTTTATAAGATAAATTTTAACAAAAAAATTATATTAATTTTTATTGTGTCAGTATTAATAATAATTCTAGATAAATATCTATAGTTTTACGTAAACTTCAATTTTTATTAAAAAATTATAATAATATAAATAATTTGCATTATTCAAATAAAATTGAAAAATAGACATGGAGACGAAGGATGTGTTTAAAAAGCACCAATATGGACATAGAGACAAAAAATGATATATTGTTTCTGGACGGAGCAGATATGAAAATTCTAATCCTCTGTCCATTTGCTCCTGCTGCCATTTCTAAACTCTCCTTATTATTGTTTTTTTAACCATGGGTCTATAATAAGGTTATATAATCTCACGATATCAATATCCGATTGATGAAACTTCTAATCATGTAAAATATATTTATCCTTCCCAATCTGCCCTTGCATCCACCCGAAATAGAGCACTCTGATAATTCTGTCAATCTTCCTTTTTTGATAAAAATTTAGGATTAAAATAAATTATCCCATTAGAAGGACAAGATTTTCTTACAAGATTTATTATGATATTTAAAAATTGTTCAATCATCTAAAATTGTTGCCGGTAAAATTCAAAATTTACATGGGCATATTAAAAAGGTAGAGGAGAATTCATTGATGAGGAATAACGATGATGACAACAACGGTAGGACCAATATTTTTTCAGCATACATATATAATATCATATGGATCAGATATCGTTTCCTTCATTACGTGGGACAAACGAGAAAGAAATTAAGCCCCCAATGCTGAATCAGAGAAAGAAAATAAGATACAAGATACAGAGCAGTATTTTTCACACAACTTCTATGGATGATGAGCAGGACCTCCTACTGGAGAAGGTGGAGGAGGTGTTGGTCTATCCCGGAGTCGCCCTCGCCCTCTTTCTAGAAGAAATAATCTGCACTCAAAACAAAAACATATCGATGGTTAGCTAATTAGACTCAAATAATTTAACTCAGATTAGATCCGTATATAATTACGTACGCCCCAACAGTATATGGATGGAAAAGAAGAAGAAAGCAGCACAATTGCACAAGGATTCGGATGATTAGCCCTCTCATCATTTTCTGTTCTGTGTGGGTGGCTGCTGCCTTTGATAAATTTATTTATTGGACAAAGTTGACTCTCATCATTTTCTGTTCTGTGTGGGTGGTTGCTGCCTTTGATAAATTTATAAGTTGGACAAAGTTGACTTATCAGATCAGATTCCTTGTGAGTTGCGATCCATCAATTCGTTAATTTATGGAGACGACTTTGGTGGTTGTTGAGGAATATGTCTCTTGATGATTTTTTTTTTTTGTTTACATAGATGACCAAACTTTATTCCTTAACTTGCATTACAAGTAACTATTGTTCATGACGTGGATGTGAAGATAGAATATATACAATTTTTGAGAGTAATCAATAATTTCATTCTTAAATTGATCTAAATAAATTTATTTATGTCAAGCTTAAAAAATTCAAAATTACTTTATTGTCGAAATTACGTGCATACTGCTAATCAAGTCATTTGTGAAATAATTTTTTTTGGTAGAATTAGGAATTATATTAAAACTAGACAAAGGTATTTACATATCTAGGGGAAGATAACCCCATTTTATCATAGGTTATGTCATTAAGGATAACAAAAGTATTAAAAGTGCCAACAAAGGATTTTGCCACAAAATCAACTACTCCATTTGCTTCTCTAAAAACGTGTTTAAGTTTTATTATCACAAGAGGAATCATCAAATTCAAGTTCAGTAGAAGTGTTAGAATTATCGTTTAAAATAGCCTGAATGATTGGTTAGGCATCTATTTCCATCATTAGAAGGAATAAACCCTTATTTTGAGTAAGGAAAATGCAATCTCTTAAGCCATTCAACTTTGCAATAAAATTTGAGTCTATTCCAATTCCCCTAACACACCCAACAATTCAATCTCCACTAATATTTCTAATAATTGCTAAAGAAATTGTTGGATCAGGATTTCTCCATTAATATAGTTTATAAATACTATTAAGAGGGGGTTTCCATCCTACTTCTACTCTAAGTTATGCTTTTGAATATAGCTAATTAATCATGGATATAGTCAATGTTTAATGCTTTTGAATTCTAAAATAATTAATTTTTTTTTTGTCATGATAAAGTTTGATATTTTAGGTCTTCATCCATCATCATGACTGTAAGAATGGATTGTGTATAAAATAAATTATATGCAAATAATTATAAATTATGTTATATTTAAGTAAAAGACACAAATAGTTGTAAATTTAAGAGTAAAAATATACACATAAATAATATAAGTCACTTTAAAAACTGTAAGACAAATGCATGATTTTTTTACTTAATTTTTATAAATATACACTGAGCTCATTTATAAAAAAAAAGAGATGATATAATATTATTTTAACAAAAAATGCAATTAAATTATATTAATTTTTAAAAAATTAATTATATTTTAAATTACAAGTAAAGACAACATTTAATTTCTTGTTTATAAAAGATGTGGTTATAATAAAATTTTATCTTAACAACATTAAATATATACTTATTCTTTTAATTATGTTATTTCTTTTTATCATTTATTTTAGTATTATAAATGAAAGATGGGATATATAATTATAATAAAAATAAAACTAAAAAATTAATAGTACTTGTTATAGATTTAAAAGATGTAATAGTCAGTATATATAAATGAGGGTTTAATTTTTATATTTAGTATGTAAATTACATAGTTGCACATAAAAATATAATTATAATTTTAATATAAAATATTTTCATTCCTCACACTTTTTTTATCAAACTAAACAAAGAAAAGTAATATTTTATTTATTTTTTTAATTTTCTCTTCAAGGAATGAGAATATTATATTCATATATTTTCATTCCACCCGATTTTCATCCCAACCAAACCAGACCCTTAGGAGTGCCTTTCTAGATTGCTTGGAACACGTTTGATCTACATTGGTCCTAACAATTTTGTTGCGAGACATCTAACTTGTTGATGACTGGATTAATTGATATTTTGATCATTTTAATATGGATTGATTGCTTCTAATCCTCTTATTTTTTTTTAGCCAAGGGTAGAAATAGTTAAAATATTATACATACAAAAATTAGGATCTTATAAAAATTATAATAAAAATAAAGCATTTGAAAAATATGAAATATCACTTATGTTAAAAAATCTCGGATGCATCTATTTTTTTAAATATAATACATTATTTTTATTCTTTTAATGTACGAATACATTAAATAAGGTAGTAATTACTGCAAAATTGAAGACAAAAAGTTTTAATTACCATACAAAGTTTTAATGGGACTTCAAATTAACAATTATTATGGTGAAAGTTAATGAAACTCACCTTGGAATGTAAGAAAATATGCAAATTAAATGACCCCACCCAATATATAAAAGAATTTTCTATTTGTATGTCATCAGTCGGTCCATTACCTTTCTTGTCAATAATTATCAGGCCGGGATTCCCTATAAATTTTGCAATAATTATTAACGTGTACACATAAAATATTTGGTTTATACTTAGAATGTCATAACCTAATATTTTAACGATGAAGTAATACTTAATATTATTTTAAGAGTTTTTAAAAATTTTACTTTTTATTATGATTTTATTCTTTTGTTAGAAAGTATTTTTTGTAAAAAATATTATTTGTATATATGTTAATGAAGCAGTCATACGATATTTATATTGATAATTAAAAAATATATTTAAAATTTTAAAAATAAAATAAAATAATTTTTTTAAAAATAACAGAAATTATTTTCTTCAAATTTTTCATATTTAATAATATATTTTAAAGAAAATGCTTTCTAACAAAGCCCATATTTGAGTTTCAATCCAAAATCTTAAATATATGTGTTAAGTGGATTATTATTTTTATCATTATAAAAAAAATTATCATATGATAAAAAAGTTTTAAAAATAATATTATGTATAAAAACGTTATAAGTATTAAAAAATAAGATTTAAAATTAAATTTAAAATTTTTAATATCCATTAAAATAAGTTTATCAATTTGTCCCATTATGTTATATTTAATTATAACTTTTAATTTATATTCAAAATTTAATTTTAAATTTCTCTCTCTCTTTCTCTGTCACTCACTCACTCTCTCTCACACACACTCATCATTATCGCATTAGGTATTAGTGCACCGATCAAAGGCCCCAATTACTAAAGAACCAAATTTGTAATTGAGCATTAATGATATTTTATTTGAATTTTATTATTTTAAACTTTATATTATTTATAAATTTAATTATTAATATCAAAATTATTAAAATACAAATTCAGTTACTATTAAAATAATGGATATAAAATGATACTTAAGATATGAAATCTCTAGTGGTTTCGATCCATAATCTTTCAACTTAATTAATTATATTAAAAATCTTTATCCTTTTAATCTTATACTAATCTGTATTTATTTCATCAAAATACAGAGAAAGTATGTGAGTGAGAATTTTCTAGAAGAGGTGATTCCTTCTTCATTTTTCAATGTTATATGATATGATTGTATTTCTGGATGTCAAGAAGTTAAAGGACGGAATTTAATAGTTCCTGATTTATAAAAGTTAAACCCAATTTTCTACGATTTCGAGAAGCATATTACAATTAAAAGAGAGGCTATATCTGACACAAGTATAGCCTAATTAATAATTAATTTCATCTTCTACTCATTTTCTTGAATGTTCCTTCTACTGTTTTGTAAATCAGGCTGCAAGACATAATTATTGATTTGGGAAATTTATGCAGACAATAAAATTTTCCATCATATTTTACTCATGTTGCTGACAAGTAATATGTCAATCTATTTTCTTCATTGAGAGTTATGTATGAGTTGCAGTTTAATTTATTATTAACATTAAATATTATATACTATTAATAAATAAAAAAATATTAAAAAATATAAATAATTAAAAATTTTAACAAAGTTCTTATTATTATTTATTTATATAATGAGTGATAATATAAAATTGATTTACATTAATAAAAAATATTAAATTTAAATCTTAATACAATTGCAATGATAAGAGTAAGCTTCCGTTAAACTTTGCGTAATGTGCATTCCGCAAGAATTATAATCACGAGACTTAAGTTGGGTTTGATTGGACGATTTAAAACAGAATAAATAACCTGGTTCACTTATCAAATGTCCAGTTTCCCTTTTTTTTGGCTAACAAATCAAATAATAAGAAAGAAAATTATAAATAATAATATAATTTTAATTTTTAAGTTAATCAAACAATTCAAGGAAGAGGAATCTCTCTTAAACTCCGCGTATAACATTATCAAAATACGAAGAAATTACATTCTGAACTAAGGTCCGATGAATACCAAAATTTGGAGAATTAAAATACAATAGATAGATTGAAGCAATTTGGCGGGTTATGGGGCAGAGAAACATCACAAAGCCCACCCAGGCGCGTTTTAGTCCCGGGCTCCACATCTTATGGTAAACGAAATTTTTTTTGGTAAATTGTGTTATAATATCATTTCTTAAATTTTTGTTTAAAGAGATACTAGTGCTAAATTTTATTTTAAATAGATGTCAGTTTTATAAATTATTATTATTATATTTTCAAAATACTATTTTTTAAACATTAGAATGCAGTTATGAATCAAGAATTTTAAAATCAAATAGGTGTCGATTTTATAAATTATTATTATATTTTTAAAATATTTTTTTTAAGCATTAGAATGCGGTTATGAATTAAGAATTTCGGAAAAGTATAACCTTATAATTAGTTAATCAATTTTTGCATATGATCACTTATTTTTATTTGTTTTCCTACGATCTTTTTATAAAAAATAAGAAAATTTAAGTTCGGCAAGGTATACCTAGTTAGAAATGTGTAAATTAAGTTCAAAATTTTGAATAACCATTTGCTTGGTTATTCGTTTTAGGCGAATTTTTTTTTATTTCATGTAACTTTTTAAAATCTACACACTTACAAATGTCAAAGACGTTTTGCCCGTTTTGGTTGGTGAAAAAATATATTTTTTAATAATTTTTTAATTTTTTATTTCTTATTATTTTTCTAATTTTGATCTCATTTTTATTAATTTAAATTCATTTAAATCCCATATTAAACTTTTGTTCTCTAACCTTTTTAATGTCTAGTAGTGCCATAACAATTTTCTTAATAAATAAAATTGTCAAAGAACAATATATTACTATTTGTAAATTAAATAGTAACATATTATTATTTTATTTCAAAATACTAATACCAACAAAATTTTTTAAATAAATGGATAAATTAAATTTAATTAATAATCAAATTGCTAAATAATAACATATTATTATTTATTTTTCAAACAATAATATGTTACTATTTTATTTCAAAATAGTAACACTAATAAAAAATCTAAAATAAATAGGTAAAATAAGTCTATTTAATAACTAAGTTATTAGAGAAGAAGATGTTATTATTTCATTTCAAAATAATAATACTAATAATTTTTTTTAAATAAATAGATAAATTAAGTCTAATTAATAACTTAATTGTTAAAGAAGAGATTGTTACTATTTATTCTCCAGATAATAATATGTTATTATTTCATTTCAAAATAGTAACACTAATTAAAAATTTTAAATAAATATATAAATTAAGTGTAATTAATAATTAAATTATTAAATAACAGTATGTTACTATTTGTTCTCAAGACAATAATATATTACTGTTTTGTTTCAAAATAATAGTACTAATAAATTTTTTTAAATAAATAAATAAATTAAGTTTAAATAACAACTAAATTACTAAATAATAGTATGTTATTATTTATTCTCTAGATAGTAACAGTAACATGCTATGTTTCATTTTATAATAATAATACCAATAAAAAATTTAAAATAAATGGATAAAATAAGTTTAATTAATAATCAAATTGTCAAAGAAGAAGATATTATTATTTTATTTCAAAATAGTAACACCAATAAAAATTTTTAAATAAATGAATAAATTAAGTCTAATTAATAACTAAATTATTAAAAAAGAGGATGTTACTGTTTGTTATTTAGACAGTAACATATTACTATTTTATTTTAAAATAATAATACTAATAAAAAATATCAAATAAATGTATAAATTAAGTTTAATTAATAATTAAATTACTAAAAAGAGGATGTTATTATTTATTCTTTATGTAGTAACATGTTACTATTTTATTTTAAAATAGTAATATTGATAAAAAAAACTCCTAATAAATGGATAAATTAAATCTAATTAACAATCAAATTGTCAAATAATAGCACGTTACTACTTGTTCTCTAAACAATAACATGTTACTATTTCATTTCAAAATAATAACAATAACAAGAAACTTCAAATAAATGGATAAATCAAGTCTAATTAACAATCAAACTATAAAAAAAAGATATTTCTGTTTTATGTGGAAATAACATCAAATAAAAACTTGGAATAAACTAATAAATTAAACATGATTAACAACAAAAATTGATAGAAAATAGTATGTTTTTGTTTTCAGAACAAATAATAATATGTTATTTTCTTCTAGTGACATGTTTCTGTTTACTCTGAAATAGTAACACTAACAAAAAAATTATAAATAGACAAAGTAAAGTATGATTAATAATAGAACTTTTACAAAATAATGTGTTAATATTTCTATAAGAAATAGACAAAATAAAGTATAGAAATAGTAATACCAAACGAGATGTTACTATTTTATGTATAAATAGTAACATCAAATAAAAACTTACAATAAATTGATAAATCAAATACGATTAACAATAAAAATTGATAAAAAGATAATATATTACTGTTTTCAAAACAAATAGTAACATGTTGATTTCTTCTAGTGACATATTTTTGTTTAGTTTAAAATAGCAACATTAATAAAAAAATATCATAAATAGATAATATAAAATATGATTAATAATGAAACTTTAATAGAATAATATGTTACTATTTTCACAAGAAATAGTAACACCAAACGAGATATTATTATTTTATGTGAAAACAATAATATCAAACAAAAATTAAAAATAAATTAACAAATCAAATATGATTAACAACAAAAAATTGATAAAAGAATAACATGTTTCAGCAACATTAATAAAAAATACCATAAATAGACAAAATGAAGTATGATTAATAATAAAACTTTCGACAAAATAAAGTGTTGTTGTTTTCACATGAAACAGTAACATCAAACTTGATGTTATTGTTTTATGTAGAAATAGATGTTATTATTTTATGTGGAAATAGTAATATTGAAGAAAAACTTTTTATAATGATTTTTATAATGTCTTCGTTCAATTTGTTAGTTGCTTGATCGGGAATGTGCAGTAATGGAATGCGATTCATTTATTTTTATTTTTGTACTTTTGTTCTTCTCGATACTAAAGCGTGTCATTTAGATTTATGAACATTTTGGTAAATTGGTTTCGACTGGTGCACTTGAATAAAAGAAAGTTCGCTTAGTATATCTCACTACAATAAATTGCAACAACTGGTATCAGTCTGATTTTTTTGAAAAGTTTTTGTTGCTATATTGACACTAAAATTTTAGTAGGTTATTTTTAGATAAATATTATTAATTAAATTATTTTTATTTTATAATTTAAAATTTTAAAAATAATTAATTTTTATCAAAAATAAATAATTTTTCATAAAATTAAATTATTAATTAAAGATAATTTAATTAATAGTAATTATATAAAAGTAGAGCTAAAATTTTTTGTGCTTAACTATTCTCCTAGAGGAGCACTTGACAATTAATTCGGGGGGGGCTACAGGTTTGGTTGGCTAAGGTAACCGGCTGCAGCTTGTTGACTTAACGGGGAAGCAAATGATTGATTTAAAATTAATTAAATTTGAACTTTAAGTTGTTGCGTGAAAAAAGTCACAAAATAAAATGAACTTAAAATATGGTTTATTAAAATAAATTTCATCAATTGTTTTTTAATTTGTTTTTGGGCCATCTTTCTTCTTCGTCCTCTTCTTCTTCATATTCTTCTTCCTTTTTTTTTTAATTCAATAATAAGGGAAAAATGCCTGAATTACATCAAAAAAGAATATAAGAGAGGCTATTAAAATACACAATATGGAAAGGAGATTATATTTCTTAAATAGAAATTAGAAATCTAAAGTAAATTTATTAAGATCAGGACGAGAAGATTCTATTTTTTGAACAAATTCAATCCTCATCATTGCAACTAATTTAAAATTTTGCAATTGAAATTTAAATGATCAATTTAAAAGAGAGTTGTATTGAAGGAAGTTTTTATAAAGCAAATTGGAGACAATTTCAACATACGAGACACAAAATATCCCTATAAAAAAGATGACAAATTCCATTTCATAAGAATTAGAAAGCTCTGTCATAGAACAAAAATATATAAGAAGCACCATACAAAGGTCCAAATTTTAAGATCTAACTCAAAGTCGGAGAAAGGGGAGAGAACCGGGTGTTGTAGCCATCATTGTTCCTAAAAGATGCTCGATACTTCAAAGTCTATACTTTCTCTTCATGATTCCATAGATCCAGCTTCATTAAAATGCGAAACACGTTTTATAGAGAATAAAATGTGATATTATAATTTTTTATGTAAAATTAAAAATTAAATAAATAATTATTAATTAATTTTATTTAATTTATAGTTATCCATATTTTTTATTTTTTTGTTAAGAATTGTTATATTTTACTTTCCTTTTAAAAATGTATTTTATATTTTAGAAGAGTCCAATTTTAATCAAATTAGTCCGTTTAAAATACTAAATTACTTATTTTTTATGATAAAAAAACTTGTAAGACAAGTTAAATTCATTAAGCTTATAGTTTGCTTATGATGTTTAACTTAAATAGGTACAACTCAAAGTTTTATAGACTAAAACTCTTCTGGTCAGAGATGCCAATTTCATTCATATGAATCATATTCAAGGGTTTACCGGCATGGGGCTGAAAAAATAGATATGAACATAAATAAAGAATTTTTTATAAAAATTTTATCAATTATAAGTAAGGGAATTTCATTATCCTACCCTCCTTATATTCATGTTATGCAATATATACAAATTTAATTGTATAATAAAAATATGTATGTAATAATTTTATTAAATATAAAAAATTTTATAAGATAAATTTTAACTAAAAATTTCATATTATTTTTTATTGTGTCAGTATTAATAATAATTCTAGATAAATATCTATAGTTTTACGTAAATTTCAATTTTTATTAAAAAATTATAATAATATAAATAATATGCATTATTCAAATAAAATTGAAAAATAGATATGGAGATGAAGGACGTGTTTAAAAAGCACCTATACAAAGAATAATATATTGTTTCTGAACGGAGCAGATATAAAAATTTTGATCCCCCGTCCATTTGCTCCTGCTGCCATTTCTAAATTCTCCTTATTATTGTTTTTTTACCTTGGGTCTATAATAAGGTTATATAATCTCACGATATCAATATCCGATTGATGAAACTTCTGATCATGTAAAATATATTGATCCTTCCCAATATGCCCTTGCAACCACCAGAAATAGAGCACTCTGATAATTCTGTCAATCTTCTTTTTTTGATACAAAATCTAGGATTAAAATAAATTATTTCATTACAAGGACAAGGGTTTCTTACAAGATTTATTATGATATTTAAAAATTGCTCAATCATTTAAAATTGTTACCGGTGAAATTCAAAATTTACATGGGCATAATAAAAAGGTAGAGGAGAATCCATTGATAAGGAATAACGATGATGACAACATACATATATAATATCATATGGATTCATCAGATGTTGTTTCTTTCATAAGGACCAAAATTTTTTCAGCATACATATATAATATCATATGGATCAGATATTGTTTCTTTCATTACGTGGGACAAACGAGAAAGAAATTAAGCCCCAAATGCTGAATCAGAGAAAGAAAATGAGATACAAGATACAGAGCAGCATTTTTCACACAACTTCTACGGATGATGAGGAGAACCTCCTACTGGAGAAGGCGGAGGAGGTGTTGGTCTATCCTGGGCTCGCCCTCTTTCTGGAAAAAATAATCTGCACTCAAAGCAAAAACATATCGATGGTTTGCTAATTAGACTCAAATAATTTAATTAACTCAGATGAGATCCGTATATAATTACGTACGCCCCAAAAATGTATGGATGGAAAAGAAGAAGAAAGCAGCATAATTGCACAAGGATTCGGATGATTAACCCTCTCTTCATTTTCGGGTCTGTGTGGGTAGCTGCTGCCTTTGATAAATTTATTTATTGGACAAAGTTGACACCTCAGCTCAGATTTCTTGTGAGTTGCGATCCATCAATTCTTTAATTTCTGGAGACAACTTTGGTGGTAGTTGAGGAATAAGTCTCTCTGATGATTTTTTTTTTTGTATACGTAGATGACCACATGTTATTGAACTTTACAAATTCAGACTTTCTTCCTTAACTTGCATTGCAAGTGACTATTGTTGATGATGTGATTGTGAAGATAGAATATTTGAGCTTGACCAATAATCTCCTTCTTGAATTGATCCAAATATATTTATTTATGTCAAGGTTAACAAATTCAAAAATTATTTCATTGTTGAAATTAGATACATACTGCTGACCGAGTCATTTTTGAAATAAACTTTGAAGAATTCACATTATGAATGAAAAACAGGGACTTTTAAGCCAACATAATCGGCAATTGTATTAACAATTTTGTAGACATCAGCGGATCCATGCGGAGAACGTATCAGTCGGTCAGCAGAATACATCCTCAAGTCAATTTATAAATTTTGCAGATCTTTCCTCTCGAGGATTTGCACACCTAGTCAGAAAGTTGTAATCCAATAGCGTGGTGCCCCATCTGGCCGCGGGAAATTGTGCGTTACTTTTTAAGTAAAAGCTTTTTTTCTTATGGACGCAAAATTTATGAGAGCAAAGTTACTAGTAATCTAGGCGATGTTTGTTCGGGTTGAAAACAGGAAGGATTGAAAAATAAGAGGGTGAAAACAAGCAGCCGAAAACACTTGCATTTGTTGTTTGGCAATTTCATGCCAACTCAATAGTTGGGACGTGCGGTGCTTAGATTTTTATCATATGAGGAATAAGCCAACTTATTGGCGCTTAGACTTTCATCATCTGAGGAATAAGTCAGCCTACTGGTTAATACACCAACCAAACTTAGAATATAACGGATTAAACATGTAAGCATAGTACAATCGAGACAATTGTAAGCACATGAGCATCATATAAAGGCAACCAAGACATATAGAAAGGCAACGATAGTGCATTAAACACAATTCGAACACATGTGGGCAAATGCGATAAAAAATGGTTAAATTCGGGACAAACGATTTATAGAAGAGGGGCTACTTCTTTTATTAATATAATTCTTCATTACAGTGTTGGAAATGTGTAAGGGAGGCACCAAGCCGCACATTCTATCCCCTAGGCTAGTGTAAGGTTTTCACCAAGGTCACTGGGCACTCCCCTTTAAAGAGCATTATAAGCCAAACCCCAAATTATAAGAGTAGACATACTTTTTTTGAACTGTCATAAGGGGTTTTAGACAAGTTCTGGATGGAATTTTGCTACCAAAATACACTGGTACAAAGATAAAAATTCAAGGATCACAATCATATGCTTTCCTACTCACATTGGACAAGTTTCCTTGGTCAAAATTACAAGCAAAGTTCAAAACGAAAAAAATTATGAAGAATTGTATACAAGTTGGATTGATCCCAAATTTGGGTTACAAGTGCTCCATCATATGCTTAATTTATCTGCCAAGTTTCGTCCCAATCGGAGTTCATTTGCATGGTCATTTGATTTACAAAACCGACTTGATATAGTCTAGTAAAAATAGGAAGAATGCAAAATACAATGGAAAATAAGCATAGGTCCCACACAAAATTTTTCACTCCTTTTCGGGAATGAGAGCCGGATGAATTTGGGCAGGCAAAGTTCCCTTCCCATAACTACCCTTGGGTGATTCCATTTTAGCTAATTAGTCATGGATATAGTTAAAATGCTTTATGCTTTTGAATTTTACAATAATTTTTTTTTGTCGTGATAAAGTTTGATGTTTTAAGTCTTCATCCATCATCGACGACTGTGAGAATGGATTACGCATAAAATAAATTGTATGCAAATAATTATAAATTATGTTATATTGATGTAAAAGACACAAATAGTTTTAAATTTAAGAGTAAAAATAAACACATAAATAATATAAGTCATTTTAAAAACTGAAAGATTAATGTATTTTTTTTACTTAATTTTTGTGAATATACAGTGAGCTCATTTATAAAAAAAAAGAGATGATATAATATTATTTTAACAAAAAATTTAATTAAATTATATTAATTTTTTTTTAAAATAATTATATTTTAAATTACAAGATTTAATCTCTTGTTTATAAAAAATGTGGTTATAATAAAATTTTATCTTAACAACATTAAATACATACTTATTTTTTAATTATGTTATTTCTTTTTATTATTTATTTTAGTATTATGAATGAAAGATGAGATATATAATTATAACAAAAGTAAAATTAAACAATTAATAGTGTTAATTATAAATTTAAAAGAGATAATAATCAGCATGTATAAACGAGGGGTTAATTTTTATGTTTAGTATGTAAATTACATAATTACACACAAAAGTATAATTATAATTTTAATATAGAATTTTTTCATTCCTCTAATTTTTTTAATCAAACTAAACAAAGAAAAATAATATTTTTTTTATTTTTTTTATTTTCTCTTGATCCAAGGAATGAAAATATTGGTCCTAACAATTTTAATTTTCTTTTTAAATTTTCATTCCATCCCATTTTCATCCCAACCAACAACCAAGCCAGAACCTTGCTCCTAACAATTTTTATTTTCTTTTTAATTTTTCATTCCACCCGATTTTCATCCCAACCAAATCAGATCCTTAGGAATGACTTCCTAGGTTGGTTGGAACACGTTTGATTTCTATTGGTCCTAACAATTTTGTTGCGAGACATCTAATTTGTGGATGACTGGATTAATTGATATTTTGATAATTTTAATATCGATTGATTGCCTCTAGTCCTCTTGTCTTTTTAGCCAAGGGTAGAAGTGGTTAAAATATAATACATACAAATACAAAAAATTAGGATCTTATAAAAAAAAAGCATTTGAAAAATATAAAATATCACTTATGTTAAAAATTCTCGGTTGCATTTTTTTAAATAAAGTATTTTATTTTCATTCTTTTAATGTACAAATACATTAAATAAGGTAGTAATTATTGCAAAACTGAAGACAAAAAGTTTCAATTACAACACAAAGTTTTAATGGGACTTCAAATTAACAATTATTATGGCGAAAGTTAATGAAACTCGCCTTAAGAAAGTATGCAAAAATTTCACCAAAAAAAAAAAAGAAGAAAGTATGCAAATTAAATGACCCCATCCAATGTATAAAACCATTTTCTATTTGTATGTCATCAGCTGGTCCATTACCTTTCTTTTCAATAATTGTCAACTCGGAATTCCTATAAGTTTTGTAATAATTATTAACGTTTACACATAAAATGTTTGGTTTATACTTAGCATATCATAAACTAATATTTTAATGGGTAGTGATACTCGAGCTTTATTTCTTATTGTATTTGAGTTTGAATTTAGAATCTTAGATATATATGTTTAGTGGATTATTATTCTTATCATTAAAAAAAATTTAGCATATGATAAAAAAAGTGAAAAATAATATTATGTATAAAAATGTTATAAGTATTAAAAATAAGATATGAAATTAAATTTTAAATTTTTAATATCCATTGAAATAAGCTTTATCAATTTATCTCACTATGCTATATTTAATTATAAACATTAATTTATATTCAAATTCTAATTTTAAATCATATATATATATATATATATAGACATACACATTATTATTGTATTAGGTACCAGGGTACCGATCAAGAGTTACTAAAGAAACAAATTTGTAATTGAGCATTAATGATATTTTATTGGAATTTTATTATTTTGAAACTTACATTATTTATAAATTTAATTTATTAATATCAAGATTATTAAAATCCAACTTAAGTTACTGTTAAAATAATGGATATAATGTGATATTTAAGTCTAATAATAGATGTAATGATTCGGATCCATAATCTTTCAACTTAATTAATTATATTAAAAGTCTTTATCCTTTTAATCTTACACTAATCTGTATTTATTTCATCAGAATACAGAGAAAGTATGTGAGTGAGAATTTTCCAGAAGAGATGATTCCTTCTTCATTTTTCAGTGTTAAATGATATGATTGTATTTCTGGACGTCAAGGAGTTAGAGGACAGAATTTAATAGTTCCTGATGTATGAAAGTTAAACCCAATTTTCTACGATTTGGGGAAGCATATAACAATTAATAAGAGATGAGGCTATATCTGACACAAGTATACCCTAATTAATAATTAATTTCCTCTTCTACCCATTTTCTTGAATGTTCCTTCTGCTGCTTTGTAAATCAGGCTGTAAAACATTATTATTGATTTGGGAAATTCATGAGGACAATAAAATTTTCCATCATATTTTACTCTTGTTACTGACAAGTAATATGTCAATCTATTTTCTTCATTGACAGCTATGTATGTGCATGTATTATTATCAGACTTGAAGTTTAATTTATTATTAATATAAAGTATTTTATATTATTAATAAATAAATAATATTATTAAAAAAATAATATAATTAAAAATTTTAACAAAATTTTAATTATTTTTTTATTCATATGATGAGTGATAATATAAAATTGATTTATATTAATAAAAATATTAAATTTAAATCTTATTACAATTGCAATGATAAGAGTAAGCTTCCGTTAAACTTTGCCTAACGTGCATTCCACAAGAATTATAATCACGAGACTTAAGTTGGTTTTGATTGGAAGATTTAAAACAGAATAAATAATCTGGTTCACTTACTAAATGTTTAGTTTCACTTATTTTCTGGCTAACAAATCAAATAATAAGAAAGAAAATTATAAATAATAATATAATTTTAATTTTTAAGTTAATCCAACAATTCAAAATACAGACTAAGAAAGAGAAATCTCTCTTAAACTCCGCGTATAACATTATCAAAATACGAAGAAATTACATTCTGAACTAAGGTCTGATGAATACCAAAATTTGGAGAATTAAAATACAATAGATAGATTGAAGCAATTTGACGGGTTATGTGGCGGAGAAACATCACAAAGCCCACCTAGGCGCGTCTTGGTCCCGGCTCCAACTCGACGCTATGGTTAACCAAAAAAGGTTCCCTCACTCCATTGACAATAAAATTTTAGTACGTTATTTTTATATAAATATTATTAATTGTGTTATTTTTTAATTTAATTATTTAAATTTTAAAAAATAATTATTTTTTGCAAAAAATATATAATTTTTATTAAATTAAATTAATGAAGTGAAAAAATAATTTAATTAATAATATTTATATAAAAATAGAGCTAAAAATTTTCTCTGCGAAAGTATTTACCTAGAGGAGCCCTTGACAATTAATTCGCGGGGCATCATGTTCCCCAAAAGGGCTCGCTACAGGTTTGGGTGGCTGAGGTAACCGGCTGCTGATTGATGACCTAAAGGGGAACCAAATGATTGATTTAAAATTAATTAAATTTGAACTTTACGTTGTTCGTGAAAAAAGTCACAAAATAAAATGAACTTAATAGAGATTATTAGAATACACAATATAGAATGGAGATTAGATTTCTTAAATAGAGACTAAAATAATAAATTAACTAAAAATGTAAAATTAATTTATTAAGATCAAGAAGAAAAGATTTCATCGATTGAACAGCTTCAATTTTTATCATCACAATCAATTTAAAATTTTGTAATTGAAGTTTAAATGATTGGTTTAAAAAAGAGTTATATTAAAGGAAGTTTTTATAAAGTAAGTTGGAAACAATTTCAATATATGAGACAGAAAATATCTCTATAGAAGGAGAGAGTGAAAATTTTCATTTCACGGGAATTAGAAAACTGTCGTAAAAGAAAAGAAACATAAAAGAAGAACTATACAAAGATCCAAAATTTGAAATCTAACTAAAACTCGGAGAAAATTGCAAAGAAATTGAGCAG
Source organism: Sindora glabra (assembly GCA_020226215.1). Taxonomy (NCBI): domain Eukaryota; kingdom Viridiplantae; phylum Streptophyta; class Magnoliopsida; order Fabales; family Fabaceae; genus Sindora; species Sindora glabra. The sequence goes on from CM035227.1 coordinate 5,099,939, forward strand.
AGAGAGAGTAGAGAAGAGAACCGAGGAGAGGGAATCGAGTGTTGTAGCCATCATTCTTCCTAGAAGATGCTCAATACTTCAAAATCCATACTTTCTCTTTAGGGGTTGATAGATCCAGCTTTTCTAAAATGTGAAATATATTTTATAGAAAATAAAATATTATAATTTTTTTTATATAAAATTAAAAATTAAATAAAAAATTACTAATTAAAAATTTAAATTTATAATTCTCTATATTTTTGAAAAATTATTATATTTCACTTTATTTTTTAAAATATATTTTATATTTCAGAAGAGTTCGATTTTGATTAAATAAAAATTAGTCCATTTGAAATATTAAATTGTTTATTTTTTATGGTAAAAAAGACTTGTAAGGCAAGTTAAAATCATTAAACTTATAGTTTACTTCTGAGGTTTAAATTAAATTGGTACAACTCAAAGTTTTATGGACAAAAACTGTTCCGGTCAGGGATGCCAATTTCATTCATATTCAATGGTTACCGGTACCGGGCTGAAAAAATAGATATTAATACAAATAAAGAAATTTTTATAAAAAATTTATCAATTATAAGTAAGAGAATTTCATTGTCCTACCCTCTCTAAACTCATATTATTCAATATATGATAATGTATATTTACATATGTAAATTTAATTATATAATAAAAAAATCTTAAAATATGTATGTAATAATTTGATTTAAATAAATAAAGTTTTATAAGGTAAACTTGAATAAAAATTTTATGTTATTTTTTATTGTGTTAGCATTAATAATAATTTTAGATAAATATTTATAGTTTTACGTAAACTTCAATTTTTATTAAAAAAATAATAATAATATAAATAAATATGCATTATTCAAATAAAAATGAAAAATAGAGATGGAGATGAAGGATGTGTTTAAAAAGCACCTATGTGGATATAAAGACAAAAAATGATAAATTATTCCTGAACGAACAGATATAAAAATTTTAATGGCCCTGTCCATTCCCTCTTGCTGCCATTTCTAAACTCTTCTTATTATTGTTTTATACTCATGGGTCTATAATAAAGCTATATAATCTCACGATATCAATATCCTGTTGATAAAACTTTTAATCATATAAAATATATTAATCCTTCCCAATCAGGCCCTGCAGCCACCAGAAATAGATCACTCTGATATAATTCTGTCAATCTTCCTTTTTTGATACAAAATTTAGGATTAAAATAAATTATTCCATTAGAAGGACAAGGGTTTCTTACAAGATTTATTATGATATTTAAAAATTGCTCAATCATTTAAAATTGTTACCGGTGAAATTCAAAATTAACATTGGCATAATAAATAGGTGGAGGAGAAATGCATTGATAGCGAATAACGATGAGGACAACAACAGCAGGATCAATGTTTTTCCAGCACACATATATAGTATCATATGGATCAGATATTGTTTTCTTCATTACGTGGGACAAACGAGAAAGAAATTAAGCCCCAAATGTCGAGTCAGAGAAAGAAAATGAGATACAAGATACAGAGCCGCATTTTTCACACAACTTCTACGGATGTTGAGCAGGACCTCCTACCGGAGAAGGCGGAGGAGGTGTTGGTCTATCCATGGCTCGCCCAAAAGGTAACCTAAACCCAAAACAAAAATATATCAATGGTTAGCTAATTAGACTCAGATAATTTAATTAACTCAGATGAGATCCATATATAATTACGTACGCCCCAACAATATATGGATGGAAGAGAAGAAGAAAGCAGCACAATTGCACAACGATTCGGATGATTAGCCCTCTCATCATTTTTTGTTCAGTGCGGGTGGCTCCTGTCTTTGATAAATTTATTTATTGGACAGAGTTGACTCTTCAGATCAGACCCCTTGTGAGTTGCGATCCATCAATTCGTAAATTTATGGAGACGACTTTGGTGGTAGTTGAGGAATAGGTCTCTCTGATGAAAAAAATTTTTGTATACACAGATGACCGGATGTTATTGAACTCTACAAATTCAAACTTCTGCATTGCCAGTTACTATTGTTGATGATGTGATTGTGAAGATAGAATATATAAATCAATAATCTCCTTTTTTGAATTGATCTAAATATATAATTAATTTATGTCAACCTAAACAAATTCAAAAATTACTTTCTTGTTGAAATTGGGTAAACTGCTGACGAAGTCATTTTGGAAATAAACTTTGAATAGTTCCCATTATGAATGAAATTTGAAGACATTAGCCGATCCATCTGAAGAACGCATTAGTAGGTCAGCAGAATGCATCCTCAAGTCAATTTATGAATTTCGCAGATCTTTCCTCTCATAAATTTGTACTCCTCGTCAGAAAATTGTAATTCAAGAGCAAGAGCGTGGTGCCCCATCTGGCCAAAAGGGAAATTGTACTTTACTTTTTAAGCGAAAGCATTTTTTCTTACGCTTGATGGATGCAAAATTTAAGAGAACAAAGTTACTAGTAACTTAGTAATGCCATTCTAGATTGGTTGAAAGACGTTTGATATATGTTGGTCCTAACAAATTCGTTGATGATTGGTTTAATTGATATTTTGATTTTTTTAATATCAATTGATTGCATCTAACTCTATTGTTTTCTTATATAGGGCTCTAACTGATTAAAATATTAGACATATATATACAAAAATTAGGATCTAAATGTAAAAAAGGATACAAAACATTCCAAACATATAAAATGTTACCTGTGTTAAAAATCTTAATTTATATTTATTTTTCTTTAAATATAATATTTTATTTTCATTCTTTAAATGCACAAATACACTAAATTAGGTAATAATTATTGCTACATCAGGACAAAAAGTTTTAATTACCATACAAATTAGAAGATTACAACCTTTTTATTTGGCAAATTCTCAATGGATTCTTGCTAATGGAAATCAAGTATCCGTTTAGGAAGATCAATGGGTGGAAGATGGCTTGCTACTTCGGAATTATGCGACAAGGAACCACTTTTTTGCTGGCAATGAAATAAAAAAGTTAATGAAGTTGTCACGGTAGATGGGGATTAAAACTGGCAGACCTTACAACATCTAGTCACGGAATCAGGGTGTGAACTGATTAGGGTAATAAAGCCTTTAAATAACATGGTAATAATAGATTATTATGGAGACAAAATGGTGGTCAATTTAGTGTAAAAAGCACCTATGAACCATTATGCAATAAAAAATGGAACTTGGCTAATTTGGTTTGGAAGCTGGTTTGGAAATGGAAAGGAGCGGAATGAATGAAATTCTTTATATGGAAAGCTTTACACAATAGAATTCCTACTAATGTTTGGAGAAACAAACTATTTCATGCATTTAGCAGCGTGAAACCGTGATGCATTGCCTTTAGGCTACAAGGTTATGGCTTTTTCTTGTAGCACTAGAATACCTGCCATCTTTCTTCACCTCGGACCATCATTAATGGTTTCTGCATAACTTACAAATGGCATTAGCTATACGAACTAATATACAGTGGGATGTACTTTGCGGGAATACTATCAACATGCTATGGGAATGGTGAAACAAGGCTATTTTCGAGAGTGCTTTCTTAGCCCCATGAAATCCAATCTTTGTCATTTGCAAGTAGTATAGTAAGGTGGTTTCTGTTTCATAGAACAAAGACATGAGACCCCTGAAACATTGTCATGAATTGGAAATAAATTGACACTTCTAGAGGAACAGTGGGTTAAGTTGAATACAGATTGAACTCTTAAATCTAGCATTTTGAAAGCAAGTTATGGAGGTATCTTAAGAGGTTGTTATGGAGAATGGCTACATGAATTTATTGTGAAAGTGGGCAAATGCAATGCGGCTAGAGCTAAATTGTGGGGAATGTATGAATGACTTAAAATAGCGTAATTTCTTGATTATAGAAAGGTGACCATAGAATGTGACTCCAAGATCACAATATAAAGAGTTGCGAAGGAAGAAGGGAGCGAGGGGCTTAACTTTACTCTTATCTAAGCCATCCTAGCCCTGTTAAAAAGAGATTGGAATGTTATAACATGTCACACATATAGAGAAGAAAATAAATGTGTTAACTGGATAATAAATTATGGGTCTACCTTGAAGAATGAAAAACAAATGTTTTCAAACCCTCTTTTTGAATTGTAACTTTTAGTACTAGCTGATATATTCAAGGTCACACTAACTAGGTTTGATCTTGGTAAGTGTTTGTTTACTTTTTATTTTTTTACCATTTTCTCTTGTTCTAGGCTTGAGCCCCTTTACCGAAAAAGAAAAAAATATTAAAGTGAAAGTGAATGAAACTTAACTTGGAATGTAAGAAAATGTGCAAATTAAATGACCCTGCCTAATGTATAAAAGAATTTTCAATTTGTATGTTATTAATTGGTCCATTAACTTTCTTTTCAATAATTATCAACTTGGAATTCCCTAGAAATTATGTGATATCCCATTTCTTATTATTTATCATAGTTAATCGATTTCACAAATATTAATAAATGATTTAATTTATTTATTTTTAATAAAATTTTTAAGATGATCCTTTATACATAAAGTTTAAGATAGTTGAAAATGAAAAAAATATGATGAAGTAAATGCAAGTAGATCTTAAGTGTAAAATAATAAAATATTTAATATTTTATTAGAATTTTGGAGAGACACATAAAAAGGAACATTTTTTTAAAAAAATTGATAGATAACAATAAACAAAGAGAGTAATTATTAATGTGTGCATATAAAATATTTGGTTTAAACTTATACTTTGACAAGTCAGCATTGTAATAATATGACAATACTTGATATTATTTTAGAGACTTTATTGTCTATCATATCAAAGTTTGAATTCAGAGTTTTATATATGTATCTTAAGTGGATTACTACTTTCATCATATATATATATATATATATATATATATATATATATATATATATATATATATATATATATATATATATATATATATAAACCTTAGCATGGAATAAAAAATAGTTTCAAAAATAATATTAGGTAGAAAAATGAGACTTGAAATTGAATTTCAAAATTTTTATATTTATTGAATTGAACTTTACAAATTTATTTCACTATCTTATATTTAATTATAATCCTTAATTTACATTCAAAATCCAATTTCAAATATCATTTTCAATAGGTATTATTATTATATTTGGTATCAAAGTACCACTTTGGTTGAGGGTGTTAGCTACTAAAGAACCAAATTTGTAATTAAGTGTTAATGATATTTTATTGGAAAATTTCTATTTTAGAAGTCACATTATTGATTAAATTTAACTTATTAATGTCAAAACTATTAAGACTCAAATTAAGTGATTATTAAAATAATGGGTGTAATATGATAGTTAAACTTAATGTTATATAATTGAGTATTAATTTTGTGATCTGATTTAATTAATTACATTAAGAGTTCCTATCTTTTTAATTTTATACTAATCTATCTTCATATCATCAAAATATATATATATATATATATATATATATATATATATATATATATATATATATATATGTAAGTGTGTAAGTGGGAATTTTGTAGAGGGAGTGGATTGTTTTTCATTTCCCATAATTGCATAATTGGGTTTCTAGTGCTTAAGGAGTTAGAGGACGGAATTTAACAAGTCCTGACGTATAAAAGTTGAACCCAATTTTCTACAATTTGGAGAAGCATATTACAAGTAAAAGAGATGAGGCTATATCTGACACAAGCATAGCCTAATTAACGATTAATTTCCTCTTCTGCTCATTTTCCTGAATGTTCCTTCTACTGCTCTGTAAATCAGGCTGTAAGGGATAATTATTGATTTGGGAAATTTACGTAGAGGATAAAATTTTCCATCATATTTTACTTATGTTGCTGAGAAGTAATATGTTAATATATTTTCTTCATTGAGAGGTACGTATGTGCATGTATTATTATCAGAGTTGAAATTTAATTTATTATTAATGTAAAATATTTTATACAGTTAGTAAATAAAAAAATATATTATTAAAAAGTATAAATAATTAAAATTTTTTTAAATTTTTTTAATAATTTTACTGATATGATAATATATAAATAAATAATAGTGTAAAGTTAATTTACATTAACAAGAATGAAATTTAAATCTTATTACAATTGCAATGATGAGATTATGCTTCCGTTAAACTTTGCCTAACGCGCATTCCGTAAGAATTATAATCACGAGACTTAAGTTGGGTTTGATTGGAAGATTCAATACAGAATAAAAAACATGATTTAATAAGATTAAATGTCTAGTTTCACTTATTTTCTGGCTAACAAATCAAATAATAACAAAAAAATTAAATAATATAATTTTAATTTTTAAGTTAATCAAATAATTTAAAAAATAATTTTCTTTTTCCACACTCTCCATGTATGATTACATTTCCTTTTCGTTCCTGTATATTGAAATCGACGCTACTTAAAGTGTAAATACGGTGAAACTGTTTAACTTTACCTAATAATAACCTAATAAACTAACAATCCTAATCCCCTAATTATATATTAGCCGTGTATTTAGGCTTTCAGTAATTTTCCAACTCATTAAATTTGCGGGCGAGTTGCTATAACGCGCCTACTCAAACGTTGCTTTTCAAGCAACTTCTTCCTCTGCCTATCCGTGTCTTTCACACGCTACTTCTACTGCATTTACACCCTTTTCCTGAATCCTGCCCAAAAATCGTCATTGTTAATTGATTTGTCATCCCAGCCAAATTACCCTCTCTCCCTGATTACTGTCTCATTCTTTGTTTCAATGAAGGTAAATAGGGTTGGTTTCTAACTAGGGTTTAATTTCTCAATCAAGGAACCCTTCTTCCATCTCTGGCTGGAGTCTTGGTTGCTCGCGCTTACTCAAACCCATTTCTCAATCAAGGAACCCTTCTTCCATCTCTGGTTGGAGTCTTGGTTGCTCGCGCCTACTCAAACCCTTCTTCCGTGTTCACGTCATCATCTTCCATCTCTGGCCGGAGGAAGTGGTCGCTCGCTTGCTGGATCGCTGGAGTCTTGGTCGCTCACTTGCTGGATCGCTGGAAGTTTCACGATCATAGTAAGCTTCTTCCTTGTTTCTTAATTACATGTACTCTTATATTTAAATGGGGGGTTTTAAAAACTAGAAACTAATAATTGATAGATTGGGGGTTTGAGAAACTAGAATTAGAAATGCGTATGAAGAATGTTTGATTAAAGGTTGAGGATTAAACTAGAATTATATTTAAATGCGTATTAGAGATTTAAAAGCCAGAATTAAGGCTTATGCTTTTCACTTTTCTCAGATCTTATCACCAATTTTTATATTGAATATCTTCAAATGGGTTTATATGGAATCTCTCTCTGCTGAAATTCATGCAGAATTAAAGGATATTCTTTGAACATCTAATGGCTTATTATTAACTGAAATTTCTATGGTTTACTGCCATTTTAGCTCTTATTTAAGCTAAATCGTTTTGTTGAGGTTGCATCTCAAGGTTATTCATTCATTATTAGCTTATGAAAATCCTCCTAGAGATTGAGGATGAAGATTCTTCTACCCCCACTTTGGCACTTTCACTATCATAGTTGTAATATTTCAATCTCTTTCCTTTGTTGATTTTATATTGTAATATTAGTTCTGATTTGAAATTTATACACTGCCATTTGTTACTTTATTCTATTACTATTATAGTATACTATATTTAAATACATCAATTTGAGTACTCTTTTTTATTGCCAAGTTCATTAGAATTTTTTTTAATATAAATACAGATAGTTATGCCTATAATGCAATCTAATGGGAACATGATTCTGCTCTTTTGAGTGATGGTATTATTTTATGGAACTCCCCTGTAAGCTATACAGGATTTGAGTATATGGCGGACAAGGAAGTTTGATTTTAGAGATCTTCATGGCCTTCTAGCTGGTGAGTTTTGTTTCCTAACAGTGTTCTGTCCTTTTGGTATAATTTGCATTGTGGTAGGATAATTATTTTCTAAGTCACGGTTTACCTATTTCAGGTCTGCTGCTGTATGTATCCACATTATTGCTGTTTCAAATTTGTATCATCAAAGCAGTCGTTTCCCTTGTTGGTAACATGTGATTTTCCTGTTAGTTTGGCTGTTCAGTGTGAACTTTAACTTCATTTGCCCAATTTTCATTAGAAATAACAATAAGAACGTGATTGATTTCCATTTACTAATAGAATTTCAAGTTTGAACATTTGTAATCAGCAAATAAAGTCATCTATATTTAAATACATCAATTTGAGTATTCTTTTTTATTGCCAAGTTCATTAGAATTTTTTTTGATATAAATACAGATAGAAATAAAATTAGAATAAATTTAAGCCTTAAATTGTGAGGTTTATAAATAGGTAAATTATCTAAAACTTCTTTCATTCATAAATAGGTGTCATTTATTCATTGGTTTGTCAGTAAAGGTATTAATATCTAGACTTTTAGTCTGGATATAAAAGAACTATTCATTTCTTATATACAAGATCTCCTCTGTAAAAACTAATTCCACCAAGTCCTGGATTCTTAAATCCTTTTAGTTTGATAATTTGGAGAGTTTTACACGCTTATGAGTACCTAAACACTAGCACCTTATGACATATAGATACATAGAGACATGCAAAATTGAATAAGCTTCATAGTTTAGAGAAGCAGAATCCATATAATTATTCTGGGTTTTTTAATGCATATCTATATGTAGAAAAAGAAAATTCAGCCAGTCTGTTGGAACAAGATAGAGTTTCTGCGTATACATACATATTTTTAGGGCTGAATACTCTAACAATGACTCATCTCATAACTTATCAGACATATACACAGATGATGAACATGAACATGATGTATCCATTTCAAACCAAAGGAAACATAATATGCACAAACCCGGACGATACGAAAATATATATTAGAAATTGGTAAACCGCATATTCTTATATATATATATATATACTCATGTTTGTTTATGGTCGCTGGGAACCAGGTGCGCCAGGAGCTGGCGGTGGAGGTTTTGGTTTATCTTTGACACGGCCATTGGGATCAAGTGGTGGAGGTGCAGGAAGACGGCTGTGACAAAGAAATGAATAAAACATATTAGATTCTATAATTACAATACACAATCCATATAATTACAAACTCAGCAGCAATCTAAGCAATGCATACCTGAGAGCAAAGAATCTATGGAAAAGAAGCAGAATGCTGCAAATGTAAAAACTTAAGCAGGATAGCTTCATCTCTCTTGTTTGACCTGCGCATGCATAATTCAAGCTTAAATAAATAGAGTTGCACTAAACGAAGCAACAATCATCTTAGCTTCCGCGCCATTCACAAGGAGAGCAAGTCAGCTTAATCCCTAAGCTTCACTATTTTCTTCCTTCTTTTACTTTTCCTTTTTTTATTGTATCGACAGGTTATTAACTGCTTTCTAATGTGTTTAAATTTTCAGTACCATCATTCAGATTAGAGGTCCTTCTTCTACTATATACGAAATGTACTTTTCAGAAAATGACACTGGGATGTGACCGGAGTTTCTTGCATTCTGTAATTCTGTTTTGATAAAAACATTTTTTATAAAATATTAAAATAAAAAATATTTTTATTTAATATTAAATATGAAGAAATTAAAGAAAATAATTTTTTATTTTAAAAAATTTACTTTTTTCTATTATCATATCTCTCTATATATTTTTTTTAAATCATCAAGTAGTATATCACTTTTTCATTAATATATATATGTCAATAATATTTTGTTATAAAAAAATAATTTTGGCAAAATAAACAACATCTTAATTACAAATTATAACAAAAAAGTAAAAATAATATTTTAAAAATTATAATAATATAATTTATAAATGGGTTGTGAATAGCAGTGGTAGTAAAGATAAAAGTGATCAGTGGTGCTCGTGATGGTGAAGAATCAAGTGAAATTGAACAATAGATGATAGTGAAGATTGTATTACTAATAATGATAGGAAATAAAATTTAAAATAAAATTTAAAATTTTTTATATTAATTAAATTAAATTTTATAAATTTATTTTATTATTTTATATTTGATTAGGAATTTTATATTTACTTTTCAAATTCAATTTCTAACTTTATTTCCAATATATATAATATTTGTGATAATGGCGGCAATGGGTGATTATGCTGTGTGGTATTTTGTGAAATGAGAGATGAGAGAGTTGAGTTTTTTTTTTCTTTTTTTAATTTCTAGTAAATAACATAATTTAAAATTAGAAAAAGTTTCAAAAGGGAAAGTTCATAAAAAAATAAGTAATCATAACATATTTTATTACATATATATTAAACCCTCGTAATTTTTTTTTCGTATTTTATACCTGTCCCTTTAAAATCTTCTAGTCAAATGGCTGCAAGTGAGGTCTAAAGACATGATAAATTTGTATAGTATGATTTCGAAGTGACCATTTTCTTTTGTCATAGTATGATTTCGGAGTGACCATTTTCTCTTTTGTCATGAATGCATCAAGGCGTGTTCTTGTATTAAGCTGTCTTCTTCAGTGCCTTAGGTAAAAATTCAAGATACGAATGCCTTTACTTATTTGTGCACCTATAAATGAATGATATGTGTATTTAACACCTACGTAATTCAGCAATTTTTTTATCCTTTATTGTCTATTTACATATTTTCAATACTAAAAAAAAATCATTTTTTAAAAATTTTTAGTTTAACCTGCTTTATAATAATTGACATCTTTATAATAGTAATCAATATTATTTCTATAGTACTTTATAAATCATATTTGGTTATTTTTCACTGGTAACCAATATTACTTCAATATATAGTGCTTGATAAATTATTTTTAACTAAATTAAGAAATACAGGCTATTTAATTTATAATTTTGTCATTATATATTTTTAAGTGGGGCATTAGAGTTTATTTATTTCGCACTTAGTTCTAGATGTGTATTAATTCGAAGATTTTTATCTAGAATTATTTGATATAGATAACATTTATGTATTAATAATATAATTATGTCGTGACAGAATAATGAAATATTATTCATTAAAATTACAAATTTGTTATGAATAATTATTAAATGTGCATGTCCACAGGTTAAATGTTATATTCCCAATTATGATCAATTATATTTTCAATTATAATTATATTATTGAGTTTTAATTATAATAAATTATATCACAAATCGTGATCAATTTTATTTATGAATTATTATTATGAAATTATAATGTTTGATCAATTTACCCTATAAATATTGGTTGTACAAATCATTTTGTATACAATTGAATGAAATATTCTCCTCCTCCTTATATTTCTTTCTCATCCTTATATTTCTCCTTCATCTCTTTCTTTTATCATTCCTAAGTGTTCAATATTTTCATAACATGTTATTAGCACGAAACTTTAATCCATTGAGGTAATTTTTTTCAAGCATAAATTATTTTTGCTTAATCATATTACTATTTGCTCATATAATAATTCTTCTATCTCATCTCGTTCTTATTCCTTATTTCCTTTGAGTTACAAAATATTAAATATGATGTGCAGAAATAATAATAAATAATAAATTAAATTGAGAAAAAGAAAACAACCTAAATTCACATATATGAAAATTTATTCTTGAAAACTAAATGAGTGAAGTTTTTAAATCTATTTTTAAAGTGCATGTTAATTTTTATACAATGTGTGAGTATTATATATATAGTATGCAATTATGGATATGTGATAAATTCTTAATTATCTTATTATTTCATTATTGAAAAATTGTTATATGAAATAATAATATATGTTATGTTGATATAAAAAGAAAATTTACTTGCATTATAAGGTTTGACTTTATGCAAAGATGAATGCAAATATTCAAGAAACCTAATTTGGAAAAAGGAAAAGAAATATCTAGAAACAATTGGTATATAACATATAATCTGAAACATACCTTTCATAAATTTGATAATTTTTGTAGTTTTGATTAGCACATAGATCAACAATGAAATAGAAGATTGGATTAACATGTTGATTAATAATCTTCTTCAATATTCAATCTATGTTATATTAAAAATTTTCTCATTTATTTTTATATATCTATAATAGTATTATGACAGATCTTCCAAATCTTGATTTGTGACTTTTGACATTATGAAAAATTTACAAGATTGAGATTGAATAACTTAGAGTAAAAGATACACTTATTCTTTATAGTAGTTTAAAAGAAATTCTCTACTTTCATGCATCCAATTTGCTCCTACAATAGCAATATTAAGGAAAAAGAATTTCAAAAAAATATTCCAAGTTAATTTAAATAAAATAATAAACTTTTAATGAGTTTCATTTGATTAACTTTGCTCCATTCCTTGAAGTGAATGTAGCAACACACGACCATTTTACTTATTAACAAACTTATGGCCTTAGATGTAGTTGTGATCATATTTTTTATATCAAGAACTCAACTTTTCGCTAAAAGTAGAAAAATGGAGAAAAGAATGATAAAGAAAAAGATGGACAAAATACCAAGAACGTATGTAATGGTAAAGGTCATTAGTCTCGTACCTATTGTACGCCAAAGCATTTTGTTAAGCTTTACAAAGAATTGCTTGAAGAATATATATATATATATATATATATATATATATATATATATATATATATATATATATATATATATATATATATATATATATATATATATATATATAAGATAAATTTTGCATGTGAAAAAGGATTTGAATTAATTTTCTTGAATAATACTTATAGTTGTCTATTGTCTATTTAATTCTTTATAAGTATACTTATCTTAAAACTATTGAGAAGTTTTTGTTAAATAAAAAAAACTACTAAATACAAATGTTTGGCCTTCACCCTACTTCTTTTAAGAATTTAATTGGTAAAGCATCCTTATTATATTAAGACATTTAATTTATGCTCATTATTCATATATTCATAAATTAGTTTTATTTTAATGGTCTTTTTCATTAGTCAATTTTAAAAGCATTTCCATAATATCTATCATTTTATTCTATATCAAATTACTTGAAATTCATTTAAATAAGTAATCATAATATCTGAATATGTAAATATACACCTTATTATGGTTTGTTCTTATATGGTTACCATGGTATCACTCTAATGCTAGCTAATTTTATTTAAGTGCGTCACAACTTCTTTCTTAAGAGATATTATATGGTTACTGAAAGGTTTTAGATTGTAGTATAGTATAAAATTGTGCACTATTGAACCATATAAAATTGTGCACTGTTAAACTAAGCAAAATTATAGTTAGGGATATTAAAGGTAAGTCACAACATATGTGTACCCTAACTTTCTATGACTAATTAGGTTAAGGATATTTACTATCTATTGTATGTAAAATTTTGCTTTTCTTATTTAGTAATGCAAAAGGCTAATGTTAATACTATATCTAATATGATAAATTTAATTGAAGGCTCTAAAAGAGCTAATGTTTTGTTATCTAAAGAAACAAAATTACATATTGATAATGCATTATATTCTACTAAGCCTCATAGAAACTTATTGAGTTTTAAAGGTATCTGTCAAAGTGGATTTCATATCAAGACAATGAATGAAGGAAATATTAAATATTTTTTTATCACTAGTATGATCTCATGTAACAAATGCATACTTGAAATTTTACGTGTTATTTCATCTGGTTTGTACTATACATATATTAGTACAATGGAAATACATATTACAATAAATTAGAAGTTTATTAATTCAAAAATATTTACTATTTGGTACGAATGATTGGGACATCCATATCACTAATGATGAATAAAATTATTGAGAATTCACATAGACACTCATTGAAAAACCTAAAGATTTTTCAATGTAAAAAATTCTCATGCGCTGCATGTTCTTTAGGTAAATTGATTATTAAGCCATCACTAGCTAAAGTTGGAACCGAATCTCTAACATTTTTGGAACGTATACAAGGTGACATATGTGGGCCTATACACTTACCATGTCGACCATTAAGATATTTTATGATATTAATAGACACATCTAGCAGATGGTCTCATGTATGTTTACTATTAACTCGTAATTTAACTTTTGCGAGATTACTTGCTCAAATTATCTAATTAAAAGCATGATTTCCATATTACGTTATTAAGTCTATTCATTTTGATAATGGTGGTGAATTCTCTTTTAAGACTTTTAACAACTATTGCATGTTAATAGGAATAAATGTTGTACATCTTGTAGCTCATGCTCATACACAAAATGGCTTAGTTGAATCATTTATTAAATGACTTCAATTAATGGCAAGACTCATGCTTATGAGAGCAAAACTACCTATTTCTACTTGGGGATATGCAATTCTACATGCAGTAGCATTTGTACACATCAGATTAACTAGTTACCATAATACTCGCCTTTACAATTGGCTTATGGTCAAGAGCCAAATATTTTTCATCATAGAATTTTTGGATGTGTAGTATATACTCCAATAACTCCACCACAATGTACTAAGATGGGACCTCAAAGGAGGTTAGGAATATATTTTGGGTATGATTCCTTTTCTATTATAAAATATCTTGAGCCAATGATATAAGATTTATTTACAACACGTTTTGTTGATTGTCATTTTAATGAATTAGTTTTCCTAACATTAAGGGAGAAAAGGATAAGCAGCTGATAAAAGAAATTATATTAAATACCTTGCAAAATATTAATCCTCGCACAAAGTAATGTGAACTTGAAGTTCAAAAGATAATCTACTTACAAAGTATAGGTAATTAACTGTCAGATATATTTACTAACCTAAAAAGAGTAATTAAGTCTCATATATCAGCTACTAATGCTACAATAAGAATTAATATCCCTGAAGGACAATCCATTAATAAGAAAGCTAATATGTCTAAGGCACGCCAGAAGTGTGGTGACCAATAGGTTCAAAAATAAAAATTCCCACAAAAGAAAAGGAGCAATTATTAAAGACGAACCTATTAAGGAAATAAATACTCCTAAAGAGTCTAAAGATATAAGAAACAATGTAACTCTAGAAGAAGTTCAGGTACCTGAAAATCATAAAGAAGATGAAAATAAGGAGATTTAAGGGTGGGAATTTTTTTGCAATCCAAATATACTCGACCGACTCGAACTGAAAAATGGATGATCAAGCTTGAGTTGATTTTTAAGTCGGGTAGAGATGGATTTAAAAAATAATGAAACTTGGGTTGTCAGTCGATAACAAATGGTTGTGAACATACCTGCCACTACCCGAACTCGCTCGATGTAAACATCAAATTTGGAAGGTAGCACCGTAGCAGTAAGTTAACTTCTGCTGCTCACCTCACCTGTTCTTACTCTCATTATAGTGTACTAACACAAAACTTGACAATAGGGTAAAAAACCACCATCCTTAAAATCGTGCCAATCCTACTCTAAGTTGTTGTAACAGATCTTCATTCATCTCAAAGCTGTGATCTACACCGCTCTGCCAGCTAACATATACCTCACCAACTAATCCAATGCCTTCTGCAATTTAAGCCCTATCTCCATTCACAAAAAGCTTTCCAAATAGTGTAGCATAGCAGGTAGATATTTCCATATTCCCTCCTCCATTTTTATTGGGTTTTTGTGTGCTCAAAACCAAGTAAACAGCCCCCAGATTACAAACCCCAACCAAACACCCTTACATAATTGAGATTCACTAAGGGCTTTAGTGAAAATGTGAGGTTCAATTTTTTTATTCTTAAACTTTTGCATTTTTAACTTTTAGTTTCAAAAGTTATAGGTTTTTCTAGAAGGGTCTTTATGTTTATTTTTCTACTGGCTTTTCTCTGCAACTTGGGGTCAGATGCTACCGTGAAGAAAATATATGATAAACCGACTGAACCCACTTGGAATTGCTCAAAACCAACTTGGTTGGTTAATATCGGATTTGAAGATTCAAGCGTTCAATTTCGGTTGAAATTTGAACATGAACGATTAAGGGCGGTCGATTGGAATCGTGTCTGTTAATCAATTCTAACCGATCGATTTCCATCCCTAAGGAGATCTCAATAAACTATATCTCTATAGGGAAAAGATTGAACCGTAAAGAAATTGTTGTCGACAATATTTTTGCATATAATATAGCGCTTAATATTATGAATGATAATAAGGATCATCTGTTAATAAATGTTGATGTAGATATGATTAGCTAAAATGGAAAAATGCAATTTAAAAAGAATTGAATTCACTTGAAAAACGTAAAGTTTTTAAACTTGTAGTCCAAACACCTGAAGGTGTAATACCCGTTGGGTACAAAAGGGTATTTATGTGTAAAAAAAATGACAAAAATAAAGTTATAAGATATAAAACACGGCTTGTTGCCTAAGGTTTTATACAAAGACCTAGAATTAATTATGAGTTCACTTATTCTCCTGTGGTGGATACAATCACATTTTGTTATCTCATTAGTTTGGCAATACATGAAAAACTTGATATGCATCTTATGAATGTTGTTACAGCCTATTTATATGGCTCACTTGATTATGATATCTATATGAAAATCTTAGAAGGATTTAAGATGCTTGAAGCATGTAATTCAAAGTCTAGGAACTTTGTTCAATTAAATTATAAAAATCTTTGTATGGATTAAAGTAGTCTGCATGAATATGATATAGTCGTCTTAATGAATACTTATTAAAAAAAGGGTATAATAATGACTAAATATGTCCATGTATTTTCATAAAGCAAATAAATTTTGAATTTGTCATCATTATTGTATATGTTGATGATTTAAATATTATTGGAACTCCTAAAGAGATTCAAAAAGCAATTGAATTTTTAAAGAAAGAATTTGAAATGAAAGATCTTGGTAAAACAAAGTTTTGCCTTGGCCTGCAGATCGAGTATTCAAAAGATGAAATTTTTATACATCAAACAACTTATACCCAAAAATGTCCTTAAAAGATTTTACATGGATAAAACACATCCATTGAGTACCCCAATGGTTGTTCAGTCACTCGATGTTAAAAAGGATATTTTTCAACCTCCAGATGATAATGAAAAGGTTCTTAGTCTTGAAGTGTCATATCTTAGTGCTATTAATGCACTGATGTATCTTGCTAACAATAGAAGACCTGATATAGCTTTTCTTGTAAGCTTGTTAACAAGATTTAGTTCCTTTTTAAGTCAAAGACATTGGAATGAGATTAAACATATCTTTCGATACTTCCAAGGTACCATTGATATGGGCTTATTATATGCAAATGGACAAACCATAACTCATAAGTTATGTAGATACTGGATATTTATTTGATCCACACAGAGCTCGATCTCAAACAGGCTATTTATTTACAAGTGGTAATATAGCTATTTTATGGCATTCCACTAAACAAACACTGGCTGCCACCTCGGCTAATCATATAGAGATCTTAATTGATGTTATTAAGAAGAAGAGTTAATATGCACTGTACTCTTTTTTTCTTAGCTATGATTTTTGTCCCATTGGGTTTTTCCTAGCAAGGTTTTTAATGAGACGGTATTCTATTACGTATTATATGAATATCCAAGGGGGAGTGTTATAAATAATTATTAAATATGGATATCCACAAGTTAAATATTATATCGCTAATTATGATCAATTATATCTCCAATTATAATCATATTGTTAGGTTCCAATTATGATCAATTATACCCCCAATCGTGATCAATTCTATTTATGAATCATTATTATGAGATTATAATGTTTAATTAATTTGCCTTATAAATATGAGTTATACAAATTATTTTGTATACAGTTAAATGAAATATTCTCCTCCCCTTTATATTTCTTTCTCATCCTTATATTTCTCATTCATCTCTTTCTTTTATCATTTCTAAGTGTTCAATATTTTCATAACAAAATTATTATAATTTTATTTAAATATTCAAATAGATGTAATGGAATTGAATCCTTTAAAATTAAAAATATGTATAATTGAAATTATAATTTTCTATTTCCTTACTAATCTTCCTAGTTAGAGTTATGTTTTTTTTGATTTTTTATGTCTTGTGTCTCTTATTGTTGTCGGTAGTATTTAAAAGGAATTTTTTATGTCATTTTAAAAATAAAATATTAAATATTATTTTTTAATTTTATCATATTTTGATAAATATTTTATTATTCAATACATTCATTTTAAAATATCTTAATAAATTTATTTCATCATATTTTTCATTTTCAACTATTTTAAATCTTGTGCATAAAATAAAAGATTTAGTAAATTTTAATTTTGAACTAAACGTTGTTTTGAAATGTGTAATAAAATTAAATAAATTAAATTACCTTTTTAATCCTCATATAAATGGTTAAATGCAATAAATAATAAAAAATAGATGGAGTATTATAATGTAACTACACAAATCAACAAATATTTAAATTAATTATAGTAAGCAGTTAATTATAAACAAAATTAAACTCTAAAAGTTATATTAGGAAAATATGACTTTAAAATTACAAAATGAAACAAACTATAAATAACTTTAAAATTCTTAATATCTTTATTATTCTATAAAGTATTTTTACATTAATTCCTTAAAAAATTTAAATTATATATTTTATAAAAAAATTTGATACTCAATCAAACCCCGAACGGTATAAAAAATTTTGCCCCAATATTGGCAATGCCTCAGCTAGTTACCCCCTTTGCTGGATCTTCCATCCTGATTTAAGGGGTCGTTTGATTCGCAGCAATAACGTGGGAAACTAGACTTCCCAGGAAATAAACGATCCCAGAGTTGTTTGGTTGCTTAAATGGGAGGAAATAGATCTTCCCGGGAACTTGTATTTCCCATAAAACGCAGGAGGTCACTTACCCACCCTCCTCGGTAAGTTTTATTGACTGCATTTTCAACTAATTTATAGACAAGAATGACTCTGCTAAAATTACTTAATATCATTTTTGCCCTTGTAATTTGAATATCAGGATTCACTTCTTCCTGTATGCCTTTTTGTTTATCGAGCATCTCCCGTCGCCTGTCAACCCTAGCAGCAGTTTCCGGCAACAGTAGTAGCGATTTCTGGTTCTCGAACTTCTGCCATCTCCTCTAAACCCTAGCAACAGTTCCGGGCAATGGCACTAGCGATTTCTAGTAAGCCTTGATGACATTGCTCATTATATTTCCTCTTATTGTATTAAGTAAACCACGGCCTCCATATTTGAAATTTGGACTTCCTTCCCGACTTTCTGGAGCTTAATCATCGGAACGGGAACTGTTATAAAATAATGGTGGAATTTGACAAAAAAGGGTGTGCTTATGCTTATGGCAGAGCTTCTAAGAGGTTCTGGATATGATATCTTTGTTGTTTGCTTGTTGACTACCTTGAAAAAGATGAATAGTGTTTGTTGCATTCAAATTACTCAGAGTGGCTGACCATATTTTTATTGCTCTTCTAACTTATAACATTCTTGCATGTAATTTGCCTATGTCATACAGTTATGGCTCGCTTACCGTTGAGTAAAAAGAAGAAGATTGCTACTACATGTATTGCATTATACACACAGATGATGCTCATGATTTTGGAGGCTATTTCTGAATTCTTGTATCTTTTGTCCTTTTTGGACATTAGATTGCCTCAGCCTATGTCCTATATATTTGACAGTTATGCTGAAGAAATATATTATGCTAGGATTTTGAATCTCAAGCCAATGATTCAAGAAAGTGACTTAGCATGCTTGGGCAACCTTAGGATGAATAGAGCTTGTTTTTCTAAGTTATGTGATATGCTTAGATATGTCGGTAAGTTACAAGGAAATAGGAATACTAATTTAGAGGAGATGATTGCTTTATTTCTATTCACACTTTCTCATAACACAAAAAATCGAAGAACTTAATTGTACTTTAGGAGAAGTGGTGAGACAATATCTAGGCACTTCAATTCAGTTCTCCTCGCTGTCCTTAGATGCCATGATATTCTACTAAAGAAACCTGAGCCAGTGACTGAGAATTGCCAAGATGAGAGGTGGAAATGGTTTAAGGTAAGTTAGAATTTCTAGGAAGATTAGATGAATGTGTAAATATTTATAAATATATACAGTATCTATTAACAAGTTATATATATACACACTGCAGAATTGCTTAGGTGCTTTGGATGGAACTCATATTAAGGTTCGTGTTGGGGATAAAGATAAAGCTAGATTCAGGAATAGAAAAGGAGAACTCACTACTAATGTGTTAGCTGCTTGCACGCGGGATTTGCAATTTATTTATATATTGCCTGGTTGGGAGGGGTCCGCACATGACAATAGAGTGCTTCGAGATGCACTTTCTAGGAAAAATGCTTTACAAGTTCCACAAGGTAACACCATAGGTACCTTGACATTGCTCAATCTGAACCAATGAGCTTATTTGAGATAAAAGTACCTAACACTTATGTTGGTTAATTATAGGCAACTACTATTTGTGTGATGCTGGATACATGAATTGTGAGGATTTTCTAACACCATTTAGAGGCCAGAGATATCATCTAAGTGTGTGGAAGAGTGGTGCGCAACCTGTATCTGCTGAGGAATATTTTAATATGAAGCATTCACAAGCAAGGAATGTTATCGAGAGGTGTTTTGGATTGTTAAAAATGAGATGGGGTATTCTAAGATGTACAACTTGGTACCCTAGGAAAACCGTGGGTAGAATTATCTTAGCTTGCGCATTGATGCATAATTTCATTCGAACATACATGTGTGTGGATCCCATGGAGCCCTTGCTTGTGGATGGTGAGGAAGAAAACAATGGTGAACTTAATATTGGGATTATGGAATCTAGTGCTGCATGGACTACTTTCAGACATGATCTTGCCAATGAGATGTACAATGCATGGTTACATGACACTACACCATTGAACAGGGTTTAGCTAAAACTATGTAGCGTGTTTCACTTGTATTGCATTTATGGATTGGTAGACAATATACACTTTATTCTTGTATTATTTTTATCTGAATTTGTAATAAGATGGGAGTAATGACTTCGCTTTTTACTGAACTGGTGGTATGATCATCCTAAATTGCTAAATCATGAGCAGAATGCCGCTCTAACGAATTCCTATGTTTCTTGTTTTTCCATATTTCGTTCTTCACAGATGAGTCAACTAAAAGCTCAGAGAAATGCCAACCAAGGTGGTGAGGGTGCGAACCTATCTAGAGGATGCACAAGATGGGGAAGCGCTGAGGATCGTGCACTAATTAGTGCGATGATGGATCTTGTGGAGCTGGGTGGTTGGAAAACGAATAATGGCCAGTTCAAGAATGGTGCTTATAACAGGTTGGAACAACTTATGGATCAGAAGATTCCTGGGTGTGGTATGAAGGCTAAGCCACACATCAAGTCCCGTATCAAGTATCTGAGGAATCAATATAATGCTATTGCGGAGATGCTTGGTCCAGCTGCTAGCGGATTTGGATGGAATGATGAAGAGAAGTTCGTAACTTGCTCAAAGCCAGTGTGGGATGAATGGGTGAAGGTAATATTTTATATTATGCCTTTTCTTCTATGCACATAAGTGTAATTGTGTATATTTCTATTTATTGGTGACAGCTTTTAAAGTTTTACCTTATCTCATTATGTTTTCCCTTCTCTTATGCTAGAGCCACAAAAATGCCGTGGGTTTAAGAAACAAGCCATTTCCATTTTTTGATGATTTACCCAAAATATTTGGGATGGATAGAGCCATTGGAGACGAGGCTGTAAATCCACAAGATGTATTAGAGGGGATAGAAGATGAAGTAAGGGACAGAGAAGAAGAAGAGCAAAAAGAAAATGTTCCTGCCTTTTCCGCGGAGGACACTTGCCCAGTCCCTCCATGTGCCCCAATGGGAACTTCTTCCTCAACCACCCCAGTAAACCGTAGGTCAAAGAAGGCAAAGATAGAAAATTCAGAAGTTCTGAGAGAATTCTTTTCTAGATTTGCACGAATGAGTGATGTGATGGAGGATGCAAGTAAACATATAGGCCGCTTGACTTCTTGTTTCCAACATGAATCTGATTCTGCAGGGAGAAGGATGCAAGTGACAAGTGAGATTATGAAGATTGATGGGTTAACTCCTACCCAAGTTATGACTGCGGCAAGGAAAATTGCTCTCAACCCCCTAGAAGTTGATTTCTTTTTTAGCCTTCCAGAAAAGTACAGATCTGCTTATGTGCATGGTTTGTTACTTCCAGATCAGTGAAGTTCTAGAAAAACTAGTAGTCAATAGGAGCCAAGACACTCACTAAATTCATACTATGTTGTTGAACTTCTGTATGTGCACCTATTTTTTGGACACTGACATCGGATCACATAATGTATTAGATGATGTGGCTGAATATAACAATACATTCCCTTTTTTTTCCCATGGCAATTCCATTGATACTCCTGTAGTACAGCTCAGTCCTTTCGCGTGCATCATCGAACGCTACTGGTTACTCATTATCTTGGATGTTATTATTTTGGGCGAAAACAGTAACATCCAAGAGGATGCTCAGTCCTGTGCCTGAATGGTTGTGCATGTCACTTGACAAGTCCTTCTCAGGATGAGAAGCAAGAAAAATACAGTCTATGCCATGTTACTGTTTTGAGAGAAAACAACAACATCAACGAGGGTGCTGGGTATTGAGCCCTAGAGGTCATGGTTGGCTGGAGGGCGGGTCTAGGTTGTTATTCAAGTCCCTTGACAGGTTCCTGTCCTCATTTTGTCCAAGAAACGTGTTCATAACCGATGTTACTGTTTTTGGAAAAAACAGTAACATCAACGAGGGTGCTGGGTATTGAGCCCTGGAGGTCATGGTTGGCTGGAGGGCGGGTCTAGGTTGTTATTCGCGTCACTTGACAGGTTCCTATCCTGATTTTGTCCAAGAAACGTGTTCATACGTGATGTTACTGTTTTTGGGGAAAACAGTAACATCAACAAGGGCGCTGGGTATTGAGACCTGGAGGTTATGGTTGGCTAGAGGGCGGGTCTAGGTTGTTATTCGCGTCACTTGACAGGTTCCTGTCCTCATTTTGTCCAAGAAACGTGTTCATAACCGATGTTACTGTTTTGGGAGAAAACAGTAACATCAACGAGGGTGCTGGGTATTGACCCTGGAGGTCATGGCTGGCTGGAGGGCGGGTCTAGGTTGTTATTCGCGTCACTTGACAGGTTCCTATCCTGATTTTGTCCAAGAAACGTGTTCATACGTGATGTTACTATTTTTGGGGAAAACAGTAACATCAACAAGGGCGCTAGGTATTGAGACCTAAAGGTTATGGTTGGCTGGAGGGCGGGTCTAGATTGTTATTCGCGTCACTTGACAGGTTCCTGTCCTCATTTTGTCCAAGAAACGTGTTCATAACCGATGTTACTGTTTTGGGAGAAAACAGTAACATCAACGAGGGTGCTGGGTATTGAGCCCTGGAGGTCATGGCTGGCTGGAGGGCGGGTCTAGGTTGTTATTCGCGTCACTTGACAGGTTCTTATCCTGATTTTGTCCAAGAAACGTGTTCATAACCGATGTTACTGTTTTGGGAGAAAACACTAACATCAACGAGGGTGCTGGGTATTGAGCCCTGGAGGTCATGGCTGGCTGGAGGGCGGGTCTAGGTTGTTATTCGCGTCACTTGACAGGTTCCTATCCTGATTTTGTCCAAGAAACGTGTTCATACGTGATGTTACTGTTTTTGGGGAAAACAGTAACATCAACAAGGGCGCTGGGTATTGAGACCTGGAGGTCATGGCTGGCTGGAGGGCGGGTATAGGTTGTTATTCGCGTCACTTGACAGGTTCCTATCCTCATTATGTCCAAGAAACATGTTCATAAGCGATGTTACTATTTTGGGAGAAAACAGTAACATCGTAGAGGCTGCTCAGTCTTGCATCTGAGTGTTTGTGCATGTCACTTGACAAGTCCCTCTCAATATAAGAAGCAAGAAAATACAGTTTATGCGATGTTACTGTTTTGGACGAAAACAGTAACACCCAGGGAACTGCCCCGTGTGCGTGTGAGAGGTGCATGTTCATCGTTGATGACTGTTCAAAGATTGTCCTTCGTTCATACAAACATTGGTGGTAGGTTTTAAGAATAGTATCGCACAACTGGATGGGAGGGGTATCCGTTAAAAAAGAGTAACATCAACACACGTGCGAGTAATTCATATGGGAACCTGATGTCTGAGTGCTAACATAAACTGGATATAAGATTAATCTGTACAGAAGAATTACATTTACAATTGAGTTATACATACACTTGAATTTTAAATATTAAGACAATGGTGTGACATGAATTTAGTTTTACATACGTGCATAATAATCAACTTTATTGTTATATATGTGCATGTTAATCAACTTCAACTAGGAAGAGTGAAATCCTGGAGGAATTTATTAACTAATCTTGCTCTATATTTTCTCACTTCTTCCAAGGGAAATTGTTCCTGAAACTCATTATTATTGAATATATTCTCTATATGGAAGCATACGATTATCCTGCAGTCTTGCCTGGAAAATAGTAACGAGTTAGTTTGGTACCCACTAGACATGTTAACATTTGATAAGAAAAGACCTTGCTACTTACGATGCTTCTTCCTGTTGAGGTGACCGTTCGTATGATATTATATCAAACGGTGGACCTGAGGTGGCTCGCCCTACCCTCTTATCCAATCCATCCCGTGCAAGGACTTCATTCATCATTTTCTCGTAGTAGTCCTTCTGTTGTTAGCAAACCAATAAAAATGAAAAATGAAAACTCCGTGCAACTGTCTACATTGCTGGCTGTAACATCTTGTATTGTTATGAGTTATTAGTTTTTGTTATGGCAATAGTAACATCAGCAACAAAAACACATCCACCATACAAATAACCCAATGATGTTACTGTGTCTGATGGAAAGAGTAACGTCAATAAAATAACAAGGCATTTAATATCACTCACCACCATCGTGGCATCACGAAAGTATGGATCCGGTGTCCCCTATCTTCTCGATCGCATCGAGTTATAGTGTGTCCACCTGCGCGCTTTATTATCTAGGACGAGAAGAGTGAAGTGGTTGGGGTTGCTGAAGTCATTGATGCCCGTGGAGTTCAGTGGGAAGATAACAACGTCTACAGCCATCGCCTCCTCCATATGTGCATCGAATTTGTATTGCCTGGCTTCCTGGAGAAACTTGAGGTCGCTCACAATATAAGACTGTCAATATAGTTTTAACCTACGTCAGAATCAATGATGCCTTCTGTGATTCATATAAGCGAGATGGATCCAGAATCTTACCCAGCAACAGCTGTCGAAGGCAAATACCTTCCTTTCACTGTTCCTGGAAGCCAGGCTCAGAGTGTAGGCATAGGCATCTATGATCTGCATTGATTGATTAGTTCTTGTTATATGATTGATAAGGGTGGCAAACTTCAAACAGTAACACAAGAATCCGCCAGTTGAAACAGACAACATAATTGTATCTAATCGTTTGGACTCCACAAAGTTGAGATAACAATCTCTTCGAGACCGATTAGACTATATTCTTGTTACTGTTTAGGAAAGAAACAGTAACAGGAACAGAGGTGTGATTAACGACAAAACAACAATGCGTGAAAAACGACCAGATGATACATACGTTGTTCGTGATTGATGCCTCCTTCATAACTCCCACCAAATCCTCAAATGTGATGAACAAATCCTGCTCGAGGATTGACCAGACAAAAATACTGCATGTGGTGATTTGACAAAGGGATTAGATGAGACGATAGATAAAACTTCCTAGTAAATGCAAAGCATCCACAACAAAATAGAACATGACTTACTGTGGATCTCCTGCCAGTTTTAATTGCATCATCTTACTCCTCACATCCTTGGTCAGGTATTTTGAAGTTGGAAACTTTGGACTGTGGGGTGGCTTGTGAGTCTGCTTTTTATTGTTTTTATCTATGGGTGTTTCATCCTCAATTACAACAGGGGCCTCTTTGGTTTGCCCGTAGACCTCCTCAGCGGTTGTTATCTGCTGACGTGCATATGCTTGTCTCGTTCATTTTTTCAAAGGACCAGAGTAAGTGAACTCCTCGTCCCGTTTTATTTTTCTTAGTTTTTTCTTTATGTTCGCTATCATCGATCGCTGTCTTGCCTCGTATATAACTTGCTCATCAGCTCTGGTAGTTTCTACCTCAGCTTGTTCAACCACCTGCACAATCTGTTCTGATAGCTGTGCATTGAACTGTTTATTATGGTTTTCCAAACTAATGTTGACCGCCCTGAGGTTTTCTGCCTCACTTGTTGCTGTGGACAGTTCCTCCTGTAGCAGTGTGTTATCGTGTTTGAGTTTAGATATTGTCTCGGTGTTTTCTTCTTTCTGTTGTTCTAACGAATGAAGTTTCTCAGTGAGGGATGTCAACTCATCCTTCAGTCTGAGTAACTCTGTGTTTGCACTGGTGAGTTGATCCCTAAGCCGTAGAACTTCATCGTTGTTTTGTTGCTGTTGATCCTTCTGGGACAGCGCAATATCGGCAAATTGGTCCAGCTTTGTTGGCCGGGATTGGATCACGTACTGGGCCGATGCTGTCTCATTATCGCCCTCCGAATCCTCCGATTGGGAGGGTGTGTCGTGTGATTTTATTTTGTCAGCGAATTCAATCAACCGCAGATTTGTCTCATCTGTGTAGAGGAGGTCATATTCATGTACAGTTGGCTCAATCTCTCTGTTTACGACCTAAAGCATAACATTATTTTCACTGTTAGTGCGGGAAATCGGCATGTTACTATTTTCAGAGAAAACAGTAACATGTTGCATTGTGACTACGTCATGCTTGTGTTTGTTATGAAACAGCAACACCATGCATAAAACAAAGTAAATTACTGGAATGGGTATCAAAATAACAATTGAAACTTGGAGAGAAGGAACCTGTTACTGTTTCACGTGTAAACAATAACATCATAATCACTCTCCAGGTTTCAATACAGTAACATGCTTTCTTGCACTGACATGTATCGGACATCATAATAAGTTGATATTTTCATGCTGTTACCTGAAGCTGGCTGATAAGTTGATCCCTCAGTTGGTGTGTGAGGAGCTTCAGGTCCCATTTGAGGCACCTTGGAACTCTTTGGATGTGGTGCCCACCCAGCACGCTGGTAATCTCACACAACCAATACTACGGACAATAAAACGTACAATTTGTCACGTTAATTTCCTTAGGAGGCTGCATCAAAGACGGAGTAATAAAAAGATGAAGAACAACTGGAGGTAAACAAGTTATTCTTGTATGCAGTCTTTAACATGAGATCACATTAACAATAAAAAAGCTATAGAACTTGGGGCAACCACTCAGAGACAAAGCAAGGGCATGTTACTGTTTTATTCTAAAACAGCAACATGAGCCAAGACTTGCGACAAACATACAACAAGGAGACAGAACTCACGAATAACTGTCAAATGAGATCACATTAACAATAAAAAAGGCCATAGAACTTGGGGCAACCACTCAGAGACAAAGCAGGGGCATGTTACTGTTTTATT
Source organism: Sindora glabra (assembly GCA_020226215.1). Classification (NCBI taxonomy): domain Eukaryota; kingdom Viridiplantae; phylum Streptophyta; class Magnoliopsida; order Fabales; family Fabaceae; genus Sindora; species Sindora glabra. Next base: position 5,127,310 of record CM035227.1, read on the forward strand.
CTAAAACAGCAACATGAGCCAAGACTTGCGACAAACATACAACAAGGATTAAGAACTCACGGATAACTGTCAAATGAGATCACATTAACAATAAAAAGTCCATAGAACTTGGGGCAACCACTCAGAGACAAAGCAGGGGTATGTTACTGTTTTAGTCTAAAACAGTAACATGAGCTAAGACTTGCGACAAACATATAACAAGGAGACAGAACTCACGAATAACTGTCAAATGAGATCACATTAACAATAAAAAGGCCATAACACTTGGGGCAACCACTCAGAGAAAAAGCAGGGGCATGTTACTGTTTTAGTCTAAAACAGTAACATGAGCTAAGACTTGCGACAAACATACAACAAGGAGACAGAACTCACGGATAACTGTCAAATGAGATCACATTAACAATAAAAAGGCCATAGAACTTGGGGCAACCACTCAGAGACAAAGTAAGGGCATGTTACTGTTTTATTCTAAAACAGTAACATGAGCCAAGACTTGCGACAAACATACAACAAGGATGAAGAACTCATGGATAACTGTCAAATGAGATCACATTAACAATAAAAAGGCCATAAAACTTGGGGCAACCACTCAGAGACAAAGCAGGGGCATGTTACTGTTTTAGACTAAACAGTAACATGAGCCAAGACTTGCGACAAACATACAACAAGGAGACAGAACTCACGAATAACTGTCAAATGAGATCACATTAACAATAAAAAGGCCATAAAACTTGGGGCAACCACTCAGAGACAAAGCAGGGGCATGTTACTGTTTTATTCTAAAATAGTAACATGAGCCAAGACTTACGACAAATATACAACAAGGAGACAGGAACATTCACTCAAATGAATGGAGATGAATGAAGAAAATGTAAAGGATTCGGACACGAAGTAAAGAGCAGTTTTGACATCTTTGACTTACTGGCAATAGCATGACACACCCGGTTACATTGGGGGTGTTGTCCTTTTTAAGAGAATTCATGAGTTGGTCGTGAATGTGTTGTGACCACTCATATTGTGCTATTTCGTCTACATCCTCCACGTATTTGATATATGACCAGGCCAATGTGTGGGCCCTGTTTGGTACGAAGAGGGTGACTAGGAGCATCAGCGTCATGAGGCGGGAGACATCCTGCACATCAGTCTCCGATATTCCCCGCTACTGCTCTTTCGAGAGCTTTGAATATTATTAGGTTTGCTCATCCTTGATTTGCCACGGAAACATCTAACATCAAAGTCTGACAGTGTCCTCTTGCCAGACGTTGTCTGGATGGGCTGGTCTCCATCTCTTATTCCAAAGATCAGCTTCACTGATGTTGGTGTTATTCTGAGATGATCGCCCCCGATGTTGAAATAATTATTCTTGTCTGAGAAGGAAGCAATTATAGGACTTGAATTTCAACATCGCTCTTACGACACATGCTGCGATCCTAGTTCCTTTGTTATTATTGTGTTAATTAGGACCCAAAATGGGTTGTGTCGTAGCACCGTCGTGTGCCTGTCATCCAACTGAAGCTGATCAACCTGACTAATGCAGGCCAAAAGATTGGACCTATATTGCTGGAATTTCTGGATTTCTTCATCAGAAAAGTCTCCTTGTGTGAGTGCTTTAGCGCATTTCTGCTCTGGTAAACGTCAAATCAAGAGTTAGCTCAAGCATAAAGTAGACAAAACGAGGTATGATTACTAATGCAACATCCAATTCTTCCTAGTGATGTTACTGTTTCAGCAAGAAAAAGTAACATGAGATAAAAAATGAGATATACATGTTTAACAAAACTCGTGGGTAAGTGCCACTCTGTGAGGTATGAATAACAATGCAACATCGTGGCAGTGGGATGTTACTATTTCACCGAGAAACAGTAACATGAGCCTATAACCGAAATATAACTGTTTTACGGATATTATGTGGAGTGAAAGTAACATGACTCCCTAATACAAACAGATATTACGTGGAGTGACAGTAACATGCAACAAAATACATGGCATGTTGTGGTCCTACTAACTGCTAGGGTTTCACTTCAACTCACATAGGAACACAAGTCCAAGGAAGCTGTGGCATTTTCGTTGCACTTATAACTGAAGTATGATGCCTGTATTAGAGTCAATGATAAAGAGGAGGTGGGTTTACCTGTGGACGACCCATTTGTGCGGAGTTGCTGTTTGATCTTGCTTTCAGCGTCCGATGTGGATAAATGATGTTATCCGGTTGTTCAGGGTCGTTTGATATCTTCTCTTGCTGTATTCGGCGATGAATTTGCACGGTGTCTTCCTGCGTCTTGAGATCACTGGTACTGGTGAGCTTTGAGATGGAATGCGAAGTGTTGTTACTGTTATTGTTTCGACCTTTTTGTGCCTGCCGAAACGCCCTTCGCTGTGCGTCGTTTCGCATTCAGGCCATTGCGTTTTGTCGCTTCGATAGTCGTGTCCTTTCATTTTCCCACCTCGGAGAACAGTATTTTCCACATAAAAAAAATTAAATCATTTAATATCTGTTAATGTTTATTTTGGAGGCTATTGTCAGTCATTTCATTGTTATATCGTAGGAAATACAAAGTTGAACTAAACAAAAACATAGGAAGTTCTTTTGCGGGAAATGGAACTTGCTCCCTGTCAACCAAACAAAAATTCAGATATTCCAGGAAGTTCATACGGGAAATCAACTTTCCTGTGAAGTTCCATTTCCCATGGGAACTTAGTTCCCGTATGAACCAAACGACCCCTATGTTCTTATTTGGTAAAGAGCTGATAGATGCGGCGATTAATTGATTTAATTAATTATATTAGTTAATTTAATTAATTATATTAACTGTTTGAATAAAAATATTTGATAAAATTAATTATTTGTAATTAGTTATTTGTACGTAAAATGACATATAATGATATAAATATATTTTATAAATTATTTAAAAAATTTTATTTTAATATTTTAAATTCCATATTAGTAGATCAAATTTTTTTATAAATAATATATTATTTTAATTTAATATATATTAAATATTTTTAATATTAAATTAATATAATTTTTATAATTATTAATTTTTAAATAAATTAATAATTATAAATATTTAATTATAAGTATTTAATTTTTATAAATATAAATAAATAAATAAATAAATTATAATTAAATAGATAATTATAATAAATAAATTTTAAAATTATTTAATTATAATCATTTATTTTTTATAAATGAAATTCAAAAATTATGATTCAAATTCGGTGAATTGAAAAATTATAAAATATTAGCCATTGAAATTATGATACATTTGGCTATTATATTCACTAATATGGCCATAAAGTCTACGGTTATTAAACTACTTTTTAATAGCAAAAATACGGATGTACTAGACATACACAGAAGGGCAACTTGAATAAAAATGACATATAGGCAAATAGCTGATTTAGAAATGTTGCTTATTTCAGTGTTTCTAAAATCAGCGTTTTGGTGGGTAAAAATTATTTTAAACAGCTGCCCACCAAATGGCTAAGAAGCAAAAAAATTAGTTAATTAGCTGAAAAATAATCAAACTAATTAAAGGTCGTATAAAACGTTATTTACCGAGCACAGCCTATCTCTAGCCTAGCGAACTCTAGCCTCAAGTATCAGCATCTAGCTCTCAAGTCGATGTTGATGAGCAAGCGAGGACAGAGACAGATGACATTTCGTTAGAGCATTTTCACGTGAGCGATTACGATTAGTTAATTTAATTAATTAATTATAATTAATTATTTATATAAAATAATATATAAAAATATGAATATATTTTAAATTTATTTAAATTTTTTTATTTTAATAATTTTGATCTTATATATTATTTAATAAATTAATTTTTTTATAAATAAAATATTATTATAATTTATTATATATTAAATATTTTTAAAATTAAATTAATATAATTTTTATAATAAATAAGTTTATCAATAAGAAATCAAATATTATGATTATTTAATTTTTTATATAAAAACAAATATTATAATTTTTTAGGTAAGTATAAAGAATTTGTGATACAAAAATTAGTCATACGCATTTCCATAAATACATTGTGTCTTATCACTTTGTAAAGTTTTCGTTTTCTTTCTCTAAATTTTTCTTTTTTTATTCCAACCAAGCAACCCGATTATAAAAATAATATCAATTTGAGGGACTTGATAATTAAAACCAAAACTTTATAAGCGATTGATACAATAACAATAACAAAATGAATTGGATTCAAGTTACCCACTTGGATAGCAAATGTGTTGGGTTTGAACTGTTGAAGGAACAAACACGGAGATGAACCTAATAACATGGGATAAAGAAGAGGAATAAAGGAGAGCCATTGTTTTATTTTCTCTTTCATAGATCCTAATAATCAGGAGAGATAGGGGATATGAGACCTAAATCAGAATCTTAGAAATCCAAAATCATATCTACAAGAGGAAATGACAAGAGAGACAAGGATAAAAGATAAGAAAGATCCATACTTGAAAGTGATGGAGGAAAAATCACTATGTGTCCGAGTAGAGAAGGCGTCTAGAGGATGGAAGCTTTGCAGAATAATTGAGCTAGGTATTATTGAAAGGATTAAATAGAAAATATAAAAATTAATTAAGGATAATTTGATCTTTTCTTAATTAATTTTTTCAAAATGTTGCATAGTCTAGCATTTTTTAAAATAGCTAATTAAGAGGTAATCAATTATTTGAAATAACTGATTAGTAAACATCAAAATTGTCTAATTTAACAAATCAACCAATTAATTTAGCCTAATCAGTTAAAAACTATCTTATAAATTGTTTACCAAATATATCCTTTCTCTAACTTGATAAGCTCTAACTCTCAAGTGATTGCTGATGAGTAAATGAGGGTAGAGATAGACGATACTAACTTTAGTTTTATTTAATAATTAATTATATTAATTGATTTAATTAATTAATTATTTTAATTATTTAAATAATAATATTTAATAAAATTAATTATTTATGATTATCTATTTATATATAAAATGATATATAAGAATATAAATATATTTTATAAGTTATTTAAATATTTTTTATTTTAATAATATTTTAATATTTTACATTCTATATATTATTTAATATATTAATTTTTTAAATAATATATTATTATAATTTATTATATATTAAATTTCTTTAAAATTAATATAATTTTTATAGTTATTAAATTCTCTTTTAAGAAATCAATAATTATAATTACTTAATTTTCAAATAAAAATAAATATCATAATTTTTTATAAATCAATGGTGAGAGAAATAGGAAGATTGATTAGTAGTTTTTTTAAAAGATAAAATAAAAAATACAAAAAGTTTAATTTTCATGTAAAAATAAATATTAAGAAATTAATAATTATAATTATTTATTTTATATATAAAGTTAAACATTATATTTCATGTAAAAATAAATATTATATATTAGTAAATTTTTTAAAAGGACAAAATAAAAAATACAAAAATTAATTAGAGATAATTTGATCTTTTTATATATTAGCTATTTCAAAACATTAGTTCCTTTAACTTTTTCCAAATGGCAAATTGGAAGACAAACTGACTAAATCAATTAATTGTCAAACACTAAAATTAATTGATTTAACAAGCAATTGATCTTAGTTAAATAAGCTAAAAGTCACCTAAAAAACTAATTGCCAACCATATTTTCTTGGACATGTTGGACTTCTTTGGCAAATGGCTCTTGCAATGGCTTATAACTGGTTTGACTAAAATTGATTAACTTATTAATAAATCAATTTTAATATTTAGTAATTAACTTATTTGAGAAGTTGATTAACTTGCTAATAAGTGAATTTTGGTATTTGATAATTAGATAATTTAAGTAGTTAATTATCTTTAAAAAAATTATTTTAAAAATACTAGTGATATTAGCATTTTCAATCAACTATTTTATAAATTATTTGTGAAAAGATTAAATTATTCCTAATTAATTTTTGTATTTTCATCTTTATCCTTCCTAAAAAATTAATCTCTTAAAAGGAAACTATATTAATGTAATTTTAAAGAAATATTTAAGATATAATAAATTAAAATTTAATCTATTAAATAATATATACTTTAAAATATTAAAATATTATTAAAATAAAAATATTCAAATAATTTATAATACTTATATCCTTATTTATTATTTTATATATAAATAATTAATATAATCAATTAATTATTTAACAAAGCTTTTCTTTGGCGTATTGGGCCCGAGTTCTCCAATATCAGCATCCAGCTCTCATGGGGATGCAGATGAGCAGACGAGGACAAAGACATACGACATTTTCTAGGACATTTTTTCAGGCCTGGCGAGCCCCATCTCTCAAGTATCAGCGTTTAGCTCTCAGGTGGATGCTGATGAGCAGACGAGGACAAAGACATACGACATTTTCTGGGACATTTTTCCCAGGCCTGGTGGGCCCTATCTCTCAAATATCAGCATCCAGCTCTCTAAAGTTTTTTCAAGTATCTGTAGAAGAATTCTTTTGTACAAATGCCCTTTTTTTTTGCATGGAATACAACACCAATCCAGACCGTTCAATTATTTGACCATTTGTTTGATAACAAAATGAACATTTTTTATACACAACACAATTATATTCCAAGATAGCAGCTCTGCAGTAGTCATGTGTTGCTCCATAATATTTTACGATGACACAAGTAAATGTGGAGATACATGATTTTTCTTAGTAAATATAGCCAAATTTAGATTTGTTAGGATACGTTTGATAAGCTAAATTAAACTCTCATTAAGAAGAGGAAATTTGCATTATAAGATAGGAAGTGTAAGTATAATTATAAGTTTTTTAAAAGTAATTTAAAAGCTTAAAGAGTAAGTATTTTGAATGAAGTGTTTTAACAAGATAAAGATATTTTTTTTAATATGCAATTTTTCCTTCTCTGTGATCGGTGAAGGCTTAATATATATATATATATATATATATATATATATATATATATATATATATATATATATATATATATATATATATATATATATATATATATATATATATATATATATATTAGTTGAGAGAGAGTCAAGTGAAAAATATATAATAATCTTAAAAGTTGAATTTCTTAACTTTGATTGGCGATAGCTATTTTTATAGAATATATTATAATGGAAGTGAATGATATGATTGATTTTACAAGGTCACAAGCGATTATGATTCATATGAAGAAAGGCATAGGAAATGAATTATTATGATCTTTTATTCAATTTTACTTAGAAGACTTGTGGTAGAGAGGTTAGAAAATGATTTGTCTAACATTTCTATATACCAAGTATGGGTCTTTACCCTAATTTATGTAAGCTACATTTGATAGAATTGCCAATAGGGGTGGAGAGATAGATCTTCACTCTTTGTAATTAAAGCAACTCTTGTCCTAAATTGTATAATTATTAGATGGCTCCAAATTTCTATAAATTTTATTCATTCAAATCCTCATAGTAACTCGTATTGGTGGTACCTTAACCATTTTTAGACCTGGCTTTTGCATTAATATAAGTGGAGCTTCTTTAGACTTTGGGTTCATTTCTTATCTTTTTTTTTAGGTGCATTTTTGTGCTTAGTTTCATAGAATCTTATGGGGGCTTTGGTTTCTTGAATTAGAATATATACAAACTTTGGAGCTTACTATAGTACCTCAGAGGATTTCAAATTCGGAGTAACGTAGCGCAATGCAAGTCATTGGATGAGATTACTAAAATTTTAGATGATCTCATCTAATGACACAAAATGCACCACATCACCCTAAGTTTGAAAACCCTCGACACTTTTATACTTTATAATTTATTTTAATTTATGATCTCAATTAGATATTTTTTATAAGTGTTTTAAATTAATTTTTTATTCATAGTTAAAATTTTACATCTATTAAAACAAATTATATACTAAAAATATGAACATAAAATTATGAATTAAAACAAGCTATAAGAATTAAAACATAATTTAACTCATTTTTATTAGAAGACCTTTCTGAATATTCAAGTTAAGCAGGAGTTCTTATATTAAATATTCGTAATAAATATCTAGAATTGTATAATTATTGTATTTATACTATTTAATAAATATGATCCTTTAAAAGGCTTTATTTTATGGTGATATTGCGTTATCTTTATTCTAGTAATGTCATAAAGCAATGCTACTTATATTCTTTTCATATTTTATTTTTTCTTTGCTCTTTTTTCGAAATCAGGAAAAAGTCTTTTTGACCTATTAAAAAAGGGTCTAAATTAACATTTTTTTACTAATTTAAGAGGGGAAAAGGAAGGGAGAGCAAAGACGTGAAACTGTAAATAGCATTATGTAATGTTATATCAGCTTTATTTTTGGTGAAGTCATGTCACAAAATAATAAAATTTTAAATTTATTATTTATTTATTTTTTTATCTTTTTCAGATTTTAGGAATTGAGAGACAGAAAATTAAAATATCACATTTCAATTAATCTCTTGGTATTAAATTATTAACATCATTTTTTTATCTTAAGTTTTACAATTTAACATTAGTGTTTATTTATCATATTTTTCATTTTGACTCTTTGGAAAGAATAAAGAAATTTTTTTAAGTATTTCTCGTGCAGTAAATAAACAAATATGCATTTTATGTAAAAATTTACAATAACTTAGTATATTTTTTAAACTATTTTATATTTTTTACAAATATGCATTATATGTAAATTTTATTAACACTTCAACTTAGTTTTTATAAATTAACAAATATTATTTTATGATAGTAAGAACAACGAATCACTTGATAGACGAAGATTATGGGATCCAGTAGAAAACAAGGCTGAAAAGTTCTAAAAGCTGTAGTAAAGCATAACCACATCATTAAAATACCAATTAATATTTATGTAGGAGAATGAAAGTTTTAATTCTTATAGTTTTATTAAATTTGTAATTTCATCTTTATATTTTTTTATTTTCTTAATTAAGTCTTAAAGTTTCAAATCATTTATAATTAACTTCTCTCTCTTAACAGATATCAAATTTAATTAACAAAATCCCATGTTTTAATATTTTATCTTTGTTTAGTCATCAAAATTCATCTTATCTCACTCAAATCATCTCTCATCAATAGTAGAATACATTTAATTTTACATAAAATCATGTAATAAGAATTAAAATAAAGTGGTTAGAAGTTAAATCAAGTAATGAGAATTAAAATAAAATGGTTAAAAGTTAGACCTTGTAGTCCAATCTCACCAACCAAATAGAATGGAGGTTTAGAAAAACCATAAAATCAATGAATTGGAAGAAAATGTATTTTAATTTTGATGGAGGATGATTTTGATGGAAGCAAATAAATCTTAATGACTTTTAAAGATGAAATTAACACATAAGATTGAATTAGTTAGAATTAACAATAATTAAGGAGAAGAAATTAATTACAAATTCTTTAAAACTTTAGGACTTAATTAGACAAATTTAAACTGTAAGGATGAAACTATAAATTTAATTAAAACTTCTATTTTTCCATATTTATATTTCACAACTAAATTGTGCAGCACACAATTATTATTAAAAAAAATACAAATTACCTCGTTAATTATGAAGTGATTCGATTTTACTCCCATGAACTATAAAAATAGGTAAATTACCTTTGAAATTATACAAAATTTAAATTCTACTACCACCGTTGTTAAATTAGTTAAAAATGTTACTATAATATGATTGCATTTTACTTCTACTAACTTTAGAAACTTGCAAATTAAATACTTAATTATAAAATTTGCTTTTAACAATCATTATCCACTTAATTAAGCCTTTTATTAAATTACATAATTTTTTTAAAAAAATTTTAAGCATGAATCATAATATTATTATTTGTTACATTATCGTATCATTTTTTAAAGTAATTTTTATATTATATAATTAATAAAAATTAAATTATATATATAATTTTAGTTGAATACTTAAAAATGAATTATGAAATTATGTGAAAAAATGACGTAATAAATTAACATATACTAATTCATACTTACTAGTGTTAGTCAATATTGATCATCAATATCCCAATTTTTTTCTTTAAATTAATCACTTATTTCATGAAATATATGCCAAACATAAACATATTAAGCGAAGAAGTGATATAAGCACATATGATTATATTCAATTTACTTTTAATATTGTAACAATCATGTTAGTGATAAATAATAATTTTTTGTGCTCATTCCTATTATTCTTTAATAAAATAATTATTATTATTTTAATGACATAGGTCAACTAATTTTTTTAAATAAAAAATTATATATGAAAATTTTAAAATTGTAAAAAATTTATAAAAAATATGTTTAATAGATAAAGTAAATTTATTAACTAATATAATCTCTTTTTAAAAATAGATGTATTAGTCTATATTACAACAGATTATAAGTTTTAAAGGAATAAAATAAAAATAGCTCATAAATTGTATAATTATCAATTTTTAAATAAAATAAATTGTAAAAAAAATTCAAGGGGCAAAATAGAAGTTATTGTTTATCATTGTCATAATTGTTATATTATTAAAGTTAAATTGAATATGATTACATGAAATGAAAATAATAAATTTTCAATCTTATGTATCATAACATTTGTATTTACTTTATTTTGTACTTAATATTTCTAGCTCATATTCCATAGAATAAGTGACTAATTTGAAGGAGAAGAAAAACCAAATAATGATGGTTAATGTTGATTTGCATTGATAAATATGAATTATAATATTATTATATGTCAATTTATTATGTTATTTTTTACACATAATTTTCTAATTCATTTTCAATTATTCAAATAAAATTTTATATATTTAATTTAATTTTTATTAATTATATAACATAAAAATTATGTAAAAAAATGATGTGATAATTTAACATATAATAATATTATAATTCCTACTTAAAATTTTTTTAAAAAAATTATAAAATTTAATAAAAGAGTTAATTAAGTAGATAAATATTAATTGCAAGTTTTATATAATTAAAGGTTTGATTCCCAAGTTTTCAAAATTTGTAGAAGTAAAATGCAATCACCTCGTAGTTAGTGGGAATAATTTATATTTTTTTAATATTTTTCATTAATTTAATAATAATAGGAGTAAAATTTAAGTTTTGTATATATTACAGCAAAAAAAGCCTTTACCGACAACATTTGTCATCGCTATAGAATACTTAATCATTACTAAATACAAAAGTCATGAGAAAAAATATCATCAGTGTAGGTATGTAGATAAAGCCACTAACATCAATGATATTTTGTTATTGGTAAAGTTCATGTTTCTCCAATAATAAAGTCGTCGTAGATAACATTTTTAAATTTTAAAATTTTTTAAATTTTAACTTTTAGCTATGACTATATTGTCGTTATTGGTCAACTTCGAAAATGATAAAATAAAAGAACTTTCAGTCATTGCTAAAAGTTGACTTTTAACGACAACTCAAACCTTTAACAACGATAAAGTCTCGTTAAAAGTCTAACTTTCAACGACAACTATTTCATCTTTAAGTGATGACAGTGTCGTCATTAAAGATCTAACTTTCAAATGTCATCATTAAAAATTGACTTTCAAAAACGACTAGAAGTTTGACTTTCACAATGACTTTTTACCGTCGCTGAAAATCATACTTTTAGCGACAACACTATCATCGTTGAAAGCCTGATTTTTAATTTTTTTAAATTTATTTTTAATTTATAAAAATTATATTTAACACTTATTTTTTATAGTAAAATTTTAAAATATTAAAATAAAATTTGTAAATTAAAATTATAATTAAATGTAATTAAAATAACATATTATATTTAATAACATAATAGTAATAATTTAATTGAATATAATAAAATATTCTTTATTTCAATTCAATTGAATTAATTTTATCCCTTTTTAGAATTAATTTTATCTAATGTGAATTGTACAAATGAAATTTATCAATAATACTAGTAATAATGCATAACATGATCACATAATCAAATATAAAAAAATGAATAATTATAAAATAACTGTATAAATAAATTACATATACACAATCTATATAAATGTGTACATGTGAAAAAAAATTATATATACATAATAGTTTACGGGGAAGAGAGGTGCAAATATCTCGATGTATCGTCGTCTATGCCAAGACTATCATCATCATCATTCTGATGATGTGAACAATACATCGATAGTGGTGGCTGAGAAGGATTGGGTGGTTATACAGCGAGTGCAGTGGCAAATCTGATTGGCTCAAGCAGTGCAGCAGCGAATGGAGGTGGATGTAGTATGAGACTTTGCTGTCTAAGTAGTGTAAATAGTATAATTTAAATTGTTATGTTTCAATTTCAATTTTAAATAAAAAAGAACCTAAAATCTAAACATCTAGAGAATATATTATAAGAATCAAGTATTTTCTAAAATGTGTTTATATAATTATCCTAATTTTTTACGTTACATTACTTCAATAAAACTAATAATTTTGTTTTCCTAAATTACATTATAAATTTTGAAATTTATAAACAAAATGTCATAACAATTCCATCTTACATTAATCTAACTAAATAATTCACACATATATCATATTATATAAAATTATAATTCAAAGGTTACATAACAACAATAAAATTCATATTTATAAATTTTACACTAAAAATAAAATTACGTAGACACAATTAATATTTACAACATACAAAACTAAATAAGATTATTTCATATCAAAGTAATTATACCATCAACTTCATTAATTTATTACAAACTCTTCATCTTACAAATTATATATTATAATAAAATATTATAAATTTTAATTTACATACCTCAATGACCAAAATTTACTGATAAAATATTCTTTAAATACCCACCATGAATAATGATGAACAACAACAACAACTAACAAATTAAAATTATAAAAATAAAATATTATAATACATAAAAAACATATTTAAACAACAAATATACTATATTGTAAAAAATTACAAAACTAATTTACCTTAGCTTTCTCCCGCAGTTCCTTCGTCACCGTGCACAAAATGAAAATCAATGATGTGGGGGTGTATTTATAAAAAAACTTTTCAGCAACGACAAAATACTCGGCTATCACTGAAGAGTCATCGGTAAAACTTCGACCCTTCAACAATAACATTGCTGTCATTGAAGAGTAGTATGGGAAATTGTTCCCACCCTTCAGCGACTTCAGCGATGACTCTTGTCGTCACTGAAAGGTGGGAACAATTTCTCACTAAACCTTTCAACGACGATAAAAATCATCATTGAAAGTCTTGAACTTTTAGTGACGATAATTGTCATCGCTAAAAAGTGACAACAATTTCCCACTAGACCGTTTAATGACAACTATTGTTGTCGTTGGAAAGTTTTAGGCTATTCCTACTCTTTAGCAACAACACTTATCATTGCTGAATGGTGTCAATAGATATTTCCACCCTTCAGTGATGATTCTTGTTGTTGTTGAAGGATGGAAACAATTTCCCACTAAACCTTCAGTAACGACAAAAATCATTGTTAAAGAGTGAAAATTTACCGCCCAATTTTTTTGCTCTCTTCAATGGCAACAATGGTGTCACTGAAGATTTCATTTTCCTACTAACTTTTTTGGAGTCCTGGGAAATCCAATTTCTTATATCATCGACGATTGTGTCGCCGATGATACTTTTAGCAGTGACCAAGAATTTGTCATCGCTAAAAGTGTCGTCGTTGTTGTACATTTTTCTTGTAGTGATAGTTTAATGAAGATAGGGGTAAAATCCAACTGTGTCATAATTAGTGAAGATAATTTATTTTTTTCTTTATTATTATTATTAGGATAGTTCTTCCATACTTAAAGCCAATTCATGGATGTCAATAATTGATATATCAATACAAAGATGACATCTTCATTATATGAAAATTTTTTAAGTCAATCATTTATTTTTAAACCTTATAAATTGAATTTTAAGTTTGTTCTAATTTTATTTCTATAACATTTTTTTAATTTTTAGGTCAATAAAAAATTGGCCAAGTTTTATTTTTGTTCCATTCAAAAACTTGAGTCAAATAATTTTTTTAAATATATTCAGATTTTTTTTATGTCGTGTATTAAACCTAAGAAGTGTATTATTAAAAAAATGAAAAAGTTAGCATCGTTATTGTAAACTGATTTCTTGGTGAAAATAATCAGTAAAATAGTCATTTACTGTGGATTTGAAACCCCTGTTGTGTTCTACGTCAAAGGTTCTAATATATCAATTATAATTTTTTAGCGGATTATGATAAATTTTTATTAAATTATTGTAACTTTTGTATGATCTTTTAGATCATATAACGTAAATAAATATAGTAATATATTAAATATTGACAAAAGTTTGTAAAAAATTTACTTCACTATTTAAACAGTACATAAATAAATAATTATGTTAATTATATATGAAAATAATTTTTAAAATTATTACAATTTTTATTTATTAAATTACAAAAATTATTGCCTAATAAAATACAACTAACATATTTATCATTGTTTAAAATTAATCAAACATTAATTTTTTCTATTTTAATGGTTTATAAATAAATAGTCATGCTAATTTATTATGATATATTAAAATAATTACAACCAATTATTACATCTTTCACATGTTAAATTACTAAATTTATCATTTAACTAAACAGAATGACACATTAACCATTACTAAAAATTAATAAAAAATTAATTTTTATTATTTAAACATTGCATAAATAAATAATTATGCTAATTTACAATATATCGAATTAATTATCACCAAATTATTACACCTTTCATTTGTCAAATTACTAACAATATCACCTAATTAAATAAAGTCACATATTAGTCATTACTAAAAGTTAATCGAAAATTGATCTTTGCTATTTAAACTTCAAACATTACATAAATAAATATGCTAGCTTACAATATAAATAGAACAAAATATGTGAGTAAAAAAAAATGCCACATCATTATTTTTACACAAATTAATCTATTTTTTTGCCAATCTTTTTTAATTGTAGATCCAAATAATATTTTGACCTAATGCTGATTAAAAATATAAATATTTTAAATATCAATATTCAAAATTTAAATCTGAATATATTAGAATTCTTGACACACAATAGTTAGGAATTTATCTAAAAAGACAATTTTGACATAATAACGACCTAGCTTTAGGTGTCAATCATATGCAATAATTGAAATAAGAAGTGGCAGCAACTGCGATGCAACTAAAAATCCTCTTTGGAAGGAGAGTCCCTCTGCATACTACTAAGGCTAACGGCCAACTTTATCTCTTCTTGTATATGATTTCCCATGTTTGTTTACCTCCTCGCTCATCCAACTTTCTAGTTTCTGTCCTAAAATTGATTCAAGATTGGCATTAAGGCAATTTCAATCACTACCATCTCCAGCTTCATGATCATCTACAAGGAAATCTACTCTTATCCATTGTGACACACTGCCTATATACAAAACAAAACCATATAAGGTTAAGCAATGAAGTTCCAGGCAGATTTTTCCGACCACCGGTAGCGATCTCATCTGGCCATCTAGAGCTTGGATAATTAGCTTTTGTTCTTAATCGCCCCTTGCAGAATACACTGAAGAATTTTAGTTCAGCAGTTAAAACCAGGTAACTCATTACTCCTACAACTCATGGAAACAAATCCAAAAGACAACTCAGACTGGGACTTGGGAGGAAGAATTAGTGGACATCTCTTATCAAGCAAAAAACATAGGAAGGGAAAATATTCAACAACAGATGACTCAACAAAGACAAAAGTCTACAATATGATCCAGAAGAGTTGGAATTTACCACTAGAGCATCCAATTGGGGATTTTTTTTGAGGGGGGTGTTAACATATACATTATCATTATCCTGACAAAAACCAAAGCAGTGGAGATTGAGGAAAATAATCCTTGGAATATTTTGGGAAACCTGTTTAATGTCACCAGATGGGACCAATCTGTTAACATGGCAGAAGTTGATTTATTAAGTACTAAGTTTTGGGTGCAGATTCACAACTTATCTTCTAGATTTTTTAACGAAGATTGCATCAGGAAAATTGAAAAACGAATAGAAGTGGTATGGAAAGTGGATAATCTAGTTAATCAAGGCAGTTTGTTAAGGCACTTCCCACATGTAAGAGTAGTTTTGAACCTTCTAAAACCTTTGCCTATTAGGGTTTGGATTCTGAAAGAAGATGGCTCGAGGGTATGGATCTACTTTTGTCATGAGAAGTTACAAAATCTATGCTTTGGATGTTTTGTGGCCTATAAACAATACAAAAGATGAGTTTAGACGATATGGCAACTAGTTATGTGTGAGTCTATGGCGGAGGCTACTGATTTCCAAAAATATTGACTATGTTAGGATTGGTGAAAATTTGCAGAACAACGCCCTCATCATAAGAAAGGAACAAAGTCCTTTATGTGCCGACATTGAGAAGGTAACATCAAAATTAAAAAAAATGAAGATGCAAGAGTCTGATATGACCAAACCGAAATGAGTTCTATTAATAGAAGGGGAGTTATCTCAGATTGATATAAGACCCGAAAAGAACTAGGAACAAGTAAACTTCAAGAAATCTAAGCATGAAGACTACATTGAGGCAGATGGCAAAAGATCCAAAATAGGGTCCACAAGCAAACTAGATTTACAACCAGAGAAGGCAACTTTTCATGAAGGCCAAATTTCCAATCCGAAAGTAAACCAGAAAAGGGTTAATATATCCTAATGGAAGAACTGCACTAGAAACATCTCAAAATTTATAGCTAAGGAGGAAGGCCTTACCATGCCTCTACACGCGCCATAAAAATCTTAGTATAAAACTATCAGGGCATCAACTTAGCTTAGACAGTTAGAGCCGTATAGGCTTTCTTGAGAGCGAACAAGCCAGGCATCATTTTTCTTAATAAAACCAAGGCAAACAACTAAAAAATGGAAGAAGCGTACCATGGTCTGCATATGGACAAGATGTTCTCAGTGGACTACAAAGGCTCTAGAGGTGGATAGTCTCTTATGTGGTCTACTAATATTGATATATAAATTGAAGCTAGTTCTGATCAATTTATTCATGGACAAATAACTGGTGAAATGATAATTCTAGATGGTACGTTACAGGTGTCTATGGTTCCACTTATAGTTCTACATCATCTTTGAAACCAACTGTACAGACTACAGGAAGAAATGCAACACCCATGGTCAATTCTAGGTGACTTTAATGCCTTGTTACACAAACAAGAGAAGGAGGGGGAAGGATGGTAGGTAACTCAAATGATGCTACTTTCCTTGGATTTATGCATAACTTGGGAGGCATTAAGATTGATTATTTAGGTAATCTGTTCACTTGGAGTAATGGGAGGCTACATGGAGACTCCATTTGAGAAAGTCCTAACCTTGTAATCTGTAACATGGAATGAAGATTAAAATTCCCAAAGGCAATGGCAAGGCATCTCATAAGCTCAACTTCGAATCATCAACCGATTATAGTGGACACTTATTTCAATAAAGACAACTTCCTAAGATTATTCAGATTTATGGTTACTTAGTTGTGAAATGAGACATGCAAAACTATAATTTCGAATGCATAGACGAAAATCTACAAAGGTTCTCCTACATCATAGCTAGTTTGGAAAATTAAAAATGTCCAAAAAGCTTTGTAGAAATGGAATAGAGTTCACTTTGGTTACTGTCAGACCAAACTTAAGGCTTTGCATTTGTCCCTTGATGAGGCTTTGAGAAGAGAACCATCTCATGAAATAAGGGAGCTGACTAAATCTATAAGATGGAGTATTCAGGAGCAACTTATAAAACAAGCCAGCATTTGGCATAAAAAATCAAGGGAGAAATGGGTGAATGAAGGAAGGACTAACTCTAAATTTTATCATCTTTAAATCATTATACATTAAAGAAGAAATAACATTGTAGCCATACATTTACTAGATGAATGTGTATAAGGGAATGCCACCAAATAGCGAAATATTTTAAGAGTTATATGAAATTATTCCAAAGTGGTGGGATAAATTTCTTGGAAAACCTACAAAACCTTTTTCAGCCTCTAATCTCCAAAGACAAGAACGAAGTCCTTTGCACTATTCTAACCAAAGAAAAGATTCACTCAATTCTAATGAGCATGCCATATTTAAAAGCCTTGGGACCAGATGGGATGATGACCCTTGTTTATAAAAAGTGCTGGGATATTGTAGGAGAGCAGGTAACCCAATCGGTACAACAATTCTTCATTTCTAGCCAAATGCATCAGGAAATAAATAAGACCTTTATAGTGCTGATTAGAGCTGTACATAGGCTAGGTGACTCACCCGAAGTCGCCTAGCCCGATTGGTTCGACCTCAAAAAAATAGAGTTTGGGCTCTTTTTTAGGGCTCGATAGACCTATTAGGCTTTTTTATAACTTAATTATTATTCGAGCCGAGCTACCTCCGGTGTAGCCTAATTATATTAATTTATTTTTAATAATATAATTATATATTAAAAAAATAATTATATCTAATTATTTTTAATATAAAAAAGATTAATTTAATATAATTAAATATTTTATATATTTAAATATCCTATTATCTCTTTAAATATATATTTTTTATTTTTAAAAATTTATTTTTTACTTAAAAATAAAAAATACTAATATTTGGGCTTTTGGATTGAGCTTTTGGGCCATATAAAAAAATAAATGAGTTAGGCTGGATTAAATTTTTTTAAAATTCAACAGGCCAAACTCAAATTTGGGCCATGCATTTCATGTAATTTTGCATGAATAGCCCGGCCCAAAGTGGAGGCCCAGCCCATTGTTCATCTCTAATGCTGATGCTGGAAAAGAAAAAAAAGGTGATAATTTCAATGAGTTTCAATTAATAAGTTTATGCAACTTATTGTATAAAATAATCTCTAAAATTTTGTCTAACAGGCTAAGAAAAATTCTTAGGTGAGATTATTGCCCTAATCCGATTAGCATTTGTACCGAGATGTTGGATTATAGAGAATGGGGTACTAGCTCAGGAAATTATCTACTCTATCCAAGAAGAAGAGTCAATGGGGTTAGATGGGTCTGAAATTGGACAACATAAAGCATATGATTGTGTGGAATGGGACTTTGTGATTCAAATTTTATAGTTGCTTGGCTTTCATCCTAAAGTTGTGCAAGGGGTATATCAATGCATCTCCACTATTTATTTCCAGGTGCTTTTAAATGGAAGTCCAACTAAACAATCTATGCCCTCTAGACATATACAGCATGGTGTTCCCTTATCTCGGTGCCTATTTATTCTGGTCTCAGAAATTCTATCATGATTAATTTTTAAGGTGGAAGTAGAATAGAAGATACATGGTATCAGACTAGCATGAGGAGGACTAACCACCATTGACGACACTATCATCTTTGTAAAGGCCATTATCAAGGAAACCATGAATCTTTGTACCATTTTAGAATATTACAAATTATGGTCAGGCCAAAAGATTAATAAATTAAAGTTTTTTTCTTTAAAAGAATGTTAAGCAAGAATGCTAGATAGGCCTTAGTAACTTTATGGGAATGCAACAGATTGAGGAATCAACAAGATATCTGGGAATACCACTTTTCTCTCTAGATCAAAAGTTCAGGACTTTCAGTTTCTAATACATCAAGCTCAATCCTGTCTTGATGGCAAGCCAAAAAAAGCACTATTTTGGGCAGGTAGAACAATAATGGTGCAAGGGATTCTTCAATAACTTCCAACATACACAATGTCCACTCTAAAAGTGCATAAAATAGTACGTGAAAAGCTGGATTCTATTTGTCGTAAGTTCTGGTGGGAAGTTGATTTAGAAAAACAACACTTCTATCCTTAAGGCTTGGCCTACTTTATGTGTGCTAAAGAGGTACATAGGCTTTGGGTTTAAATTATTCCAGAATTACAATGCGGCTCTTTTGGCAAAGCTTACATGGAAGATGGTGACTGAACCAAAGAAACATTGGGTTAAATGTTTAAGTCACAAATATATTAAAACATGTGATCAGCCAATAGGCCCAAACACTAAGGGCTCTTGAGTCTGGAAGGGAATGCAAGAGGGCAAGGAATTGGTTTCTAAAGGCCAATGTTTTCTAATTGGGGATGGGTATAGAGTCAGAGCTTGCTATGATCCTTGGGTTCCTGATTATTACTGCTTTCGACCCCAATTAAAGTCAGAAATTACTTAATTTAATGGCCCCTTAGTATCTAATTTAATGGAGAGGAAGGGAGTATGGAATAAGGAAATTAATTCTAAAATTATTCCATATTAATGACACATTAAAATTACGAGACCGCAGGTTAGGCCAAATAGTAACGATCAATTTTTTGGGGTTTAAATACTAACAGGTAGTTCCCAGTGAAATCCGCATACCATTCCATCATACAACATCTAATCTAATTCCTATACATTCTAAAAAAATGTGAACTTACCTTTAGAACTCCCAGTTCCAGAACTGCTACAAGACATTGTTGTAGAGATTCATCAGTGACGTGCTTCCATTGCTCACCAGGATCGCCATGTTTTCTAGTACGAGTAACGTCCTTTGCCCGTCATGCTTCAATGCCCCAGAAACAGAAATTCACTTGTTGGTGTGTTGTTTTGTTACATGTTTTGTGTGGTTCCAATTGTAGGACATGAGAATCGAGGAACTCTATTCTTTCTTGGTGGTTGAGTTCTTCGAATCAATCTTCAAGGGTTTGGCAAGGCTCAGGACTATTCGCAACGAAGCTCTATGGCTGGATATCGCAATCTTCATAGCGGCTATTATCCGACATGTTTGGGATGTAAGGAATGCCGTCATCCATGGAGGCTCACCGATTGATGCCGATTTGCTTCTGGCTGGCGTTGAATGAGAATTTACAGAGGATGAAGGCCTTAAAAGGAGTCGGACCACTTATTGGTGCTAGAATTCAAACAAATTGAATGAATTCAAGCTCAAGTTTTCGGCTCGGTAGGCTTTTTAGGATTTAAGTTAGAGTTATAACTTGATTATTAAATGAGCTTAATTGAATTTATTTAACTTTGATATATTATATAATTTTTTAATAAATAATAAAATATAATCTAATATAATTTTTTATATAAACAAATAAGATTTCAAATTGTAAATTTCTTTTTATTACAACAAATATATATATAATAGTTAAATCATAATATTTGAACATTGTCTAATAATTACACAAATAATAATAAAATAAAAAGTTTATTATTTGAAATTTCAATATTTTCATATGACTTTAATATAAAAAATAGGAATTTAAGGTATTTTATGTTAATTTTCTTTATCTTTTTATTTTATAAAATAAAACTAGTAAGAATTTTTGTTAATATCAAAATATTCAATAATTAAATGATTAATAATTTAATAAAATTATAAATAATATTAAAAATAAAATATCTATAATTGATTTAGGCTTGCAAACATACAAACTTTGTATCATAAAATTTAAGATTAAATTTTCAATTATACAAGTTTGATTCATTTAGGCTTAAGTTTATTTAATTTGAATATAAATCGAACTTTGATGAACTGAACTCAAACTATTCACAATAATATAATTTATTTATAATCTTACATAGGAGCGTAAACGAAGGGAGGAACTTGAACTAAATGCAAGTGGATTGGAACTAAAGAAGATGTTAGACTCGAGTCTAAAAAGATCCGAAAACAATGAGCCATCAACCCAAATGCTTGAAAGAAAGCTCAATCTAGAAATTCTCACCACTAAATAATATTAAGTTAAATATAGATGTAACTCAGTCTCACAATTACGTATCCATGGTTATGATTGCTCGAAATTCTTAAGGTGGGGTCTTTAGGGCATGGCACAATAATTTTAAATGTATGTTTGCATTATTTATAAAACTATTATCGATTCATAGAGTCATTCTGATCACTTTCAAATTCCTTAAGTTTACTATTCAAATTGAGAGCGATTGTACAATAGGGATTGAAGTTTTGAAGGGATAGATTGAATGTTCCCGAAAGGTTAAAGTGACTTTTGAAATTATCATGAACCTTTTGATGACAACTCAAAATGTAGAATTGATACAGTACCCGTAAGTTTGCAATGTCATGGCACGAGAAACTGCAAATGTCTAAACTTCTCCTAAGGCTAGAATTCTATGCACTCAAGACGTATCCTGCTTTTGGATCGATATATTCCTATTTATAAATAAAATGCTCTAATGACATGTTCTTAATAAAAAAAATTGAAAAACTGCGATGCAACTAAATTTGTGCACTTTTTAGAAGCCAATCTAGCACAACAGTTATATGCTAGGTTTTACAAATTCTTACTAATTTATATGAATTTAAATTTTATTTTTTATTACCATTAAAAAATTTTGGATAAAATATGCTATTAAAAGATAAAAATAATTAATAAATTTTTACTAATAGTAAAAAAATTTAATAATTTTTATTACTATGATAATATATGAGTGAATAATAGTACAAAATTAATTTATACTGAG